>VZQC01013813.1:142679-229695 GCA_009823505.1 Rhizomys pruinosus
CTGTCAAGTTTGAAAACCTAGACGAAATGGATGAATATCTGAAATCCTGGGAATCACCAAAGCTCAACCAAGAAGAGATCTACAGCTTAAGTAGACCCATAATTTATGAAGAAATTGAAGATGGAATAAGAAACCTCCCAACTACAAAAAGCCCAGGCCCAGATGGTTTCATGGCAGAATTCTATAAAACATTTCAAAAAGACCTACAACCATTATTACTGAAATTGTTTAGAATGATACAAACAGAGGGAATTCTCCCAAATTCCTTCTATGAAACCAGCATCAATCTATTACCAAAATCAGGCAAAGATACAACTGAAAAGGAGAACTGTAGACCCATCTCACTAATGAACACAGATGCCAAAATTCTAAACAGGTACTGGCAAATTGCATACAGACTCACATCAAGAAGATCATCTATCATAACCAAGTTGGATACATACCAGAGATGCAGGGATGGTTCAACATATGAAAATCAATAAACATCATCAAGCATATAAATGGACTGAAAGAAAAAAATAACACACCATCATCTCAATTGACGCTGAAAAAGTCTTTGACAAAATCCAACATCCCTTCATGCTTAAAGTCCTAGAGAGAATTGGATTGGAGGGATCATTCCTCAATGTAATCAAAGCCATATACAGGAAACCCACAGCCAATATCATCCTAAATGGGGAAATGACAGAAACACTCCCTTTAAAGGTAGGAATTTGGCAAGGTTGCCCCCTGTCACCACTCTCTCTTCAATATAGTGCGTGAAAAACTTGCTAGAGCAATAAGGCAAGAAAAGGAAATTAAAGGGGTACCAAGTGGAAAAGAGGAAGTCAAGCTATCCCTATTTGCCGATGATATGATTGTTTACTTAAGGGATGCTAAAAACTCCACCAGAAAACTCTTAGAAATGATTAACAACTTCAGCAAAGTTGCAGGATAAAAAAATTAACCTAAAAAATCAATGGCCTTTCTTTACACCAACAACAAGCAACTGAGGAACGAACTCAAGGAGACCTTCCCACTCACAACAGCCTCAAAAACAATAAAATACCTAAGACCAAACTTAACCAAAGACACCAAAGACCTCTACAACAAAAATTTTAAACACTTAAAGACAGAAATTCAAGAAGACATCAGAAGATGGAAAAACCTCCCATGCTCATGGATTGGGAAAATTAACATTGTAAAAATGTCCATTCTACCCAAACTAGATTTAATGCAATACCAATTAAAATATCCAAGTGTTTCTTTACTGGCTTGGAAAAAAAAAGTCCTTAAATTCATCTGGAAAAACAAAAGACCCTGAATAGCCCAAACAACCCTGTGTGTAAAGAGCAACACAGGGTGGATCTCTATACTAGACTTCAAACTATACTACAGGGCTATAGTCATAAAAACAGCCTGGTACTGGCACAAAAAACAGACCTATTGACCAATGGAACAAAACTTAAGATCTAAACTTGAACACATACAATTTCAGCCATCTCATATTTTACAAGAGGGTCAAGAAGACACAATGGAGAAAAGACAGCATCTTCAGTGAGTGGTGTTGGCAAAACTGGATCACCACTTGTAGAAGAATGAAATTAAACCCCTACTTCTCGCCCTGTACAAAAGTCAACTCCAGATGGATTAAAGACCTCAAGGTGAACCCCCAAATTCTGAAGGCCATAGAAGAAAAAGTTGGCAGCAGACCATAAGACATAGGCATAGGAAAAGACGTCCTAAATCAGACAGCAGCTGTGCAAGAATTAAGGTCGACAACAGACAAATGGGACCTCATTAAACTCAAAAGCTTCTGTACATCAAAAGAAACAAGGAAGTGAAGAGAAATCCCACAGAGTGGGAGGAAACCTTCACCACAGATAATCTGACAAAGCATTGATTTCCAGAGTATATAAACTACTCATAAGACAAAGAAGAAAGAAAACAAGTGACTCACTCAATAAATGGAGCAAAGAGCTGAACAGAGACTTCACAAGTGAGGAATTAGAGATGGCTGAAAAACACCTTAAGAAGTGTTCAAGATCACTAATCATTAAGGAAATGCAAATCAAAACCACTTTACGATATCATCTTACTCCAATAAGACTGGCTAGGATCAAGAAAATAAATGATACCAAGTGCTGGAGACGTTGTGGAGAAAGGGGAACACTCATCCACTGCTGGTGGGAATGTAAACTCTTCGTACAGCCACTATGGAAAGCAATGTGGAGAACCCTTGGAAGACTTGGAATGAACTTGCCACCTGACCCAGCCATACCACTCCTAGGCATGTGCCCCAAGACTCACCCCACTGCAGAGATACATGCATGGCCATGTTTATTTCAGCTCTCTTCACAAAAGCAAGGAGGTAGAACCAACCCAAATGTCCCTCAACTGACGAGTGGATAGAGAAAATGTGGTACATCTACACAATGGGGTTCTATGCAGCAGTAAAGAAAGATGACATCATGAGCTTTGCATGAAAATGGCTGGAGCTAAAAGACATTATGCTGAGTGAAGTAACACAGTCCCAGAAAAACAAACGATGAATGGTATCCCTCATCTGTGGATGCTAGTGCCAATTACCTAGTTGTAAGTATTTCTTGTGCACAGCCCCTTGAGCTTTTGTCCAAGGCAGTTGGGAGTGATGCATATTGGAAACAACAACAACAGCAGCAGCAGCAGAAAGAAGACTTTCTTGCATCAAAGAACTGACTGAAACAGTGAACTTCTGCTCAAAACAGTCAACTTCCACATGGAGATTATTGAAAAAGACTGAGAAAGAGATGAAAAGCATGTTTGGCAGAATACATGAGCTCTGGTGGGGTGGGGGCATAGGGTGGGGAACATGGATCTAGATTTGATAATATTGTACAAAATATATATTAAAAAATGATTCTCTACAGTAATATAGTTGGGAGTGCCATACACAGGAAGGACATTCCTAAATTTTTGGAAAGCCATTCACTTCAAAGTCAATTCTTCTTTGTTGAATATTTGACTAATGTTTGATCTCTTCATGATTCTTGGAAATATAACTCTGGGAACAATGGAAAACAAATTATTTATAATAATTACAGTTTTAAAATTTTACAAAAAATTCAATATACAAAAGACATTCCCATCACTTAATTTTTCTATTTTTCTCAGTTCTTTCGCTGTTGTTCTCTCCAACTTGTATTGCTACAGTATGTATATGTATATGTATATATATGTATATATATATATATATGCATAGTTATACATATATATGTATATACATACATACACATATCACTTGAATTGGAAGAGTTTTTTTTTCCCTAAAAGATGTCATGTTTCCCTTAAGGAAGCACTTGAAGGTTCCTCCTTGGCAATCCCAAACAACCATCAATCCTGCACCTTTGCTCCACATTTGGGTCTTTCCCTCCCATGGTCCCCCAAATGAAGTCCAGTAAGCATGCATCCTATCTTGATCCCCCTGCACTGGCCTCCATGATACAGCCCAGGTAGTCCAACAATGGCAGTCTATAGTCTGACGAGGCTGATATCCCCTTAGCTGTTTAGTCCACAAGGTGGGTATCTCAGTAGTCTCCATCTGGCACTGAAAGTTTGGAGTCTTGGAAAGGCATGAGCCCTCATGTCCTTCCTGTGTATGACACACCTGACTATATTATTGTAGAGTATTTGAACTATAAAAAGAAAGAAAAATGAACAAAAAGAAATGAACATTGTTTATATACATAGATTAAATAGGAGCCTGAATAAGTCATTAAAAATTTTGGGGCCTGGCTATAACTTAATCAAACTAAATGTTTTTAATTATATATGTGTATATATATATATATATATATATATATATATATATATATATATATGCTGTTCTGCATTAGAAAAATAAGTGATGGCAATATCTTTGTATATTGAATTTTTGTAAAATTTTAAATCTGTAATTAATATAAATAATTTGTTTTCTATTGATAAAAAAGAGTTATAGTCATAAGACCTGGAACAGAGCACAGAAAATAGGTGGAGGAAGTGAATTTTAGGGCCTTGCAATAGTCTTCCTATTTTGATTGCTCTAAATAGATGTGGAAAAATAAATTGAAAGAAAAAAGTAAAAAAAAAAAAAAAGATTCTCAAGAGACCACATGCAATTGCCGGCTAAATTCAGCAATGTTCTACACTACAGGGTATAATAAATACAGATTAAAATCATGGGATAAGATCTCACATCTTCTTATGATCTTACCAAAAAGCCAAGACATCCAGTGTTGGTGAGATTATAACAGAAAAGGAGCCCTTCTTTCACACCATTACTGGACCTGTAGATTAATACAGCCATTGTGGAAACAATATAGAGATTTCTCAAAAAAGCAAACTGTAACTACTGCATGATCCATATATTCTAACAGAAATTATACAGAAAAGCAACTGAGCCAGTAAGTCGATGAGATAGCTGCACACTTCCTATCCCCTGTAGCAATACTCACAATAGTCAAGATCAGAAATCAAGCCATAAATCTATAAACAGATGAGAGAGCTAAGGAAAATACAGTGCATATACAGTAGAATGCCATTCAGCCTTTAGAAACAAAGAAATCTTGTCACTTGTAAAAACATGGGTTCATCTCAGAGGACATTGTATTAAGCAAAATGAACCTAGTACAGAAAACGAAATGCTGCATGTTCTTATATGTCTGCTTTAAAAGTTGAAATCAAAGAAGCAGGAAGTGGGGAGAGGAAGCAGTGAGGCATTAGAGAGATGTGCATGGATGGTGCGAGTTTCACTTAGCAAGAATAAACTCACGGAATCATAAGACTTGGTGAATACAGTTAATGAAATTGTATTGGTTGACTAGAGACCCAGAGTTTAACAGCACTGGGCGCTCTTGCAGAAGACACAGTTTTTGTTTCTTGTACCAACCTGGTGACTAACAACTGTTCATAACTCCAGTTCTAGGGAATTGGATGTCCTCTTTGGGTCTGCAGGGGCATCATATGACATCGGTGGATTCACATATATGCTTCTTCCTGTCTGTTTCATTTAAGGTTCATCTGTTGTCTCTCAAGTGTGTTTAGCTGCAGTGTTAGATCGTTCACTTGTGCTCTTTCTGTTTTTCTAATGTAGGCACTCAGGGCTATAAACTTAACTCTTAGGACTGCATTTAAAGTATCCCATAGGATTTGTTGTGTTGTATTATCATTGTCATTCAGTTCCAGGAATGCTTTTATTTCTTTATCTCTTCCTTGACCCATTCATTATTCAGGAGTGTGTTGTTTAGTCTCCATGTGTTCTTGTGGACAGTAGGGTTTATCCTGGTGTTGATAGTGAGCTTCATTGCGTTGTGGTCTGATAGAATGCATGAAATTATTTCAATCTTTTTGTATTTGTGGAGGTTTCTTCTGTGTCCCAGTATGTGGTCAATTTTGGAGAATGTTCTTTGGGGTGCTGAATAGAGAGTGTATTCTCTGCTATTAGGGTGGAATATTCGGTAGATGTCTGTGAGGTCCATTTGGTGTATCATGTTCAGTTCAGATGTTTCTCTGTTTATTCTTTGTCCAGTAGACACTGAAGGGTTCAGTGGGGTATTGAAGTCCCCTACTATGAGTGTACTGGGGTTAGTGTGTGACTTGTGGTCCTGGAGAATTGTCTTTATAAAGTTTGGTGCACCAGAATTTGGGGCATATATATTCATAATTGTGAAATCTTCTTGGTGAATTGTTCCTTTGATAAAAATGTAATGGCCTTCTTTGTCTCTTCTGATTTCTTTTACTTTGAAGTCTATTTTGTCTGATATTAAAATAGCAACANCTTTAAGTGGTGCTGTCCTTGAAGGTAAGATTGTTTCTTGTAGACAGCATATCAATGGATTCTTTTCCTAATCCAATCTCCCAGTCCTATGTCTTTTGATTGGGGAATTTAGTCCATTAATATTTAAGGTTATGACTGATAGGTTTGTGTTGCTTCCTTTTGCCTTATTTATCATTTGTTGTTTGGGTTTAGGTTTTTTTCTGCAGTTATGCTTTTATTGATTTCTCTTCTAGGTGCCTGGGGTTGGTTGCTCCTTTCTTCTGTTCTTTTGAATTGCTTCAAATATTCTCTGAAGGGTTGGTTTTCCGGACATGTATTCTTTCAATTGTTTTATGTCATGGAAGGTTTATCTCTCTCCTTCAACTATAATTGACATTTTTGGCTGGGTATAGTAACCTGGGTTGGCATCTATTGTCCCTTAACACTGGGAATGCTTTGCTCCAAGTTCTTCTTGCTTTCATAGTTTGCATTGAGAAGTCAGTTGTAATTCTGATAGGTTTCCCCTTATAGGTCACTTGTTGTTTTTCTCTTGTGGCTTTAAGGATTTTGTCTTTGTTTTGGGTGTCTAGCATTTTAACTATGATGTGGAGTGGAGAATTTCTTTTCTGATCTTGTCTGTTTGGAGTTCTATGTACTTCTTGTATTGGTATTGGTTTGTCCTTTCTTAGTTTGGGAAGTTTTCATCTATTATTCTGTTGAAGTTCTGATCAATACCATTCTCTTGGGATTCTTCTCCTTCCTCTATTCCTATGATGCGGAGGTTTGATCTTTTCATAGTTTCCCACAGCTCCTGGTTGTTCCACTTTTGTGTATTTTTAAATTTTTCATAATATTTCCTTGAGGTTTTTAGTTGTTCTGTGTTATCTTCCAGATCTGATATTCTTTATTCTGCTTCCTCCATTCTGCTTCTGAAGCTTTTTCCATTCCTTTCCTCTTGAATGGATGAGTGGAAGCTACAGTTGGGCCAAAGGATCTTGTGATATCCTATTTTACCCTGAGTCCTTTATCATGAGAATCAATGCACTTTAGTGCTCAGGGACTTCATAATCAGAGGGGTATGCATTTGAATTCTTTTTTTTTTTAATTCTATTCTTAGGATTTAAATACTGGATCCTTGACCTTAGCCTATTCCATTTGTAAAGTGGAAATAGTAATAGCACCTACCTTAATGGGTTATTGTGGAAGTTACAAAGGACTTAGAGAGGGCCTGGAGAGATAGTTCAGAAGTTAAGAGCACCAGCTGCTCTTGCAGAGGACCTGGGTTCGATTCCCAGCACCCATATGGTGGCTAAGAACTATCTTTAACTCCAGTTCCAGGGGAATCTGATGCCCTCTTCTGACCTCCGGGGCATTGTACGACACGGGTGCAACAACCTACATGCAGACAGTACACTCATACACATAAAAATTATAAATAAAAAAATTTTAAAAACAAAGGAATTAGAGAAGTGCAGGCTCAGTGTCTATATTCAAACATATTAGCAGTATGTGTAAGTTGCAAAGGTAAAGTCCAAGTGGCCAAGAAATATATTTTGATTATTGAAACTTTAGCCATTATACAGGAGAAGACGTAATTAATGAAGAGTGTATTAGAGTGCATCAGAAGAAGGCCACTGGATGCTGGGAAGGTGAGCATGCAAAACACCTACAAGAATTGCCCACCCAGGGAATTAAAACCTCAATTTAAATTCTTCACACATTTTTTAAACAGATTCGGGTAGAAGGTGAGTAAGTAGGTTTCATGAAGGAGATACTGGAAGCTAGATGACCTGACAGCAAGAATAGATTGATAGGGAAAAGATCAGGAATAACATACACAACAAAGTATTGATTTTCATGAATCTGCTGTGATGGATGCAAGAAAATGAAACAGTTATGAAGGTGACTGTCAGAGAATTTAAAATCATTTTCTTTTTAATTATATAGATTCATGCTTGTGAGTGTGTGTCTCTGTGTGTTAATGTGTGTGTCTGTATCTGTGTGTGTCTGTCTGTATATGTATGTGTGGGTGTCTGTGTATCTGTGTCTATCTGTCTGTCTGTCTGTCTGTCTAGGGGGTGTATTTATGTGAATACAGGTGCCCACAGAAGGCACAAGTACATGTTGGATATCATAGAGCTGGACTTGCAGGGAACTGAACTCAGGCCTCCTGCTAGAGAAGTTGTACCTACTTAATGGCTGAGCCATTTTGTCCAGCTTGGTGAACAGCTTTGCTAACTCATTTAAACTCATTTTATCTATAAAAATTGAGAACTTGCTTGTATTAGTCTCTAGACCCAGTCAACAAAGGAATAAGACAATAAGAAAATCCATCTGAGCAAACAGCATGTAATTTTTTTTTCTTTTTTACTCTGATGTCTTGATTTTTTTTTAAACAAGTTATGGGGGCTGTAAAGAGTACAACAATGAAGATCACTTGCTGTTCTTGTTGAGTACCAGGTTTGGATTCCAGTACCCACTTGGCTACTCAGCTGTCTGACTGAAACTCTGGTTCAGGGATTCTGACACCATGTGCTCACCTCAAGGGTCATCCATGAGGCACACATAGATAAATGCAGGTAAGACATTTGTACATAGAAAACAAAAATAAATTAATATTTAAAAAGATAAAAACAATCTGTTGAATGTAAATATATAGATATACTTGAGTCTTCACAGGTTTATATAGTTTGGTAAGTATTTATTTAATATTTGGAAATTATGAGTAATCGATAGAAGAACATTCTAAAGTAAGGACTTATAAAAAGCTTCCCTTGATTTTACTTACACAAAATCCCTAGAAACTAGAAATGGAAAGGTAATTTTCAATTTGATTTTTACTTTTAGCACTTAGACCCTTCATTTATACTTTCACTCCGGAAATATTATGTTCTGTTAGGCTGCTAGTTTGATTTATTTTAGCTTTCATTTCACAGAGGCAGGAGAAAATGAGCCATTAAACATTTGGCTTTGGACATAAGACCTCCCAAGATACTATGAATGGCATGCTTCTCCAAAAAGACCAAAAAAAGGAAGTTTAAGAGGTCAGATGTCAGGCATATTCTCATCTCAGTAGCACATTTTTACATGAAAAATGATTTATTATAATTCACACAAAATACATTTAGAATAATTCTTTTTTGGACTGAAGAACCTAGAAACAGCAATACAGTTAATATAATGTGGATCCATTGTTTTTGGAAAGTAAGACATAAGAAATAGGAAAGAAAAATTTGTTCTTATCTTCTTTACTGCCTAAGGTAAGGAAACGTGAGCATCTATGGGGTATTCTTTTGTTCAAATCCAGGCCTTACTACTAAGAAGAAACAGTGAACTCAGAAAGTCACTACAGTTAAAACCTTGACATGAATTAAGTTATTTAACAACTTGCCTACTGAAGTGACAATAAATTAATAATATTCCCTGTTCCAGCTCCTTTTCTAGGGGCTACGAAACAGTGAAAAGCAAGGGATATCTCTACCATCAGGGAGATAAAAGATAAAAAAAAATTACATTATTCTACAAGTAAATAAGAGTAGTAGATCATGATATTTGGTAAGTATTGATAAAAGTTGAGAAAAGTCAACCAGAAAGGTCAAACAGGAACTGTTGTAAGTGGGAAAGACAAGAGATGAGAGATGAGAGAGAGAGAGAGAGAGAGAGAGAGAGAGAGAGAGAGAGAGAGGTGTCATGTGGCTGATGGCCTCTAGCAAGCCTGTGTTCATAGAACTAGTGACAGAGCTGTGAGAGGTGAGAGAGGAAGGGGAGGAGACTCAGAAGGGAGTACGGGGGTATTTGTGGGTCATAATAAAACATGTAGTTTCTAATATTAATAAGTTAAGATGGTACTGGAGAATTTTCTAAATAGGATGAGTGTAGTGCACTTTTGCTGCATGAAAACTTTCTGGCTGATATGTAGAATAGAGCATCAGAATGCTTCAGTGTGACCCAGCATGGAGGTGACAGTATTGATGAGAACCGCAGACTTCAGAATGTATTTTGTAAGTCAATTGGAGAGAATTTGCTGATGTACAAGAAATGAAAATAAATGGGCACACTAGCATTTTCCTATCTTTTATAGGAAGGGAAATTTTATTTTAAAAATAATCTATGTATAGATTAGCTTAATATTTGTTTGTCATCTATCTAACTTTGTTTCTGTCTCTATCCATCCATTCATCTATCTATCATCTATCTATAATCTATCATCTATCTACATGAATATATATTTACATACTAAATTTTATTTCGTGGATATAAGTAGACACTAGATAAAGGGAAGGAAAACATGATACTTGATATGTAGATACAAATATGTTACATTTTTCACAATGGGGACTGAATACCAAAAACATGGAAAGAGCATCTAGAAATGAAATTGTGTTAGATTAAAACTTTTGAGAGAGCTGGGCACAGTGGCACACACCTTTAATCCCAGGACTCAGGAGGGAGAGGCAGGCAGATCTCTGTGAGTTCAAGGCCAGCCTGGTCTACATAGGGATATCTAGGTCAGCTGGGTCTAAAGGGAGACCCTGTCTCAAAAAATACAAACAAAAAAAAAACTTTTGAGAGGAAATCAGGAGGTAATCCTGACTTTTACAGGAAAGAGGGCAAAGAAGAGAAGCAGGCAGAGACATGAAAAGTTTTGATTTCTTCTGGTTCATCAATGAGTAGGTTAGCAACATAACAATATGCTAGCCAAGTAGAGATGAGTGTTTAAATGGTCTGTCAAAGCTTCCTCTAGCATGGTGCTATTAAAATAAGAAAACCTGACTCAATCAATTACAAGTGATGAAAAAAGTTGAGGGAGGTTCAGAGAATAATTTGGAGAGAGATGATTTTGGTAAATAGATTAATTCATAAATATTGTAATTTATGTATGAAATAGTTAACTTATACACCCTAGTTGCTGACCTGTTCTCCTATATAATAACAAAGCATAGTAGGTGAGCAATACATGCTTGTATATCCACATTATCTTACCTGACATAATGTAATGTTGCTATTGCTTCCAAGAAGGAACTGGGTTGGGAGAAAAATCACAGTTTACTTGTTCTGGTGCCCTGTGATATTTGTGCCAGGATAGAAGCCCATTCTTAAGACTGCACTCTATGCTGGGCATTGTGGCACATGCATATAATTCCAGCACTCAGCAAGCAGAGGCAGGTGGATCTCTGTGAGTTCAAAGCAAGCCTGGTCTACACAGCAAGCTCCAGGCCAGCTCAGACTAAAGGGAGACCCTTTAGTCTCAAAAACAAAAAGACTGCATTCTGATGTTTCTGTCATCTAAGCAATGGACAAGAAGAATGTAATAACAACCTCCAGACACAAAACAGGTAAGTTATTTCTGATGGATAAGAAATGAAACATGTTTAAAAATTGTAGAGGGTGATAGATGGACAGCCAATAAATGAGCCATATTAATGAATCATTTATTAGTAGAAGGTAGATGTTTCTATGTACCTGCTATAATTTTCACTTGGTATGTATGAAACGTGTTCTCATAGACTAAGAAATGAATACATACTGCATAATTTCATAGTTTCAAATGAGCTGGAAAGCTTGCATGAGCATGGAGTCCAAGCACATTTAGAGATGAATGAAGCTGTTTGTAGGGGTGGGAGCAAGAGCAGAAACACTCATCATTTATAGGAATAGTGACCATCATTTCCAGAAGGCTCCCTTCAAATGGGAACACTGATATGCTAGGTGTTCTGATTTTTCTCCCATTTTAGGATTGACATCATTAAAAATGTTATCGAAACACTAAAACATTTGTGGGCAAGAGGTCCCTGAATGATTATCCCTGAACAAGATACCCATTTCAAACCTCTTCCTCTTAAGGCTGGGGATCATTGTAGAAAAGGACATGGAAAGATTTAACATTCAGAGAAAATGGAGTTGTCCTAACAGCTGGTCAGTTATTCATAACTCATAACAATGTTTATTATATTATATATAATATATATATATATGATATATAATATATATATATATATATAATAATCTTTTAAAAGAGAAAATAATATAGAAAATGGTTAGGGGCAAAAACATTCAAAATGATCCAGTTCAAATTCTATTCTACTACCTAATAACCAGTGAGCCTTGAAAACCCCTCAAATTCCCTGAGTATATATCTCAGTTGTGAAAATCATTATATTTAAATCTTGGTCTTGTGCAAATTGTAATAATAAATTTCAAAGTCATAAATGCATTATGGTGACTATGGTGACAGTGATGGTAATTAGCAAAGGTAGCTACAATAGTCTACCGTCCTCTGATGTTTGAGTCTATTACATGGCAACCCAATTAGACTTTATATTTTAGTCTTTTTTTTTTTTTTGGTCTTTTCGAGACAGGGTTTCCCTGTAGCCCCAGCTGTCCTGGAACTCGCTCTGTAGACCAGGCTGGCCTTGAACTCACAAAGATACTCCTGCCTCTGCCTCCAGAGTGTGAGGATTAAAGGCATGCACCAACACACCCAGCTCATTTTAGTCTTTTTAAAAAGTATTGTGGGTAGAGAAAATGTTGCTCAATTACAGTGCCCTTGTTAAAGATGGGCAAGGCCTTGAGTTCAATTCCTGGCATTTCAGAATGAATGTTTAAGAATATTAGTTATTTATAATGAAAAACAGTGTATAGGGCTGAAGAGATGGCCTAGCAGTTAAGAGCACTGATTGCTCTTGCAGAGGACCAGGGTTCATTCCCTAGCACCCACATGGTGGCTGAGAACCATCTTTAACTCCAGTTCTAGGGGAATCTGACACCCTCTTCTGACCTCCGCCACACTGCACAGCACAAGTGCACAAACCTACATGTAGACAGTACATTCATACACATAAAAAAATAAGTATGTGTTTAAAGTTGAAAAAAGTCTATAAAACAAAGCATTCCATATGCATAGTTGAGTCCCCATAATGTTTTAGGAAAGATAGTATGAATGCAGTACCATTTCACATGTTATTCAACCAAGACAAGACTAAGATAAACATATAAAGTCACAAAGTAGCTGCATACCTGTAATTTAAATCATTCTGTATAGAATAGAACTCTAAACCATGGAGATATTTCGGTCCATATCTGTAGGAATAAAACTTTGCCTGGCTTGAGGCAAGAACTTGTAAGACCTGTCCCACAAAACCTCTGAGAGTTATCTGTTATCTTTGTGGGCATCCCGTTGTCTCTGTGAAGTTCTGGAATATTGCAGTGTTTTCTTGCCTCACCTATCTCTGCAAAGTTCCAGAACCAGATGGTCTCTTCCCTTGAGGTTTTGAGCAGAATATCACACCTCTAGTGTACCGATTGCACAAACAGGAGCTCTGCAGCTACCTGGTAAGAGCCAAGATGGCTCACCCTTCCCTTCTGCCTGCCCCCTACTTCCTTGCCCAGAGCACAGTAACCTTTTGTATATAAACACACTGCTGGCATGAATAAAGAGAGAGAGTTTTATCTCCCAGGCTTTCTCTGACTCCCTGTCTGTCTTTCTTTGTCTTTCTTTTCCTTTCAGGTAACTTCCCTGCAGTCCCCTCCCCCTCCTTCCCAGAACTAAGCCTAGAGATTATAGGCCTGCAGGCAGGAAACAGCCTCAAAGTTCACAGTCCTGTGGAACTGCCAAGCCTGATTCTAGAAGGGAAGAATATCATGTAGATTGCAGCCACTCTTAGCTAAAGGACTATCAGACAATTATTAAACTCCGACACATATCAAGGATCAATCATGACAAATGAAAGGTAGGCAACTTACAAAGTAGAGTAAAAGAATCAGAGACTGGGAAAGGTGTCCTGGAAGGCCTTGGGAGCTAGGAGTTGAGGCTCAAACCCAGAGTATGAGGCAAGTATTTGGCAGCAGTTTACATGCCACTCATGCTCCAGCTGAGGATGGAGTCTGAGTGGACCAGTGGATCCTGTGGACTGGGAAAGGTGTCCCAGAAGGCCTTGGGAGCTAGGACCTGAGGCTCGAACCCAGAGAGTACCGGCATGTGGGTTGCTGGTAAGCCAGCAACCCACCCCCCACCCCTAACCCCCCAGCTCTGCCAACTGGAACCCCCGACTGGAACTCAGGAGAGAGTGGCTGGCAGCAGAGGGAATACAGTGTTCAGAAGGTGTCACCCAGGTTGCTACCCACCCAATTCCTGCAGAACAGAAAGGGAAAAGTGAATTATACCTTTCAATGAAAGCCTAAAACCTAGATAAGTCAACACTCCATTCATAAGGAGAATATAAGAAAGACACCCAAAGGAATCAAGGAAAGCAATCCTTCAACAAAGTGAAAAGACATTCAAAATTCACATCAGAATACAGGCAAAAAGCTAACTGCATGCCGAGACCACAACAAAAGAACAATATGGAAAAAGCACAGAACAACTCCACACCAAACTCTACAGAGCCAGTGGAGGACTCCTACAATGGGATCTCTGTATAGGCAACTAGGACACAGATCCCAAAATAAGAATCACAGATATAGTCAAAGAAATCATAAAACTAAGGGGAGAGAATGAAAAACTCAGAAAGGACCTAGAAGACAAGGACAAACTTCAGAAAGAACTAAAAGGAGAAAATGACAGATTCCAGAAAGAGCTAGAGGGACAAAATGACAAACTCGGGAAGGAAGTGGAAACACTGAAAAGATTCCACGCTGAAATGAAAAAGGAAACCAATGAGCTACAAGAAAAGTTTGAGAAGCTCCAAAAGGAAATGGAAATAGTAAGGAAAATAGAGGAAGGAAAAAAAAAGGAAATCAAACAGTCATCCAATCAAGAGGAAAGAATGGGAAAAAGCCTCAGAAGCAGAATGGAGGAAGCAGAAAAAAAGAATAGCAGACCTAGAAGACAACACAGAATAAATAAAAAGCTCAAGTAAAGACTATGAAAAAATTAAAAATACACAAGAGTGGAACAACCAAGAAATGTGGGACACTATGAAAAGATCAAACCGCATCATAGGGATAGAGGAAGGAAAAGAATCCCAAGAAAATGGTATTAACCAGATTGTCAACAAAATAATAGAGGAAAATTTCCCCAAACTAAAAACAGACAGACCCATGCAAATACAAGAAGCAAGTAGAACACCAAATACACTAGACCAGAAAAGACCCCCCCCACCATATCATAGTTAAAATGCTAGATACCCAAAACAAAGACAAAATTCTGAAAGCCACAAGAGATAACAAGTTACATACAAGGGAAAACCTGGCAGAATCACAGCTGACTTTTCAGCACAAGCTATGAAAGCGAGAAGAACATCGACCAAAGCATCCCCAGTGCTAAAGGACTATAGATGCCAACCCAGGTTACTAAACCCAGCAAAAAATTTCCATTCTAGTTGAAGGAAAGAGAAAAATCTTCCATGACATAAACAAGATGAAAGAATACATGTTTGGGAAACCAACCCTTCAGAGAATGCTTGAAACAATTCAAAGGACAGAGGAGAGGAGCAACTACTCCAGGCACCTTGAAAGAAAAAAAAAATAATAAAAACAGAAATACAGAGGTAGAAACCTACACAAAAAATGCAAACATATAATAAGAAGAAAGAAAGTAACATATACCTCTCAATTATAACCTTAAATATCAATGGGCTAAACTTCCCAATCAAAAGACATAGACTGAGAGAATGGATTAGGAAGCAGAATCCATCAATATCCTGTCTACAAGAAACCCATCTCATCCTTAAGGATAGGCATCAACTTAAAGTAAAAGGATGGAAAAAAAGTATTCCAAGCAAATGGTACTAAAAAGAAAGCAGGAATTGCTATCCTAATATCATACAAAAGAGACTTCAAAGTAGAAGCAATTAGAAGAGACAAGGAGAGCCATTATATCCATATCAAAGAGAAAATTAATCATATAGACTTCACCATCATGAATATATATGCACCAAACACCAGTCCACCAACCTTTATAAATACAACTCTATAGGTCCTCAATGCACAGATTAACCCCAACACACTCATTGTAGGGGACTTCAATACCCCACTAAGTCCTTTGGACAGATCAACCAGACAAAAAGTAAACAGAGAGACATCTGAACTGAACAATACAATAAAGGAAATGGACCTCACGGACATCTTCTGAATATTCCAAGCACCAGAGAATATACTTTCTACTCAGCACCCCATGGAACATTCTCCAAAATTGACCACATACTTGGACACAGAATAAACCTCAACAAATACAAAAAAAATTGAAATAACTTCATGCATTCTATCAGACCATAGAGCAATAAATCCCAATATCAACACCAGGATAAGCCCTGCTACCTATATGAATACATGGAGACTAAACAACACACTCCTGAATAATGAATGGGTCAAGGAGGAAATAAAGAAAGAAATAAAAGCATTCCTGGAACTAAACGACAACAACAATACAACACAACAAAACCTATGGGACAGTTTAAAAGCAGTCATAAGAGGGAAGTTTATAGCCCTGGGCATCTATATTACAAAAAACAAACAAACAACAACAACAACAAAAAAAAAAACCAGAAAGAGCACAGATAAATGAACTAACACTGCAGCTAAAAGCACTGCAAAAACAACAACAAATAAACCCTAAACGCGACAGGAAGAAATAACAAAAGTCAGAGCAGAAATCAATGAAATAGAAACAAAGAAAACAATACAAAAAATCAATGAATCCAAAAGTTGGTTCTTTGAGAGAATAAACAAGATATACAGACCCCTAACCCAGTTAATCAAAAGAAAGAAAAAGCAACTCCAAATCAATAGAATTCAGGATGAAAGGGGAAATATTACTACAGACAGTGAAAAGATCCAGACAATCATACAGGAAGAATTCAAAAACCTATACTCTACTAAATTTGAAAACCTAAGAGAAATGGATGAATAGCTGCAATCCAGGGAAACACCAAAGCTAAACCAAGAGGAGATTGACAGCTTAAACAGACCCATAACATAAGAAGAAATTGAAAATGTAATGAGTCCCCCAACTAAAAAAAGCCCAGGTCCAGATGGTTTCACAGCAGAATTCTATAAAACATTTAAAGAGGACTTACAACTATTATTACTAAAACTGTTCAGAAGGATACAAGTAGAAGGAAACATCCCAAATTCCTTCTATGAAGCCAACATCACCCTAATTCTAAAACCAGGCAAGGATGCAACCAAAAAAGAGAACTACAGACCCATCTCATTAATGAACTCAGATGCAAAACTTCTCAAAAAATACTCACAATCTGTATACAGACCCACATCAAAAAGACCACTCACTATGATCAAGCTGGATTCATACCAGAGATGCCGGGATGGTTCAACATCTGAAAATCAGTAAATATCAAAAAACACATAAATGGACTGAAGGACAAATACCACACCATCATCTCAATCGATGCAGAAAAGGCCTTTGACAAAATCCAGCATCCTTTCATGATTAAAGTCTTAGAGGGAATTGGACTGGAAGGATCATTCCTCAACATAATCAAAGCCATATATAAGAAACCCACAGCCAGCATCATCCTAAATGGAGAAAAGTTAGAAGGATTCCCCATAAAGGTAGGAACCTGACAAGCCTGCCCCTTGTCACCACTCCTCTTCAATATAATGCTTGAAACCCTGGCTAGGGCAATAAGACAGAAAAGGCAATTAAAGGAATACTAATTGGAAAAGAGGAAATAAAACTATCCCCTTTTGCAGACAATATGATAGTTTACCTAAGGGATGTTAAAAACTCCACAAGATGACCTGGTGTAAGCATGGGAAAGATATATTGAGTCCACACTTGCAAGTGTACAGTTGGCCTCTGGAATGCCAGAGAGTGCTCCCAAAGGCCACTAAATCAACAAAGAAAATATTGGTCTCCTTGAGTCAAGCAAGAGTCTTCCTTCAGCATCAGCTACACCTCACCTGCTTGCAAATACTGTGAAGCAGTGGCAGCCAAATGTCTTTATATCCCAAATCTAATTGGCTATCAGCTCTCTCCTTGGAAGAATAATTCACAGCTGATGCCACAAGCTTAAGTTCTCTAGTGGTTAGGACATGTTATAAGTCACGTAAGACCTTGTCAGCTTTTACAGAAAAGCTATAGTCCATGGATTTAGCATACCATCCAAACATCTGTGTCTATACCAATGTAAACTACCACAATAATTAGTACTATTTAAATGCCTGTATATCTAATTGCTTGTGCTTCATCAGTAGGAGTAAAAAGTTATTCCTGGATAAACTGCAGACCCATGAAAGGAAACAGCCTGAACTGATCAGAGTCCAAAACAACATCTCCCGAGAAAGTCAACTGCTTTGCTTCTCGCCCACTTGTGTCCCTTTTCTAAAGCCTAGGAAACAATCTGCAGAAAAGGGAGCATATTAGAATGTAAGGGCTGTGATTGGGGTGAACTACAAAACTACAGAAATATAGACTCGACTCTTATTTGGTCAATGTGATAGCACATACAAGCTCCTCCAGCTGGACAATGGGGGCCTCCGGCTGTATAAATTTGGGCATAGCTACTTGCAAATTGCTTTTACATGAAGGATGCTTGTATTCATTACTTATTACCTATTATTAAAAAAATAAAAAAAAATCAGAGACAATAACTACTGGAACTTGAAGACTTTTTGAGGACATTTCACTAAGAAGGGAGACTAGAAACTGCCTTTGTAAGAGACTGAGATGCAGAGAATCAGAATAAGAAAAATTAGACAAAGAGATGAAGAACTTCAGAATCCATAGAGGAAGTGCAAGAAAGGACAAGGAGGCATACACTGAGGTGAGCATCACCTCAGCTACACAGCTCTCTGTTGCAGGGAGGACAGCAGAAATCACTTCCAAAAGAGGTGCTGAGCATTTAAGGTCCTCAAACACAAGTATATCTCTTCCCCACCAAACTGGTCTAGGTATCAGAAATATGAGAAATGTGAAAACGTAGGGAACATGATTCATTCAAAAGATCAACATAACTTTTCAGCTACTGAACACAAGGACACTGAAACAGATAAAATGTCACACCAAAGTTTCAACAGTACTCTGTTATAAATTGTCACTGACCAGAAAATGCTTACAAATAAGCAGATAAATTCAGTCTAGGACCAGAAGTGAAAAGTCAGTAACGCAGAGAAAAAGTCAGCTAAATATGTGAGAGAATTAGCAATATGAATAAAAATGTCATCAACATAGAAGACAAATCCAAAAACGAAACTGAGATTTAAAAGTATAGAAAGGTCAGAAATGAAAATCTCAAGAATTCACTTACCAATAGACTCAACCAAGCAGAAGAAAGAATATCAGGGATGAAGGGCAAAGTAAAGTACTACTTTCAACATCAGTGAGGGGGAAATTGAACATGACCATAATGTCCAAGTACTGTTAGATAGGATAAAAAACCCTAAGAATCCAGCACTTAGAATAAGGAGTTGAGTTAAACAAACAAAAAGAATCTGCTAAACGAAATTAGAGCAGAAAATTTCCCAAATGTAGATAAAGAAATGGACACTCAAATGAAAGAGACATTTGGAATCCCAAATAGACATGATCAATGAGAACCCATAATTGGCATAGTTAAAGCAAGATGCCAGGCCTATGAAACAAAATAAATTCTCTTAAAAGCTGTATGAGGAAAAGGAAAACTCATTTAAAAAAAAAAAAAAAGACACAGCAGGGGGCTGGGGAGATGGCCTAGCGGTTAAAAGCGCCGACCGCTCTTGCAGAGGACCTGGGTTGGATCCCCAGCAACCCACATGGCGGCCGAGAACCGTCTGAAACTCCAATTCCAGGAGAACTCCAGTTCCAGGAGAATCCGAGACCCTCTTCTGACCTCCGCGGCATTGCACGACATGGGTGCACAGACTTGCATGCAGACAGTACATTCATACACAGGCAGAAATAAATAAAATTTAAAAAATTTTAAAAAAGACACATCAGAATAGCATCATATCCATTAGCAATAATAAAAGCAGAAAAATAAGATGAGACATATTTCAAGCACTCAAAGTAAAGAATTGCCAACAAAGAGTGCTTACCATAGCACAGTACCTTTTAAAGTTGATGGTGAATTAAAGACATTTTAGGACAAGCACAAATTAAGGCAGGCCCTGACTATCCAAACCAGCAGTGCAGGAACATTTAAATGAAGACATGGAGGAGAAAGAAAGACAGACCCAATCACAAGAGTGAGAGCACAAGAAATAAAATTCAGGAGAAGGCTAGATGAAGAAAGAAAAGATAGGAGGAAGTCATGCACACCACAATAAAATAAAAACATAAAATATTCACCAAAGCAGAAAACAACCAATAAAACCATAGCAATTAATAAACATTTCTTTTTTAATATTTTATTTAGTTTATTTTATGATCACGAGTGTACATGCACATCTGTTGTGCTATGCCCACAGAGGCAGGCACTTAATCCCCTGAACCTGAAGTTATGGATGTTACCCACCATATGGGTGGTGGGAATCAAACTCTCTTGCTGGTCCTCTGCAAGAGCAGCTAATGCTTTCACAGCTGAGCCATCTCTCCGGCCTGGTAAACATCTTTTGATAATGAACATAAATCAAAATGATCTCAACTTACCAACAAAAAGATACTTACTACTAGCAAAGAGATGCAGACTGGTAGCTTATACCACAAAACAAATTCAATTATCTACTGTCTTCAAAAACATGAATAGACTGTCTGGTAAGGGCATCTATAGACTGAGAAACAAAGGATGGAAGCCAATCTATTTTTTTTGTCTTTTTGAGACAGGGTCTCCCTTTCTGTCCCAGCTGGCCTGGAGCTCACTCTGTAGACCAGGCTGGCTTTGAACTCACAGAGATCCGCCTGCCTCTACCTCCCCAGTGCTGGAATTAAAGGCGTGCACCACCACACCCAGCTGTGGGAAGCCAATCTACTAAGTGTAAAATAAAAAAAAATTTTGAAAAGAAGCTGCTGTAGCTATTTGACATCCAGTAAATTGGGCATCAATCCAAAATTAGAAGAGATAAATAAGGCCACTACATATTAATTAAATGAGCATTTCATCAAGATACAGTGATTATATATGCACCAAATATCAATGGTCCCAATTTTATGAGACAAACAGTAATGTACATGAAAGGTCACATAGGTCATGATATAATAATAAAGGGGTAATTTCAGTAGCATACTCTCTTTTCTACAGAGTTCATACAAACAAAAACCAAACAAACCACTGAGGTAGTCCACAACATATAAAATACAAATGTGTATAAAATATTTTACCTAGAAGAAACAATAAAATTTGTTCTTAGCTCATGGGACTTTCTTTAAAGCAGTCTACATTCTAAGTCACAAATAAACTCTTACCAATTAAAAATGAGTAGAAACAATCTATAGTATCTTATCAGATGGGACAACAAAACTAGAAATTCATAGCCAAATATTTAGAAGCTACACAAACATATGGAGACAGAAAAATATCTTTGAATGACAAGCAGGATACTGAAAAATTAGAAAGGAAATAAAAAATCATAATCAAAGGAAAGTGAAAGCACAGTTTGTGAGAACTTTTGATATAAAGCTAGGCAATTCAATGAAGAAAAAATTGTATTATGAGTGCTTACATTAAGAATGATTTGTACCTGATTACTGCTGGGTGAGGAACAGCTGATCTTCTTAAAAGGATACCATCCAAACATCTGTGTCTATACCAAAGTAACCTACCATAACAATTAGTACTGTTTAAATACCCATATATCTAATTGTGTGTGCTTCATTAGTAGGATCGAAAGGCTATATATTATACTGTTTAAATAACTAAATATCTAATTGCATGTGCTTCATTAGTAGGATCGAAAGGTTATGCCTGGACAAGCTGGCAGCCCATGAAAGAAAACAGCCAGAACTGACTAGAGACCAAGACATCAGCTCCAGAGAAAGTAGAGTGTTTTGCTTCTCATCCACCTGTGCCCCTTTTCTAAGCCTAGGGAACAATCTGCGGAAGAGGGGGCGTGGTAGAATGTAAGGGCTTCGATTGGGGTTAATGGTGAAACTACAACAATATAGACTGGACACTCATTTGATCAACTTGATTGAACATACAAGCCCCCCCTGCTGGATGGTGGGACCCATGAGCTGTGTGGGTTTGGGCACAACTGCTTGCAAATTGGTTTTACATGAAGGATGCTTGTACTCACAAATTATCACCTATTGTTAAAAAAAATGAAAACAAAACAAAACAAAAAAGCAGAGAAAGATGCAGAAAACTTACAGCAGAATGCACGATCTGTGATGGGTAGGGGTGGGGTGGGGGGGAAGGGAAGGGGATATATGCCTGAACTGAATTGGAAAATGGTGTATGAAATACACAAAGCATCAATAAAAATAAATTAAAAAAAAAAAAGGGCTCTAGACTGGCTGACTAGGTAGACCTCAGTGGATGAACTTGCACTGAGGGATATCTGGAGACACTAACTTAACTCCATAGGTCGTAACACAAATGACAGAATGAATGAAATCCAATGGGGGACTATGTGAAGGTGACTGTGGGGAGAGGTATAAAGATGATTAAGATGTTCTGTGTGAAATGCACGAAAAATTCAATTAAATTTTTAGAAAAAACGCAAAGATTTTTAATGTATAACCTAATGATATAAGTGATTTTTAGGTTGCTGAGCCCATATTTCTCAACTAAGGGGAATTTCAATTATTTCTAAAATTATCATGTTCATATATTTTAAAAATATTCTATTTATTATATTTTTATGTGTTTAAGTGTATTGCCTGCATGTATGTGAGTGCATCCAAGTGTTGAAATACCCACAGATGTCAGAAGAGGGCATCAGATCCCATGGAACTGGAGTTATGGACAATTGTTAGCAGCCATGTGGGTGCTGGGGACTGAAACCAGGTCCTCTACAGTAGCATCCCTTGCTCTTAGACACTGAGCCACCTCTCCAGACCAACAGTCTTATCTTTTATATATCAAATCAAATTCTCTTCTATATTTCCCAAGCATTAGCAGATGCTAGGAGATGACACATTCAAGAGGCAAAAATAAGATGAAAAGTTTAAAAAAGTGGTAAAAATAAGAACAAATAAAAAATAAATTTAATTCTTTTTGCTGCTTCCTATGAAGATGCTAAGTACTATTCTACATATGACAAAGCATTGTATCTTTCTAAACCCATAAATTTATTTTACAGTAAATATTTCAACCCATTGTAAATATTAGTGAAATTTTATATCACCAGTGTAGAAGCTGAATCATAGACAAATTACTTCTCACAGTCAGGGTAGGGGAAGCGAGGGCAAAAGTCTTAGCTTTTTAATACAAGCTCTGTCATTTCAATGTCAGGTGGCGATTTTTAATGGCTACATTTTGAAATAATTGGTGATGAACCTTTCAACCAGTTGTTTTATTCTGACAAGAAACATAAAATATACACTGATGATAGCCTTCAATAATGGGGAAAAAGCATATTCTTTTTCTAACTTCAAAGACAAATTCAAAAAGTGAACTCATACAGAACAATAGTGCAAAAATTTAATCTGTAATTATTTTTATCTTATTGATTCCTTTCAAGAAGACCTGAAAAAGCAAAGTGATGAACAAACATTGAGAAACCAATAATTTCAGTGTAGCTAGTAAGTTTCTCCAAAATTAGTTCATAATCAATGAAAATGCAGTCTGACTGGCAAAGCAACAGCCAGAACTTGATTATAGTCTACTTTCTATGGCAGAGTGAATGAAGCGTCAGACCATAGGCTCAGCACTGGAAGTTTTCCACGGCATATGATTGGAACAACTGCATATTACTAATTATCCTATATTGTTACTTGCCTTAATTTCTCTGCAATCAGAAATTGTTCTTCAATGGAATTTGATAAATCTGATGTCAGAGAACATAAAGCAGACACTTCATGGTGAAGTTCATTTCCAGCTTCAGATAGATGATTCTGATGAATATAAACTTTGCCTAGAATGAATCCGAATTCCATGTCGCTATATCAGACACTCTCCAGGAATCATAGAGTTGTTTTACTCATCCCTTTCTTCTGAAATGAGTGTGAGATTTTAGTGATTTTTTTTTAAATTATCTTTGAAATGAATGAAAACATTATCAACTGGAGAAACATGAAAAAGTGAACAGGAGGAGACAGGGGCAATTAAGAGCAATAGAAGACTGGAATGTAACTAAATACATTACAACACACACACACACAGAAACACACACACACACACACACACACACACACCCCTTGTAATTTCTTAGGTTACTGTAAGCTCCTAATTTTTTCTTTTAATCTTAAGATTTATATAAGTATAAATAGAAAATACTCAACTCTGATATCTGAATTTGCCTACTCCAAGCCACATATTTCCAGGCTATTCACTGGAATTTTCTTTTATTTGGATCACAGTAATCTTGACTTAACATTACTTTTGGCTTTCTATTGGCAAATAGGCTAAGATTTGGAAAGATTAAGTAGCCCAAGTCAAACAACTAATGACTATATGATATCCAGGTCCATAGAACAATCTGGGCCTGCTCTCCACCATCCAGCTTTCTTTTAAACTGTGTACAACACAGGGACAAAGTCTAAGTTGTATTGATTGCAGAGTCATAATGGTTATAATGTTTAAAATATATTTCATTAAATTCAACTATATATTTTCTTTTTTAAATTTTTTTATTAATTTTTATTTATTTCTGTATGTGTATGAATGTACTGTCTGCATGCAAGTCTGTGCACCCGTGTCGTGCAATGCCGCGGAGGTCAGAAGAGGGTCTCGGATTCCCCTGGAACTGGAGTTCTCCTGGAATTGGAGTTTCAGACGGTTCTCGGCCGCCATGTGGGTGCTGGGGATCGAACCCGGGTCCTCTGTAAGAGCGGTCGGGGCTCTTAACCGCTAGGCCATCTCTCCAGCCCTCAACTATATTATTTTCAAACAATGTTCATTACTCTTGCTTTGTATCAAACATGCTTAGATAAGTGAATTCAATTAAACTATCAGATTTATAAATTATCATTTTCTAGATATTTATGTTACTTTGTCCTTTGCCTGCATTTTTCTGTGGAATATTTTAGAATAATTATGTAGACTTTGATTATAGACTAGCTTCGGAGTTTTCCATTTTATTTTTATTTTATGTCTACGAGTGCTTTGCTTACATATATGTATGAATGCCTGGTGCCTGTGGAGGCCAAAAGAGAGGATGGATCCCCTAAAACTTGAGTTAAGTAGGGGTGTTAGCTGGCATGTAGGTGCTGGGAACCGAACTCAGATCTCTGGAAGAGCGGTAAGTTTTTTTCACCACCGAGCCATGTCTGCAATCCCTGGAATTGTTTTTAGTGCTATGACCATAGAATATTTCAGTTTATTTTTGTATATCCCCTCTCTATATATATTCATTATTATTTATATTATTTTCAAAAGAGGCATGATAGTGCAGTTACAACCCAGAAATGAAATGAACTTATTCCAAATTTTCCCTAACTGGGTTTTAGTCATTGATATTGCTCGTCTAGAATCACTGCCCTTTCACCAGAGTCTGTAGAAGTGATGAAAATGTTACCATCAACTAGAGCCTCATCCCAGTTTAAAACAGGATGGAAGAGGAATGTGGGATAATGAACAATGCAGGCAGCAATGTGATCAAGTAGCTTTCTACACACATGGACAGTTCATACTGAAACCCCTACTTTGTACAACTAGTATATGTTAATATTTTAGAAAGGTGCTCTCTGTAGCCCCAGCTGACCACTTAGAACTCACTATGCAGATGGTTCCAGGCTGGCCTCAAGCTCTCAGAGAACCTTCTACCTCTGTCTCCTGAGTGCTGGGATTAGAAGTGTGTCCTTCCACACCTGGCTTAATAATTGCTTAGTTGGAAGAAAATTCCAAAATCTGTATCTCTTGCTCCCTCGCATCAGGAAGGGTTCCTTTGAGTCCCTCCTGCTGTCGCCGCTTCATCTCTTCCTGTGGCCACTGCAGTTCTTCTTCATGGCGCCTGCGCTCCTCCTCCTGCCTGAGCTCTAGCTGCTTTCGTTTTTGAACCTCTTGGTTGTGCAGCTCTTCCATTCTACGAAGTTCTTGGCGCCTCATCAAATCCTGCCTCATTATCATGACCTAGTGCTCATGGCGAGCCGCCTCCATCTCCATCTCCATCTCCATCTCCAGCTTTTCACGAGACTCCTTGATGGCTATGGGAGGTGGGGAGGTGCTATGGGCATAAACAATAGAGGCACCATTACCCCCTGCTCCTGTGCCAGGTGGTACCCCAACTCCTCCAGGACCTGCCACCATGATGCCGGATGGAATTTTGGGATTGACCCCACCAACAACTGAACGTTTTGGCCAAGCTGCTACAATGGAAGGAACTGGAGCAATTGGTGGAACTCCTGCATTCAACCGTGCAGCTCCTGGAGCTGAATTTGCTCCAAACAAACACCGCCGCAACTAATAAAGTTGCAGTGTCTAGTTAACCACAACCCTTTGAAAGGCCCCTTTTCGGACTAGCCAGAATTCTACCCTGGAGTGTTAGGGGTTCCTCCCAATAGTTAGGTCTTCCCTGCCTGTGCTACTCTAAGGAGTATGCTTGGAGGCAGAGGACAAGGGAGGGGTGGTATTTATCGAGTTCTGTGATATATTGCTTAATCATTTATGTGTGGTACATTCCTAAAGTATCACATGATTCTTGAGGGTTTGGGAATCAGCAGAGTGGACTCTGTGCCCCATTAATCTTGATCATTCCATGTCTGTTTGTCTGTCACCCTCCACCTCCCACCATGTATAATTGCTTTCTTATCCTTACTCCCCTCAACCATGGAGACAATGCCACAAACCACACAAAGCAAACACCCCTCACTGACCTACCCCCATTCCTCTCATTTACTCCCAGGTGAGAATTCAGACACGTTCACAGAGGTTACAGCATATGTATGGTTCTGTCATCATATCTCATATTACCCCATCATGTCCTAAAGAAGACATTTTTCTTAAACATTTTCATTTTAGTATACCTTAAAAAGTTATGTGTTAACTTGCCTCCATCTTTTTCTTGGTTAAAAACCACCCAAAAATGACCTTTTGTGTCTTGATGTCACTGTTCACAGCTTTTCATGATAGGCTTAGCACAATCTTGGGAATAGGGTTGCTGTATGTAAAGGTCTGACAGTAGCTCTTAGTCTTGCCTATCTTAGGTAGTTAACGCTGTGTATTTTTTATTGGTGTATCATGTTTGATTTGTTCCTGATACCTTAAATTTGGTGTTTTTTTTTCTGAAAAATGGAGCAGTAATGCAGTATCACTTGTTAAAATACATTTTCCTTAAAAAAAAAAAAAGAAAATTCCAAAATCTGAGGACAGGCCAACTAAAAAGGAGCATTTATTTCAATGAGAAGATGCTTTACATATGATAATTATCAAAAGAAATCTATTCTGGACTTTATTTTTGAAGGTAAATTTAAACCATGGAATTTGCCCAATTAGCTAGCATGAGACACAGGAGGCAAGTCCATTAAAGAGACCCACTGTCTTTTAATGATATTTCAGTATCAAGGACGTATTTCCTTTTTTTAAAAAAAAAGTTTTATGCAAAGGTTGTTTAATCAGGAGACTGGATTGTTCTCTCATCCCAACTTTAAGGTATTGTAAAAAGGAAAAGTCTAAAGCCTGAAAACCCAATAATAATTGCTCTGGTAAATCGTTCCTTTTTATGCTTTAATGTATTGGTCATTTTGGTATCTGTTTATGTTTCTAGCATTATTTGAAGTGATTAGCCTGTACTGTATTAGTTCACATAGGCCTGATTATAAATGTTTCTCATTCTTCCACCTATCACCCAATTTAAGCATGTATTTCTTTATAGCAAGGTATGTGGTATTTTCTTGAAACTTCTATATATAGTTTTCTCTTAAATAAAGATGGTATCATTCAATAAGTTTGTTTTCATTCATTTATCAAAAGTATTAAATATTGATTAACAATATCTACAATTTATCTGTCATTCTTCTTGGTATTGGGGTCAACAGAGAGAAAGAACTTTATCCTCCAGAAAGAAAGAAAGTATTACAACATGAAAATGATAGAAAACATAATATAGCTGTTTATAAATAAGACTATAAGATAGACACCCCTTCACATGGGCAAGCAAAAGAAGGCTACATAAACTGAATGGGATTTAAGATACCAATGCTTAGTAAACGTAATTACTTAGAGGCTTCATGGAACTCAGTGAGTGTATTTAACAGTCTGTGTTGGTATTTTGTTTTAAGATAACAGGGATTGCCTCATAGAAACTAAAGCTGAGTTACTTATGCAGCCATGCCCAGCTATCTTTTTTCTTTTTCTATTTTTTCTTTCTTTTTTCTTTGTGTTTCAGACAGGATCTCATTAAGTTGCCCAGATTAGCCTTTAATTTGAA
Source organism: Rhizomys pruinosus (assembly GCA_009823505.1). Classification (NCBI taxonomy): domain Eukaryota; kingdom Metazoa; phylum Chordata; class Mammalia; order Rodentia; family Spalacidae; genus Rhizomys; species Rhizomys pruinosus. The sequence continues at coordinate 170,779 of VZQC01013813.1, forward strand.
ATCCTCCTGCTTTATCCTCCAGAGATGCTCACAGTCTAGAGTATTTTATTTGTATTTATTTATTTATTTATTTATTTATTTATTTTCATTGTATGTGTATGTATGTTATGCCTGCATGTATGTAAGTGCACAGATGTTGTGTAATGCCCATGGAGGACAGAAGAAGGCATCATATTCCCTGTAACTGGAGTATGGACTGTTCTTTGCTGCCATGTTGGTGCTGGGATTAAAATCCAGATCTTTGCAAATACAATCAGTGCTCTTAACAGCTGAGACATCTCTCCAGCCCAAGCCTAGAGTATTTTAAAGAGTGATAACACAATTTGACAGTATTAGAACGTCAGTAAAGTTTGTAAGGACTTAGACAGTGGTCAAATGAGAATGCAAACATCTTTTGGAGGAGATGAATACTCTGTAATATAAGGTGATATAACTAAGTTTCAGGCACACCAATGTTTATTTCAATAAAATGACAATTGTCTCCTAGTAGTCTCTTTGCCAGCTCACATAGAGGAATTTGTGAGTATTCCTGTCTATTTTTCCCTGTTTCTGGGTGTTAAGCTGCAACCAGCCCTAGACCGAGGACAGGTCTTACCTAGAAGTGAACATTACTGACATTTGTAATTGTTACATACTATTTCCATGTGTTGCCTTTTTAGACTTTCCAAAAGTACATTCCATTTACATTGTCATACATCATGATTCAATTATATTCTTTATATGCTCCAATTATTAGAAAATGCCATGTAAGGAATCAATATTCTCTTCCTATCAAATATTCCAAAGTAGAATGCTGGCATTTGAAGGTAGAAAAATGAAGAAATAGTCAGGCAGCTAATTCTCATCTTGCTCTTCCCGGAATTTTTCTTTTACAATAACTGTTGTCCTTAACAATTGAGGGAGATGGGGCTGGAGAGATGGCCTAGCGGTTAAGAGCGCCGACTGCTCTTGCAGAGGACCCGGGTTCGATCCCCAGCACCCACATGGCGGCTGAGAACCGTCTGAAACTCCAACTCCAGGAGAACTCCAGCTCCAGGGGAATCCGACGCCCACTTCTGACCTCCGCGGCATTGCACGACACGGGTGCACAGACTTGCATGCAGACAATACATTCGTACACATACAGAAATAGAATAAAATTAATAAAAAAAAATTAAAAAAAACATTGAGGGAGTGGATCAGAAAGGAAATATCAGTGATAAACTAAGAAAATAACTCCTCACATGTCCAAAAGAATGCTGTAAGACACTTGAGAATGTCATGACATTTATATAGCTTTATTGAAAATCATGGATATTAATTTGCAATTTCAAGTTTGGACCTAAAAGTCACTTCCCAAGTGTTTTGAGCCACTGGGAAATTCTAGTAAGCTGAAAATATCTGTAGGATGGTACACTTTAACATCAAACCCCTTACTTTGCTGCCTACAGAGAATCAAAACAGATATTACAAATAGTAGAAACCTTTGAATCTTTTGAATTATTTTTTATTTTTTTTATTATTTCTGTATGTGTATGAATGTATTGTCTGCATGCAAGTTTGTGCACCCATGTCATGCAATGCCGCAGAGGTCAGAAGAGGCTCTTGGATTCCCCTGGAACTGGAGTTCTCCTGGAATTGGAGTTTCAGATGGCTCTCAGACGCCACTGTGGGGTTCGGGAATGGAACCCATATTTGAATTATTATTCTCTGCATATATAAAGTTTTTCTTGTTACTAATGCAGGAATCTTGAACATTCATATCACATGCTTAAAATACCTTTTTTTAAAAAAATTCCTTATTTAAAAAAAGTTTATGCAAAGGTTGTTTAATCAGGAGACTGGATTGTTCTCTCATCCCAACTTTAAGGTATTGTAAAAAGGAAAAGTCTAAAGCCTGAAAACCCAATAATAATTGCTCTGGTAAATCGTTCCTTTTTATGCTTTAATGTATTGGTCATTTTGGTTATCTGTTTATGTTTCTAGCATTATTTGAAGTGATTAGCCTGTACTGTATTAGTTCACATAGGCCTGATTATAAATGTTTCTCATTCTTCCACCTATCACCCAATTTAAGCATGTATTTCTTTATAAGCAAGGTATGTGGTATTTTCTTGAAACTTCTATATATAGTTTTCTCTTAAATAAAGATGGTATCATTCAATAAGTTTGTTTTCATTCATTTATCAAAAGTATTAAATATTGATTAACAATATCTACAATTTATCTGTCATTCTTCTTGGTATTGGGGTCAACAGAGAGAAAGAACTTTATCCTCCAGAAAGAAAGAAGTATTACCACGTAAAATGATAGAAAACATAATATAGCTGTTTATAAATAAGACTATAAGATAGACACCCCTTCACATGGGCAAGCAAAAGAAGGCTACATAAACTGAATGGGATTTAAGATACCAATGCTTAGTAAACGTAATTACTTAGAGGCTTCATGGAACTCAGTGAGTGTATTTAACAGTCTGTGTTGGTATTTTGTTTTAAGATAACAGGGATTGCCTCATAGAAACTAAAGCTGAGTTACTTATGCAGCCAGCTCTTTTTTGCCCAGCTATTTTCTTTTTCTATTTTTTCTTTCTTTTTTTTTGTGTTTCAGACAGGATCTCATTAAGTTGCCCAGATTAGCCTTTAATTTAATCCCCTGCTTATCCTCCAGAGAATGCCGTCAACAGTCTAGAGTATTTTATTTGTATTATTTATTTATTTATTTATTTATTTATTTATTTTTTCCTTGTTATGTGTATGTTGTTATGCCTGCATGTATGTAAGTGCACAGATTGTGTGTGTAATGCCCATGGAGAGACAGAAGAAGGCACATATTCCCTGTAACTGGAGTATGGACTGTTCTTTGCTGCCATGTTGGTGCTTGGGATTAAAATCCATCTTTGCAATACAATCAGCTCTTAACAGCTGAGACATCTCTCCAGCCCAAGCTAGAGTATTTTAAAGAGTGTAACACAACATTTGACAGTAATTAGAACGCCAGTAAGTAAAGTTTGTAAGGACTTAGACAGTGGTCAAATGAGAATGCAAACATCTTTTGGAGGAGATGAATACTCTGTAATATAAGGGATATAACTAAGTTTCAGGCACACCAATGTTTATTTCAATAAAATGACAATTGTCTCCTAGTAGTCTCTTTGCCAGCTCACATAGAGGAATTTGTGAGTATTCCTGTCTATTTTTCCCTGTTTCGTGGGTTTAAGCTGCAACCAGCCCTAGACCGAGGACAGGTCTTACCTAGAAGTGAACATTACTGCATTTGTAATTGTTACATAACTATTTCATGTGTTGCCCTTTTTAGACTTTCCAAAAGTACATTCCATTTACATTGTCATAAACATGATTCAAATTATTCTTTATATGCTCCAATTATTAGAAAATGCCATGTAAGGAATCAATATTCTCTTCCTATCAAATATTCCAAAGTAGAATGCTGGCTTTGAAGGTAGAAAATGAAGAATAGTCAGGCAGCTAATTCTCTCTTGCTCTTCCCGGAATTTTTCTTTTACATAACTGTTGTCCTTAACAATTAGGGAGATGGGGCTGGAGAGATTGGCCTAGCGGTTAAGAGCGCCGACCTGCTCTGCAGAGGAACCGGGTTCGATCCCCAGCACACACAATGGGGCTGAGAACCGTCTGAACTCCCACTCCAGGAGAACCCAGCTCCAGGGGAATCCGACGCCCACTTCTGACCTCCGCGCATTGACGACACGGGTGCACAGACTTGCATGCAGACAGTACATTCGTACACATACAGAAATAAATAAAATTAATAAAAAAAAATTAAAAAAAAAACCATTGAGGGAGATGGATCAGAAAGGAAATATCAGTGATAAACTAAGAAAATAACTCTCCACATGTCCAAAGAATGCTGTAGACACTTGAGAATGTCATGACATTTATACAGCTTTATTGAAAACATGGATATTAATTTGCAATTTCAAGTTTGGACCTAAAAGTCACTTCCCAAATGTTTTTGAGCCACTGGGAAATTCTAGTAAGCTGAAAATATCTGTAGGATGGTACACTTTAACATCAAACCCCTTACTTTGCTGCCTACAGAGAATCAAAACAGATATTACAAATAGTAGAAACCTTTGAATCTTTGAATTATTTTTTATTTTTTTTATTATTTCTGTATGTGTATGAATGTATTGTCTGCATGCAGTTTGTGCACCCAATGTCATGCAATGCCGCAGAGGTCAGAAGAGGCTCTTGGATTCCCCTGGAACTGGAGTTCTCCTGGAATTGGAGTTTCAGATGGCTCTCAGACGCCATGTGGGTTCTGGGAATGGAACCCATCATTTGAATTATTATTCTCTGCATATATAAAAGTTTTTCTTGTTACTAATGCAGGAATCTTGAACATTCATATCACATGCTTAAAATACCTTTTTTTAAAAAATTCTTATTGTTATTTATTATGTATGCATGTACTGTCTGCATCATGGTCTGTGCACCCGTGTCGTGCAATGCCGCGAAGGTCAAAGAGGGCGTCGGATTTCCCTGGCACTGGCGTTGCTCCTGGAATTGGATTTACAGACGGTTTCTCAGCCCCATGTGGGTATGGGGTTGAACCCAGGTCCTCTGTATAGAGCATTCGGCGCTCCGAACCGTAGGCATCTCTCCAGTCCCTTAAATACCTTTTTATGATTAAAATTATAATTATTTCAAGCATGTAAGTACTATTTGAATTAAGTAAAATACTAATGCTATTGTATTGTTCCACAAATTCTTCTCCCAGAAGTATCTATAAGGAAAGATAATTGTAATAGACTCAAAATTTAGAAGCTTACACACAAATTTAGGCATTCCACTTTATTTTGTATTTTATTAAAGACACTAAAATATACTATACATAGTACACTACAACTATTATTTTTCATGTGTTCATATTTTAACTACTGATAGAAAACACCAAATGTAAAAAAAGCTCTCAGGTCCTATCTATTTTTAGACATTCATCCTTTTATATTTTACATATATAAGGAATTATTTCATTATTGTCACATTTAAAATCCATCCAGGGATGGCATAGAGCACTTGACTTGTCTAGTTATCATAGGCAAGACCCTAATAATATCTTTCCTACCGCTACCATTTACTTCCTATCCCTCATGTTGGTACCTCACGCAACAACAACCTATAACTTAGCATGGTCTAATTAGGTTGTATCTTCATTAGATAGAATATATAGCTAGATTTATATATTGTATCTATATATATATATCCATATACAAATAAGCTTATACATAATATCACACAAATATTAATTAATTTTAGAAAAACTAACTGCATCTTGAGGCGGAGGAATATCATATACCTATCTGTCATATATATATTCCATATATATGGTATCTTATGTAATATACCTTGTAAATAGATATGTATATAGATCAGTTGGGAAAAAACAACAACAAAAGAACTTGAAGAAAACAAAAAAAATCTCTGGAAGGACTCAGGACATATGTGGCAGAGTTCAGGAACTTGGGTAGGGTGGGGGGCATGGAAAGGGAAGTGGCTCTAGATTCGATTGAGAAATGATGTATGATGGAAAAATTCAATAACGATAAAAAAAGAAACCTTTAAATAATCATTCAATGGTTAGTATCAGGCTTAAAATATTCTATTGTTTTATTTTAATAATTTATGCTCTGCTAAAAAAACTATCAAGCTCCTTTGGGTTTTGAAATTTATTGCAAAATAATTTGATACTACCATGTGAGTCAATATTTAATTGTCATGTCTCCAGATAAAAACAAAACACCAATTTCTAGCTTTTGCCAATGTCTATGGTATAACTGCTCCCTCCACAAATAATTTAAAGATAATTCAAATTAGTCATAGGGAATTTATATATATATATATATAAAACTTTAGCTGTCACCTTGACACAGCCCAGAGTTATCTGAGGAAGACTCAGGTAGGGATTCCTTTGATCAGATTGGCCTGTCAGCCACATGTCTGTAGGGTATTTTTTAGATGTGGGAGCATCTAGCCCACTGATGGCAATGCCAATCGTGGCCAGTTGGTCCTGGGTTATACAAGAAAGCTGGCTGAGGATGAACAAAGGGGACCAAGACAGTAAGCAGCGTTCCTCCATGGGCCAGGCTTAGTTCTCTCTGTTGGTTCCTGCCTTCAGTTCCTGCCCAGACTTCCCTCAGTGATGGACTGTGAGCTGGAAGTGTAAAGTGATGTAAACTTTCTCTCCCCAAATAACATTCTTTAGTGCTTATCTCTCAGCAACAGAGAGTGGAAGCACTCATTCCTCACTCACTCACTCACTCACTCACTCACTCACTCACTCACTCACTCACTCACTCATGTGCACACAGCCTGTCTCTAGACACAGAGTACATTTAATACTTTGTAAAGAAGAGAAAGGAAAATCGAAAGCAGTCCAACCCCATGTGAAAAAATGTTGACAAATGATTACTGCTGTCTGAGATAGAGCAGACCTTTCTTAAGATCTCTAGATATGCTGACTAGACTCCAGTGGATGAACTTGCAGGGAAGGATATCTGGGTACAAATGCTTGACAAGATAGGACTTAACATTTTGACAGAATGTATACAAATTCAGTGTGGGGGATGGGGGCACAGATGGAGAAGGGGTTTTCAATTAAGATCTATTATATGAAATGCACAACAAACAATAAAATATTTAAAACCACCCATTAAAAAAGAATGTATCATCTGTTCTTTACTATTCATTTGGATGCACTTACTTTTTGTAACTTTTTTGTTTCTTTTTAATTTTCTTATGTTCCAGATTACCTTTTTACTTCATAATAATATTTCTTGATATATTTTGATTATTATTTTGCTTCTGATGATAAGGGCCAATTTACTAAGTTTTACACCTTTAACGAGGTTTCAAATGAAAAGATATCCTAAGAACGAGTTGTGTTCTGTCTCCTAGCTTGTATCATGGGTGTTCTCTTATACCAGGGTTCAATTTCAGATAGATTATTTTCTGGCCAAACAACTAGTAGAAAATATTTAAGGATTTTTTAAGGGAAGAAGGAAAATTTTCCATTAATTTATTTCATTCTTATTTGGCTAACCATCCAATGTACAAATAATATCTTCATGATGGGAAGCAGCCTGTTCTTTCCTCCCCTCCCTCTGTCCCTCCCTACACCCTGCCCCACTCCAGATAGCTTGGTTTTAAAGCTTCAGAGCTATAATTCACTAAATTAGTTCATCTGCATTTTTTCAGTTCATATGGTGTTTCCTGATCTTCTCTGTTTTGCCCACACCATGCTTATCCATCTGCTTGAGGATTTCTCCTTGTTCATATTGCTCATCTCTGACTCTCTTTAGCAATGAATCCATCCTCTAATTTAATCCCCTGATTTCCCATCCAGGTCCATCTCAAGGATCATTTCCTAAGAGAAGATTTCTCAGACCCCTCCAAAAGTAAACTCCTGTCACACATTCTCATATCCTGCCATCTCTTTGGCTGTTATAATTTTAAACAGCTCTCAGTTTGGTGGTAAGTTATATAGAAAAAGATGTTATCTACATGTTGTTTTATCATCTTAAACTTCAAGAAGAATGAATGAGGAATGTTTTGCTCTGCCAGTATTGGATGACAGGACAGTATTTCCTGAGTTTAGATCACAGCTCTCTTAAAAACCCATAAATGATGAATTCTAAAGGTTGGTCCAAAGCATAAATCTAATGCCTTCAGTTAAAGCATTATTGTATTACTTTGTTTGATCTGGGAACTCCTTAAATATACCAAAAATTTCAACATTCAGAATTTATGCAACATTACTGGAAAACTCAGAATAAATGCATACAGAAGGGTAGTTGTTATCACTCAGTCTTTGCTGTTAAGGAGAAGGCAAATACATTAATTTAGAAGAGCATCATTCATTTTTTTATTTGCCCCTCTACCTGTACTCAACAAATCAGGTATAACACATATTCTGATATAAGTGTTCTATGAAAAATATCAAGTTGAACTCATAATGAAATAGAAGGAATCTAAAAAATAATGTTGAAAGATGGGGAAGCTTGCAAGAGTTAGTGCAGGTTAAATGTCCCTAACCTACCAGCCTGAAGTCTGGAATGCTCCAAAAATGGGAAATTTTCTTTACATTTTGAGGGTGGAAAAATTTATGTTCTAAAACTTTTACATATAAATTGTTGTTAAATATGGTGTAAATTTTCCTTTAATCTCTCTCTCTCTCTCTTTAATCTCTTTCTTTAAACTGGGCATGGTGGTCCACACCTTTATAAAAAAAGAAAATACTCCAAAATCTGAGAAATCCACAATATGAAACAGTTCTGGCCCCAAGCAGTTTGAGTAAGAGACACTCAACCTGTAAAACACATTTCTAGTCAGATGTATGTTTTCCCCCACACAGCATAGTGCTGCTTATGAACTTTAAAAGCCAAACATTCTAAGCTTTGTTTCCCTGTTCTGCAGAGTGACTTTAATAATGCTACCTGTAGGGTCATAAAAATCTAATGGGATCATGAATATAAAACTGTTCTATAGTGCAAGGCACGTACCATAGTATGCACTGAATGTTTTGTTATTATATTTTCTGACTCCCATTTCTATCCAAACTGAAAGGTTTTCTACAAAAATCTTATATTGCCAATTAACTTCCATGTCAATTTACTGTAAAATATTCCTGGTTGTTTCAATAAGAACAAAGACTTTCAAAAGCATACGAATGACAGACAGCAAACAACAGGACTATGTTGAGAGGAGATGCCATGTGGTTCTGGTATCATTGTACCTAGGTCACTCACATCTTTGTACAAGTTCAAAGTGTGATTTAAATTCATATCACAATAATATGATGAATTACACAAATTATAAACCCTTCAGTGCCACTTGTAAAAGCTAAAACAGAAATGTTACAGGTTGCCAAGGATCTTTTCATATAGTTACATGTGATTTAAGAGAGTAAGTGATAAACACCAGTCAAGAGAACTGTTATCTCACTTAACAGGGATGGAGGAAGGAAGCATTTCATTTTAAGGAGGCATTCAAGTTTGTAGCTTAAATATTCCCTTCACGAACAGTTTGTTTATATCTGATATCAGTTATACTAGACCACGTTTCAGTCCTCAGAATATCCTGGAATGAAAGCCAGATATGCAGTGGTTATTATCTACTCATTTCTGTGGGCTCAACGGAAAATGAGAGCTTTCTTGAAATACATAATTTGAAGAGGATGCTGTCACCATCAATAACAGTTATGATTGCAAGTGACAATTTCCTGGATATTTTCTTTCATGGAATGTAATATCTACATACTTATGGATTACATAATCCTGTTCACCAAGAACAAATAACAATCACTGCAACAACAATCAGCCAAGAAGGGAGAAGAGGCCATAGGCATTACATTTTACCTCTGATCTACGGGTTATCCATAGATACTGGAACTGGGCAATCACTGTCTTTAGTTATGAACTAGTGGACAGCTCCATACCCATGATCACACAAATGGCCCAGGGTGACCTCAGTGGATTACAAAAAGGAATAGAAATAAATGAGAGAGAGAGAGAGAGAGAGAGAGAGAGATTTGCGTGGAGGAGGGTGCACATGGGCAGTGGTGGCAGGGAGATGAGGGTTTTCGGTGTTCATTACATACATATGTGAAATTGTCCATGAAGAAATTTCTTTAATAATAAAAACCAAGCCATTATGAAAAATGAATGAAAGACATCTACAAAAAGCATTAGCTAAATGTCTGTTACAAACAAACGAAGTGGGTGATTTCAAAAGCAAGCACCTGATTGAAGTCAAAAGGGCAGATTTTCTGAATTGCATGTTTTGATTACAATCTTCCTTCTTCAACTCAGCTGAGTTGAAGGAGCATTTTATTTACTTAATGACGGGTAATGATATTCTCAAGTGATACAAAACAGACTAGCTACTTGCTGAAGAAAGGACAATGTTTCTTAAATGACGATTTTAAGATTATGAAAATCCTGCTGATTTTAGTGTTACTACATTATGTTGAGGATATCCCAATAAAAAAACAACTTCAAAACATTCTGAATTGGTTCTTAGAAGGAATCAGACAACTAGTGAGATTTTTCAGATATCTGGGGCTCACCTGTGTCAATTACTTTTGTGTTGCTGTGACAGAATACCTTAAAAAACTATTTAAGAATGACCAATGGTGTAAAAGGGTTTAAGCCATGTGTCTGTACAGGACATCATGGCATAGATGGAAGTAACAGGGGACAGGTATTCACATCATGATACAGAAAGCAGAGAGCAAGAAACCAGAGGCAATATACCAAGTATCTTTAATTCCGGTGACCTACTTCCTCAAGACAGGTCTCAGTTCCTAAAGCTCCCAGAACCTCCCAAAACAGACCCACCAACTACAGACCAAATGGTCAAATCATGAATCTATGGTGGGCATTTCATATTCAAACCCTACCACCTCTTCCTATCAGTGATTCTTATTCAGATAGTTTTGAAAGGTATTTGTACTTCAGGGATTTTATTTTAAATGCTTTCCCAATGAATTTACCACACAACTTGGAAAGAAAACTGTGGGTATAGAGCTAATTAGACATGAATCACCCTCTGTCATTGTTTGCTCCCAGAAATTACTAACTGCCCAAACCTGAAAGTTACATCTAAGCATGTGGATGGGTCCTCTCACAAACAGCATGGTTATTTGGTGTCAGATTATCTTGGGTTTGGTGAAAGGGCTACAGAATGAATTCAGCAAAGCCTCTTCTCTGACAGTTAACTGAGTCAAGAAAGAAGTCTATGGATGGCAAAAGGATTATTTCCAACACTGCAGGAAAAATGATGTTTCACTGTTGTCGAAAGGGTTGAAGTATGTCCCAAATGACTAATAGCCATTCTGCCTTCAAAGCTGACTGCTTGAAAAGATTTAAAAGATAGGCAAGGCAAAGTGTCTGCAGTAATTTACTGCTACTTATTTGAAAATTGGAGATCAATGACTACAGTGTGAATTTGCAGAAAGAATAACAAAAAATGTAGCTTAACATCTGGCCTGTTTTTCAGAAGCCACAAAATGGAAATATCATTAAGAGAAATATGATAAGTTTGGCACTCTTTATGAGAGTGAGAGAAAATTATGTACAGGCAAGTGAAAGATAAGTCTAACATGAGAAAACTCTGGAGTGATTTCAACCATGATCACGATGGCATTAAAACAGCAATAAATCCAGATTTGTGGAGATCCCACGATGACTCACGCATTTATATTTCTTCAGAAATGCTTCATATGAATATGGCTATGTTCCTGCAGGTGGAAATCAAGATAAACCAAGTGCCCAGCTTCATGGAGCTTATATGATCCAGTTAATACGACTGATAATTATTTTCATATGTATTTCATATAATTTCTTATAAAGCTAATTATATGAGATTATAGTAGGGAAAGGTAACTCCAAAATCATATTAAGACTAAGAGAAGCTACTTAGTTTAACTCTAATGTATTATTGACAGGTGACATGGGGAATGAGGACATACCAACTCCACACTATGCCTCTTTATTATGGGTGTTAGAGACAGGAAGTGCCATTTCCCAGTGAGAGATTATTATTGACAGGTGACATAGGGAATGAGGACATACCAACTCCACACTATGCCTCTTTATTATGGGTGTTAGAGACAGGAAGTGCCATTTCCCAGTGAGAGATTATTTAACTGTACACCAGAAAACAGAATATTTCAATTTGCTTTTGACTGTTCAGTAATACTCTTCGCTTGAGCAGGTTAATTTCCTCCTCTGACTTTGATTTTTACATCTCTAAAGTAAAGAAGTTGAAGAATATCAGCAGATTTCAGAATGTCCTACTTAAATAGGCAACATCAGCTCCACCATGGAATTGTTTATAAGTGCAAATTGCCATGGCAAACTCCACATTAGCTAAACCAAAAACTTCGGGGTGGCACCCAGCAATCTTTTCTTTATCAAGCTCTCTATGTGGTTCTGACATATGCTCAATTTTGAGACTAAATGAGACAAATAATCCGATTCAATGATTAAAAATTTAATTTCAGGGCTGGAGAGATGGCCTAGCGGTTAAGAGCACCAACCGCTCTTACAGAGGACCTGGGTTCGATCCCCAGCACCCACACGGCGGCCGAGAACCGTCTGAAACTCCAATTCCAGGAGAACTCCAGTTCCAGGGGAATCCGACACCCTCTTCTGACCTCCGCGGCATTGCACGACATGGGTGCACAAACCTACATGCAGACAGTACATTCATACACATACAAAAATAAATAAAAATTAATTTAAAAAAAAGTTTAATTTCAAACAGATCCGGATTTGATCCAAACTTCCCTTCCCACCTTACTAGCTATGTGAACACTGGTAGGTCACCAAACCTCTCTGAGCCAATTTCTTCATATGTGAAGTGAAAGTGATAACTGTGCTTTATCTACTGGATTGAAGCAAAAGAAAAATATACAAACAATTGTTGTTTACATGAGTATCCCCACTGTCATCATTTGAAACACAGGCATTTCAAGATTTGTTCCTAACCAACAATGACTTCAAGAATGCTGACCCACCAAAAAACAGTTCCCATTTGGAAAAAAAAAATAATTCCCCCTTTTACAACAAAAATGAACAAAAGCTTGACAGGTTTCAGAGCCAAATGGTTCTCAAGCAAGAAGTATTTAAATACAATCACAAATAAATTCTGTATTTTACAGAAAGGTGTCAGTAAGTACAATCATCCAGTATCAGATTTGCTCGTCTCAGCCACATTAGTGGCTGGATGCTAGGTCTGCAGTCTAGCTCTGTTCCCTGGCATACAAACATGTGTTATCTGGTAACGATAAATGAACGTGTGGAGGAAGAAATTAAATCTAGTAATGCATACATGTTTATAGTTAGAAATCCTTTAAACTTGTGGATACAGCAACCCTTCCCATCCCCAATGACTAGAACTTTTCATACCACAACATTTTATACAAGAGGATTCAAAGGACATTCCAATTTCCTTCTGAAGAACATCATGTCTCCAGAACACAGGGATAAACTAGGATGAATGGTGACTTGTCAGTTATAGGTAATTGAATGGAGAGTTAAGTGTGGTATAAATTCACCTGCCCTGAATAAAGGGGTCAAGTTGTTGTTTAACAAATTCCCCAAAGCATTTTATTTTCTAGGGTAGCCTAATGACAGTAGCTTCATACTGCCAAAAGTTAGAAGAGAGGCACTGGAATAGTTCAGAGCTCAGCCTTAGACACAGGCACCTGAAACAGAGACTTTCCTCCACCATTTATAGACTGGGTGGCCTAGAACATCTTTCTTTTTCTTTTGAAGCATCATCTTTCCTGTAAGGAAAATCAGAATAATATCGTTTGCCACCGAACGTTTTTCTAAGGGTTAAAATACATAGGACTTATTGCCTCTTCCACCATTGTTAAGTGTTCATTAAGCAATGTTACTCTTTAAAATCACCCTGAATCACTATTATAATGTTATAAGACCTAGGGAATTGTCCTTAAGGCAATGTAAGAAGTTCTTTTCTTTAAAACTTAGCACACAGTATATGTCTATATTTAATAGTCCAGAAGGAATGTAGATCAAATTCATCAGCAAAGCTTTGTGGTTTGCAAGTGAAACTGGCTCATATCAAACTGGGATATCATGAGAACCTGAGGCTCAAGTAGGTACTGGTATTTTACAGGTTAGCTTCAGAACTTAATAGGTTAAGATTTGAATTCTGGCTGGGTGTGGTGGCACACGCCTTTAATCCTAGCACTTGGGAGGCAGAGGCAGGCGGATCTTTGTGAGTTCAAGGCCAGCCTGGTCTACAGAGTGAGTTCAAGGCCAGCCTGGTCTACAGAGTGAGTTCCTGGACAGCTGGGGCTACAGGGAGACCCTGTCTCAAAAAGACCAAAAAAAAAAAAGATTTGAATTCTGCTATTTTAGCTTCAATCTCAGCCTCTCGGAAGTGAAAACAGTGTTTGAAACAATCCAGATTCCTCAGTAGTTTAGTGTATCAAGAAGAAAACTTCCTTTCTGGTAGCTCCAGCAGTTCTGTGAATTACTGAATAAAAGTGCAATGGCCAGTGCGGACTGATGGCAGCATGCACTGTAATCTGATGAGATGTCTGCCTTAGGTCATAGTCACATGAATCACTGCAGAGGCAGAGTGGGAGCTATCCAGAGCTGTGGATGGTGAGCAGAGAGAACACCGAATGCTGGCAAAGAGAAGCACCAGCCACTCCACACCTTGTGCCCTCAGTTTTTCTTTCTGGTCCATACTTTTCTTATCTAGCTTAGAAACTTCACAGCCATTTAAAGCCAGGCTTTGAAGTTCAGGATTGTCACTCTAGCTACTTGGGAGGCTGAGGCAGGAAGATCACAAGTTCAAACTCATCCTGGGTAACTTGGTGAGACCATGGCTCAAAATAAAAAGTAAAAAGAGATCACTGGAGACATAACTTACTTGTGAAGTCACTTTCTAACATAGATGAGGACTCAGGTTCAACAACCAACACCTTCCAAAATATTACTGAATGCTAGATGATATTTTAATAAAATGTGGCTTATGGGCAACTTATACCAGAATTTCCTGTAATGCTTGCTTAGATGATTATAATCTGATCTCTCCCAACTTAGAATCGAATGGTTAACACTGGTGAGCTCTATATTTAAGAAATTTCCCAGGTGACTATTAGAAATATTAAAGTTTAACGACCATTGAAATGGATAATCATCAGATGAAGATGTTAATTTTCTTATAATAAACCAAACTGCTAATAAGTTATATGTCACTTTTACTTCTTCATGCCCATCTGTAATATAGAAGCAGGGGTCCATGACCTTAATTTCTTTGAGGAGCTCTCTGAGGACTAGCAATTTTATTTTTAACTAAAATATTTCCTGGTTCCTCAGATATAGCACTAGGGTAGGCCTATTCACCTGCCATACCAGTGATAAAAGACTGATCTCTTAAAGAAGTAATATTTTTCTAAAATCCTAATATTTGCTCTGTTGATATGTATCTCTGTGTCTTAGTTTACTCATTTGTAAGGAGAGAAATCTAAGCTTGGGTTTTAATGAGAATTAAACTAATTCATGAAAATTACATTGAATTTTGGTTGATAGCCAATGCTCAAATGACAGTTACTCTTGCATAACACTTACTACATATTTTCTCTATCCTGATAAAACCCTCTTAGGTAGTAATCATTGCATCTATATTACAAATTAGAGAGCCAGGTCTCAGATATATTAATTCAATTTGATGATAATTATATCAAAATATAATTAAAATAATTCACTTTCTGAGAGACAAAGAGCAAGGATGATAATCACATCAAAATATAATTAAAAGTCTATGAGTGTTAGTAGGTCTGTATTAGGTCTGAATGATTTATGATTCTTGTAATGTTAGTATGTGATGGGTCCAGTTAATATAACACTCCAGTTACAAAAATAACACTATGAAATTATAACCTATTGTTATCAATCCCATTGTTATTTTATCACCTTACAACTTACCCTGTTAAGAAAGTAATGCTGAAACTTCTAATGTATAATTTTGACAGTCTACAAATGAGACTTATTTTATTAACGATTTAGGTCTCTAGGTTGAAAAGTGAGTTACTTAAATTGATCCCAAGGAATAATTTACACAACAGGAGAATTGAGCTCAATATGTCACTTATTTTTATTTTTTACAAGGGAATTTGTTTACTCTCTGTTTAATTTTTGCCAAGATATATTTATAGAAAGTTTCTTTTTTTCATGAAAGCAAAATTCCTGCCATGAATATATTCTGACTTTACCAGAATGTAAAGTCCTTGGGAACCATTGTGCAACATGTCAATAGAATTATGTGCATGTGTTTGGTACACTGTTCCACAGTCTGAATCTATGTCTCAGAGTAAAGATTTCAATTTTAACCATGCTTATCTTCTCACAGTCCCCTGTGCAAGCCAAACTTGTTCATGCTCTTTCCCCTTCCTAGAATATTTCTTTCCTTCATATGTAGCTTCCCTCATCATCCATGGTTCACCACCAGTCTGACTTCATGTAAGTGATGTGCCTTAACTATTTCATCCTAAAGTGATCATTTCCTTTCTATGAACTGCCACTTCTAGATACTTATAACTTGTGATTCTACTGAACAATCCTTTAGACTTTACCTCATAAGTTGGTAATCAAGGTGTTTCTTTCAAGTAGTGCATGTTAGGAAGCTTGTGAGAATGGACTATGCTGACCATAGTCAGAGTAAAGATTTCCTGTTAAGTACTAATGTTATACCCAAGAAGAATAGATTAATAATAACCTCAGTGCTAAGTATGGGAAATCTCCTTTCAGTTGTTGATCGAGGGGTCTAAGAGACTCTCAAAACATTCTAGACTATTGCTGTTTACCTCGGTTGTCTCCCATAACTTGGAATTAGAACATAATTACTAAAAACACCACATATTTAAAACATAGGGCTTGGGAAAAAATTAGCAGGAAGTAACCTGGAAGCCTCCTCTCTGAGGACTATCACTCATGGTATCAGGATGTATTATGCAAGTTGCCAAGGGAGAAAAGCATCAATAGTATACCAAGCTGTAAAGCCATGAGCCACAAAAATGACTATCCCTGTAACATATGCCTTATAGTGGAACTTTCATCTTGGGGATAGCCAACAACAATCTAATTGAACTTTAAACCCACTCTGTAGGAGGGAATTCATGTCTGTTACTATAAACATAGACACCAGTGGCTGGATAGGTCATAGACCCTAGAAGAGGATCTACTACTGCCATTTTCTTAAACAAATGTAATTTCTAACTATATTCTAAATGCTTATCTTTATGCCTAAGTCAAGTGAATCTCTACCCTTTCATCAAAGAAGCATCTTTTTTTCAGCTACTCTAAATGAAGAGAATAAGTAATAAGTGACCATGTGGTACACAGCCCCAACTGTTACATCTACAATGTAACCCCTAGACCTAACTGTCCAAAAATATTCAGGAAGAAGGGCAGGAAAGATTGTAAGAGCCAGAGGACATGAGAATGAAGCTGTACCCATTAAATGTCAACAATATGCTTGCCCACACTGGACCTGCATAATGATATTCCCAGTCAACATGCCAATACATGTGAAGGGAAAGTTCACAATTTCCCACTCCCACACTAAGAGCTATAGGCAGCAAATTGCTACTGAGATAAATACATTCACAGGGATGAGTTCCTTGATAGGTTATCACATAGAGTAGAATCATGAACATCAAAGACTGGGGTAGAAGTTCCCAAAACACAGAGTTGAAGTGTTGCTTAGAGTACTGGAGTGCAAGAATGCTGTGACATGCTTCAAGTCGAAAACACATTGTGTGGTGGTTTGGGCTCGCCAAGGAGGAGACTTCAAACATGGCATCTTTCAGCCTAATTAAAAAAAATCATAAGCTGAAGATCCTAAAACCTATGATATATGTGGCATGAATATGTGCATATTTTGGAGTGATTGATATTGGAAGGAATAACAACAACAACAACAACAGAAAAGTCTGTGTCAAAGAACTGACTGAAACTGTTTCTGCTCGAAACAGTAAACTTCTGCATCGAGAAGTTTGAGAGAGACTGAGAAAAAGATGAAAAATATGTTTGGCAGAATGCATGAGCTCTGGTGGGGTGGGGGGATGGAGGGGGGCATGGGTCAAGATTTGATTTGTAATGTAATTTGATTTGTATAAAACTCACAGAGCTTCAATAAAACATTTGCTTAAAAAAAAAGAAAACACATTTTTATAAGCTTTGCTCAAAGCATAAAGTACAAGCTCTTAGCTGTGAATTTGATACTAATGAAGTAAAAATTTATTGAATAAGGATATGGTGTTTTTATAACAAAGCATACATAAAGCAAGGCTATATGGGGATGGCTTTATACAGTAGAAGCAGGACATGAGAAATTATTGGTAAAAAGCTACCTAATTTATTTACACAAAATGAGTAAACACTGAAAATCTAATACACAACCTGGTAGCCAGAATGAATACTTTCGTAGTGTATGTTTGAATCATTCTAAGAGGATTGATTTTTAATTCTTTCACCAAAAAGAAAGAGATTGGTAACAAAGTTACATACTGACTGTTTGATTGAATGATTGATGAAGATTTTGTGACCAGAGACATCAGAACTTACCTCTGTAATTCTTTAAGGAACATACTCCAATATTTGATAAGTTAATGTTTAAAGAAACTTTAGAAATCATAATTAGCTTAAATGACATTTATGTGTATATAGTTTTAAGGTTATTCAATTTGGGAACATGTTCAAAAATAAAGCTTGTTTAAAAATAAATATATAAATGTTTAAAATAATAAAAAATTCAAAACTTTGAAAATATGAAAATGTATATTTATGCTGAAGTAAGGAATTACATTGTTCTTAGGTATCTTTCACCCCTTATCAAAGAAACTTCTTTTTGCAACAAATTGAAGGTATAACAGTGTTCTAGAACTGGTCATAGGCAGAGAATATGTATCTAAGAGACATATAACCCTAAGTAATACATCTTCAATGTAACCTCTACACACAGGTTCAATGGATCTCTCAGTTCTCACCAGAGACCTTTCTTTATGAAGCAGACAGTGATTAACACAGATACCCACAATTAGCCAATGTTCAGAGAACAAGAGGTTTATATCCGAATGGGACAGCTATTTCAAACCTCTGCCTCCCAGGGCTCAAGGATCATGGCAAAAGAGAAGAAACAATTGCAAGAGCCAGAGGGGGTAGATGAGCACAAGGAAATCAGTCTTCAAGACAGATGGTCAATTCAGCTTATGAACTCAAAGCAATGATAAAATATGCACAAATCTGATACAAGCTCAAACTAGAGAAAACTCCAGCATAGACATGGGGTGTATGTAAGAAATCCCAACCCATCCTAAGGAACTTTTGGCAACTGAAAGCTGCTAGAATGGGGAAAGATGGTATCATACAAAGATGGAAGCCTTGGTGGAGGACCCAGAGGATGGATCTAAACTGAAATAAAGTGAGAAACACAAATCATACTCTATAAGCTGTATTACATAAATAAGAGTATAGTAAATTGAGTGGGGTTGCAGTGGGATGAGGTGGAGATAGAGAAGGGTATATAAATGCCATCAAACTATACTGTATGAAAATCCCCCAAATTAAATAATAATATCTTCAGGGCCTAAAACAAGAAGACATGCTGTTACTCTAACCTTTTTGATATATCAAGAAAAATTTGATTCCCCTAAATTAAAAAGATTTCCAATTAAGCATTTTAAGACATTCATTTAATTTTTGTATGCTTTTACTGAATTATTGTGTATCTCACATAAAACATATTAATCATCATTATACTACTCCCCCATTAATCATCATTATACTACTCCCCCATATGCACACTCCCAAAGCCTCTCACCATATTTCATGCATTCTGTCATTTGTCAAGTTAGTGTACTTACTAGTGTTTAGTGGATAAACCTAGTGCATGTTTATCCACTAAACACTAGTCAGCCTATCTACGGTAACTCAAAGAAGATCAAGTCTCCATCACCCACCAGTGGTCAGCCTCCAATAGTTGTTTGGGCAAGGTTTGGAGCTGCTGCAAATTTCCCCAGTTCTTTGCTAGGGTTTATATGGGTCTTGAGTTTGCATGGGTCTTCTGCATGCTGACACCATTGTTGTGTGTGAGTATATGAGCATGTTCCCAGGGGCTTATAAGACGCTGTCTCTTTCCATATGCTCATGTCCCTCCTCCCCGGGCTATTACATGTTTTGTGCCCACTCTTCGACGATGCTCCCTGAGACTTAGGTGAGTGAAATTTGAGATAGGATTCTTGTACAGTGACCCATACTCTGCGGACTCTTTTTCTCAATGCTTTGGCCATTTGTGGCCTTTTGTGTTCATTGCCCTCTGATGCTTGAGGGAGCTTCATTGATGAGAGTTGAGAGATACATTAGTATGCTCTGTAACCCTTGTTCTACAATGTTTCATGAGATTTAGGTGAAGAGTTTCCACTGTAGATGTGTTACTTATGGTTAACTTTACACAGACACTTATTATCTGTGTATGACCAGTTTGGGACTGTAATTGTCTCAACATGTTACAAAAGAAGCTTCTTTGATGAGTGACTGGTATACTTGTCTGTTAAAATAAAAATCCAGATTTAGCACATAGTAAGAAATTACATTTGTCTAAGGATGTGACAGCCTTGGTGGTTTCTCTAAGACATATGACCTCTTCAGCCATCTGTATTTAGCTATGTTTACAGTACCACACATGAGTTCCCTCTCACTGAGTGGGCTTTAAGTCCAATTAGCTGCTGATTACCTCCAAGATAAAAGACCCAATACTGCCCCAATATAGTTTGTTGTGCTGGTCATTGTTGTGGTTATTATATCTTCCAGCTGGACTTGAACCATTGTTTAATGTTCTCAATTAGCAGCAATCAATCAGTGTCTTCTAAAACTAAGAGATCTAGCCTTCAGGGATGTGTCTTCCAGATTAGTTCTACCTACATTGTTCTTATATTCAAAGTATATCTTGTCTTCAGCAATAGGGTCTTACTTTCAAGCTCTAGGAGGGAATCAAGGGCTGTGGAAATTACTGTGCAAATTTGGTCTTAATTTCCATTTCCTTGACTGTTATGATATTGAACACTGTTTAAGATGTTTCTCAGCCATCTTTACGTCCTCACTGGTGAAGTTTCTGTTTAGCTTTTTACTCCATCTTTTGAGTAGGGAATTTGTTTTCTTCTTTGTTTTTTGAGTAGTCTATATATTCTAATACTCTGTCAGATGAATCACTGGTGAAGATTTCTTCCACTCTGTGGGTTTTCTCTTCACTTCCTTGATTGTTTCTTTAGCTGTACAGAAGCTTTTGAGTTGTGGAGGACCAATTTGTCAACTGTTGACATTATTTCCTGTGCAGCTGCTGTCTGATTTAAAAAGTCTTTGGAATCTGACACCCTCTTCTGACCTCCACGGCGTTGCATGACATGGGTGCACAGATTTGCATGCAGACAGTACATTCATACACATACAGAAATAAATAAAATTAATAAAAGATTTTAAAAAGTCTTTTTCTATGCCTTTGTTTTGTAAGTTGTTACCAACTTTTCCTTCTATCACCTTCAGGATTTCAGGTCTTATGTTGAGATCTTTGATCAACTTGGAGTTGATTTTAGTACAGGGTAAGAGGTAGGGGTTTAATTTTGGTCTACAAATGGTGATCCAGTTTTGCTAGCACCATTTCCTGAAGATGCTATCCTTCCTCCATTTAGTGTTTTTTTTTTTTTGCCCCTTTATCAAATATGAGGTGGATGAAATTGTATGACCTCAAGTTTGTATCTTCAAAATTTTGTTTCATTGGTCAACGGGTCTGTTTTTGTGCCAGTACCAGGCTGTCTTTATGACTATGGCTCTGTAATATAGCTTGAAGTCTGATAGAGCAATCCCCCCTGTATTGCATTTTTCACTCAGGGTCGATTTAGCTATTTGATGTCTTTTGTTTCTCCATATGAATTTAAGGATTTTTTCCCAAGTCTGTGAAGAAGCTCATGGGGATTTTTATTGGAATTACATTGAATCTGTATATCAATTTGGGAAAAATGGACATTTTTACTATATTAATTTTTCCAATCCATGAGAACGGGAGATATTTCCATCTTTTGATGTCGTTTTCAATCTTCTTCTTCTGGGGTTTAAAATTTTTGTTGTAGAGATCATTGGTATCTTTGATTAGGTTTGTTCCCAGGTATTTTATTGTTTTTGAGGCTTTTGTGAGTGGGAAGGTCTTCTTATATTCCTTCTCCACTTGTTTATTGTTTGTGTATAGAAAGGTTACTGATTTTTCTAGTTTAATTTTGTATCCTGTCACTTTACTGAAACTCTTAATCATTTCTAGAAGTTTTCTGGTGGAGTTTTTAGCATCCCTTAGGTAAAGTGAAGTGCCTTGGACTACGCTGACCAACAACTCATCTAGCACTGCTTATTGTTATATAGCTTAGTTAAAGTGCCACCATTTCCCCCATTTTGCCTTTGACCTTATGTATCTCCTGCCTGTCTTGAGCTCTCACATCCCTGTTCTGACAATGCACTCCCTTTTCCCTTCCCAGATAAATACTAGCATTTTATCGATTTCCCTTTTGGTAGCACATGTGCCCTACTATTCCTCTTTCTCAAACTCCTTCTTTCCCTTTAGTTCCATAGTAAGTTTCCATTTCCTGGCTCCTGAAGTTATATCAGGATCCACAAATGAGGAAGAATCTATGTCATTTGTTTTTGAAGTCTGAGTTACTTTAATTAGTATAAATTTTCTAATTCCATTCATTTACTTGCAAATTTGATGATTTCCTCTTCATTTAGCTCTAAGTAGGACACCATTCTATAAACATACCACATTTTTTTAATTTTTATTTATTTCAGTATGTGTATGAATGTACTGTCTGCATGCAGGTGTGTGCACCCGTGTCGTGCAATGCCGTGGAGGTCAGAAGAGGGTGTCAGATTCCCCTGGAACTGGAGTTCTCCTGGAATTGGAGTTTCAGATGGTTCTCAGCCACCACGTGGGTGCTGGGGATCGAACCCGGGTCCTCTGTAAGAGCAGTCGGCATTCTTAACTGCTAGGCCATCTCTCCAGCCCAACATACCACATTTTAATGATCAAATCCTCAGTTGAAGGACAATTAAGTTGCCTAAATTTCTTAGGTATTGTAAAAAGAACAGGAACAAATATAAGTGTACAAGTGTCTCTACAGTAGGATGAATCTTTTGTGTATGTGCCAAGGAATGGTATAATCAGATCATACATTGCGTTTATTTTTTAGTTGTTTTTTTTATTTTTTTAAATTTTATTTATTTCTGTATGTGTATGAATGTACTGTCTGCATGCAAGTTTGTGCACCCATGTCATGCAATGCCACGGAGGTCAGAAGAGGGCGTCGGCTTCCCCTGGAACTGGAGTTCTCCTGGAATTGGAGTTTCAGATGGTTCTCGGCCACCATGTGGGTGCTGGGGATCAAACCCGGGTCCTCTGTAAGAGCAGCTGGCGCTCTTAACCACTAGACCATCTCTCCAGCCCCTATTTTTAGTTTTTTAAAGAGGTTTTCGTATGCTTCCCACATTGCTTGCACAAGCTTGAAGTCTCACCATGAGTAAATGAGTGTTCTTCACTATGTCCTTGCCAGCATTTTGTAGCATTTCTTTTCTTCATCTTAGCCAGTCTGACTGGGGTAAGATTAAAATTTTGTATGGGGAGAAAGGGTTTATTTGGCTTACAGTTACAGAATTGCAGGTCATAGTCCATTATTGAAGGAAGTCAGGGCAGAAATTCAAGGCAGGAAATTGAAGGCAGGATTGCTTCCTATTCCACACAGCATTACTTCTGACCAAGGAATTCACTTCACAGCCAAAGAAGGAATTCATCCTCCTCAGAATATGGACTGCCATTGTTGGATTACCTTGGCAGTATCGTGGAGGCCAATGCAGGGGGATTAAGACAGGATGCATGCTTACTGGACTTCATTTGGGGCACAATATTTATTTATTTATTATTTTTTTAACATTTTTTATTGATGCTTTGTGCATTTCATACATCATTTTCCAATTCAGTTCAGGCATATTTCCCTTTCCCTTCCCCCCCACCCCCACCCCAACTGAGATCATGCATTCTGCCATGACTGTCCTGCATAATATTTAAAGCAGAAGCACATCAGGAAGGGTTTCCTTCTGCATAAGGTTTTTCTTTTTTTTTTTTGTAGTGTAATGTCTTAATCATAGTCTACCATCAAATATTCTAGGAGTATTTTTAATCTTTAGATAGTACATTAGCAGCATAAGGTATCATCAAGCAGAGGCAGTCTATTGCAAGGAACTTCTTTGCTGACAGGTATCATAGGCTGTTTAAAGTTAGAAAACTGAATAGCAACACTGAATACTGTAGAAAGGCACTTTGTTAGTAATACTGAGTTGTTGCATATATTAGATTATCCATTTGGTTGTTACAGAAAATTTTTAACTGTAATTGATGTTGTTGCCATAATAATAGTATTGCCTGTATTTCTACCTCTAGTAATGGGCTTTATGTGCTATATTCAATATCCTTGAGCCTGGGCAAGTGCACAAGCCTTTTAAAAAGAAATTTGGTTTGCTTGCAAAAACTGATCATATTTGAGAGATCGTTAATGCCCTTGAAGTGGTTTTTGTGGGTGTGAAACAAATGGTGAGAATTGAATTGTCCCTTATTAAGTATGAAATTAAGTCTACTTAATTTATCAAATCATGTTCATTCCCTGATACTTTTATCTATCAATAAACATTTTGATACTTGAAAAAAAATATATCAGAAAACGTGGAGGATGCTGCTTGCTAGCTGGCCAGAAAAGGGGTTTGTACTCAACTAGCTTTCTTACATCCCTCAGGACCACCTGTCAAAGGACGGACCTGCCCACAGTAGGCTGGGCCTTCTTATACCAATTAACAATCAATATAACTGCCTACAGGCATTTACCCCCAGGCCAATCTGATCTAGGAAATTCCTCAGTAGGTGCTCTCTTCTCATATGACTCTATGCTAAACCAAGTTGACAGTTAAAGCTAACCAGCACACTAGTTAACTTTAAATTCATAAAATGGAGATTTTCCTGAGTGGGCAAGATCTAATCAGGCATGCCTTTAAAAGGGATTATATCCTTCGGAGAGACTCCAATTATGGGAGGCCCCATGAAGGATGCCTCATGGCAAGGATGTGGGTACAGCATCTGGGAGCTGAGTACAGTTTCTGGTCTGTAGCTACTAGTAAAGGCCTCACTGACACAACTGCAAGGAAATGATTTCTGCTAAAGATCTTCACATTAAATCTTAGTGTTTTTAAATTTGGGTTTCCCAATTACTAAGCATATTGTACAATTCTAAAGGTATTTCTTAGCCTTTTTTATTTCTTCAATTGAGAAGACTCTGTTCAGATGCATTTTGCATTTTTAATTGGGTAATTTGATTTTTTTTTATTCTTTGTGCCTGTATGTATGTTCTTTACATAGTCTGGATATTAATCCTCTCTCAGAGATGCAGCTGGGGAAGATTTTCTTCCAATTTTCTCTTCACTTTCCTAAACACTTCTTTTACTGTGCAGAAGCTTTTTAGTTTACTATAATCCAACTTGTTTTCAAAGCAACTGTCTTACCCTTCAATTCTATCTTGGAGGCTACTGCCAATGTTTCCCATCTAAGAGTTTCTGAGTTTCAGGTATCACATTAAGGTATTTGATCCATTTGGAGTTGACTTTTGTCCAGGGTGAAAGAAAGGCATCTAGTTTCACTCTTTTACAAGTGGAGATCTAGTGTTGCCAGGAGCATTTGCTGAAGATGCTGTCTTTCCTCTAGTGTGTGTTCTTTGCCACTTTGTCAAATGCCAGGTGGCTGATATTGCATGCATACATGTTTGGGTCTTCTATTATGTTCTATTGCTCTGTGTGCTTGTATTTGTGCCAGAATTATGCTATCTTAAGAAATATTGCTGTGGGGCTGGAGAGATAGCCTAGCGGTTAAGAGCACCGACACTCTTGCAAGAGGACCCGGGTTCGATCCCCAGCACCCACATGGCGGCTAAAGACCTTCTGTGACTCCAGTCCAGGAGAACTCCAGTTCCAGGGGAATCCGAGACCCTCTCGGACCTCCGCGCATTGCACGACACAGGTGCACAGACCTGCATGCAGACAATACATTCATACACATACAAAAATAAATAATTTAAAGAAAAAAAAGAAATATCGCCATAAGACCAGTGTGCACCCTGCTGGGTGAGCAAACTTCACCCATGTCCTGCAGAACGTCAACGTGCAAAGGACCATGTGAGGGCTGCCTTCCTGGGGATTTGGGCATCCCTGTGCCCCATAGAGGCTTGGTATCATCCAGGACCTTCCAACCTTACATCCCCAGTGTGCATGTGTGCTGAGTTAGCCTCGCTCCACACATCACAAGACCAGCATTCCCCCCGCTGGGCAAGCGGACTTCACCCGGGTCCTGCAAAACACCAACTTGCAAAAGACCAGCCAAGGGAAGTGGTGGTGCAGAGGATCTAGCTTTGTGGCCAACACTGAAGCATCGGAACCCAAAGAAACAAATAAATAAACAAATCCACATGCCAAAGACACACACATACACACACAAACCCAACATGGGAAAAGCTTATAATAAATACACACCTAACTCTACCAACTCTACAGAAGACTCTGACAACAAGATCTCCTTGGAAGGGAACCAAGACATAGACTTAGAAAAACAATTTTGGACATATTCAAACAAATAGAGAACTAAGGGAGAGATGAAAAGCTCAAGAAGTACCAAGAGGTGATAATGACAAACATTGGAAAGAACTAAGGGGAGAGCTTGAAAACTCAAGAAGTACCTGGGAGGGAGAAATGACAAATGTTGGAAAAAAACAAAGGGAGAAAAATGACAAACTCCAGAGAAGTGGAAATGCTTAAATGATCCCAGCCTGAAAGGGAAAAAGAAAATGACCAACGAACCAAGGACATACAAGATGAGAATGACAGGCTCCACAAGGAAGTGGAAACACTAAATAAATCACAGGATGAAATGAAAAAGGAAATTGAACATTTATCCAATCAACAGGAAAGTATGGGAAAAAGCCTCAGAAGCAGAAAGGAAGAAGCATAAAAAAGAATATCAGACAGGCAGGATAACATGGTCCAACTAGAATGCTCAAGTAAAGTATGTAAAATTAAAAAAATAACACAGAGTGGAACAACCAAGAAATGTGGGACATATGAAAAAACAAACCTCAGCATCATAGGGATAGAGGAAGGAGAAGAATCCCAAGACAACACTATTGAACAGATCTTCAACAGGATAATAGAAGAAAATTTTCCCAAACTGAAAAAAGATAAACCAATACAAATACAAGAAGAACAGAGAACACCAAATAGACAAGATCAGAAAAGAAATTCCCCATGCCATATAATTGTTAAAACACTAGATGCTCAAAACAAAGACAAAATACCGAAAGCCATAAAAGAAAATCAAGTTACATGTAAAGGGAAAACCCATCAGAATTACAGCTGACTTCTCAGCACAAACTATGAAAGCTAGAAGAATGTGGACCAAAGTATTCCCTGTACTAAACAACTTTAGATGCCAACCCAGATACATACCCAGCAAAAATGTCAATCATAGTTGAAGGAGAAAAAACTTTTCCACAACACAACAAGATGAAAGAAAACATGTCTGTGAAAGCAACACTTCAGAAAATCCTAGAAGCAATCAAAGAACAGAGAAAGGAAGCAACTATCCCTAACAATTAAAAAAAGCAAACAAAATCATAACATAGTAAAATACAAACCTAGACCAAGAAGACAACCAAAAATAAGGTAAAAAGAAAGAACACCACTCTCCCAAAATAACTCTTAATACAATGGTCTAAACTCCCCCCAGTCAAAAGGCATAGAATGGGAGAATGGATTAGGAAAGTGAACCCATCTAATGCTGTCTACAAGAAACCATCTCACCCCTCAAGGACAGAGCCCACCTTAGAGTGAAGATAGTCCAACAAATGGTACCAAAAAAGAAGTGGAGTGGCTATTCAATATCAGACAAAATAGATCTCAGAGTAAATTAATCAAAGAGACAAAGAGGCCATTACCTCCTTGTCAAAGGAACAATGGACCATGAAGATTTCACAATCCTAAATGTCTATGCACCAAACTCTGGTGCACCTAACGTTATAAACAACTCCGAGGAACCTCAAGACACAGATTAATCTAACACAATAATAGTGGGAATTAACACCCCACAGAGCCCCTTGGATAGATCAACAGGACAAAATAAAACAAAGAGACATCAGAATTGAACAATACAATACACCAAATGGACCTCACAGACATCTACAGAGTATTCCACCAAATAGACAATATACTTTCTACTCAGCACCTCAGGGAACACTCTCCAAAATCAACCACATATTGGGGCACAAAAGGAACTCAATAAATACAAAATGATAAGAATTATCCCATGCATTCTATCAAACCACAGTGCATAAAGTTCAATATGAACCCCAGAATAAGTCCACTAGCACGAGTGGAGACAAACAAACACAATCCTGAGCAATGAATGGTCAGGGAAAAATAAAGAGTGAACTACAAAAGTATCGTGAACAGAGGAAAAGGACAAACTCACAACAAAAACTGTGGGATACTTTAAAGGCAGTCTTGAGAAGGGAAATTTATAGCCCTAAGTGCCCACATTAAAAAAAAAAAAACAGAAAGGGACAAATAACAACCTGATACTCGCAGCTAAAAACCTTGAGTTACAACACAACAAATGAACTCTAAACCCAACAGTCAGGAAGAAATAACAAAAATCAAAGCAAAATCAATGAACTAGAAACAAACAAACAACAAAAACAGAATCTAAATCAATGAATCCAAGCTGGTTCTTTGAAAAATAAACAAAATAGAAAACAAAAAAAAAAAACCAGTACAAAAAAAGAGAGAGCAACTCCAAACTAATATTAGTGATGAAAGGGGAAACATCACAACAAAGAAAAGATCGAGACAATTATTTCAAAAATCTGTACTCCTCTAAATTTGAAAACCTAAGAGAAACGGATGAATATCTTGAAATCTGGGAACCACAAAAGCTTAACCAAGAAGAGACGGACAGTTTAAACAGACCCATAATATCTGAAGAAATTGAAGATGTAATTAAAAACCTCCCAACATAAAAAAGGCCCTGGTCCAGATGTTTCACGCCAGATTCATAAAACTAAAGAGGTCTTACAACCATTGCTACTCAAACTGTTTAGAAGGATACAAACAGAGGGAATTCCCCCAAACTCCTTGTATGAAGCCAGCATCACCCTAATACCAAAGCCAGGCAAAGACAACGCAAAAAGAGCTAATAGACCCATTCACTAATGAATATAGATGCAAAAATTCTCAACAAAATACTGCAAATCGCATACAGACCTACATCAAAAAAAAATCACCATCATGACATGTTTGTATTCAACCAGAGATGCAGGGATGGGTTCAACATACATAAATCAATAAATATCATAAAACACATAAATGAAATGAAAGACAAAATTCACATGATTATCTCAATTGATGCAGAAAAAAACTTTGACAAGATCCAACATCCCTTCATGATTAAAGTCCTAGAGAGAATAGGACTGAAAGGAACATTCCTCAACATGATCAAAGCCATACACAGCAAACCCAGTGCCAACATCATCCTAAATGGAGAAAAATTGGAACCATTTCCCTTGAAGGCAGGAACTTGGCAAGGCTGCCCCCTATCGTCACTCCTTTTCAAATTGAGGCTCAAAACACTTGCTAGGGCATAAGACAAGAAATTAAAATCAGAGAAAAGAGGAAGTTAAGCTATCCTTTTTTTTTTTTTTATCATTATGGAATGCTAAAAAACTCCACCAGAAAACTTCTAGAAATGATTAAGATTTTCAGTAAAGTGACAGGATACAAAATTAACCTAGAAAAATCAGTACCTTTCTTTACATCATCAATAAACAAGTGGAGAAGGATAACAAAGAAGACCTTCCTACTCACAATAGCCTCAAAAAAAAGAAGATACCTGGGAACAAACTTAACCAAACATACCAAAGACCTGCAACAAAAATTTTAAGCCCCAGAAGAAGGAGATTGAAAATGACATCAGAAGATGGAATGACCTCCATCTTTATGGATTGGGAAATAATATAGTAAAATTTCCATTTATCCAAACTGATATACAGATCAATGCAATCCCAATCAAAATACCTATAAGCTTCTTCAGACTGGAAAAAAATCGTTAAACATGTGGAAAAACAAAAGATGCCTAGTAGCTAAAGCAACCCTGAGTGAAAAATACAATACAGGGGGGATTGCCCTACCAGACTTCAAACTAACAGGGTCATAGTCATAAAGACAGCCTGGTACTGGCATAAAAACGACCAGTTTGACCAATGGAAACAAAATTAAAATCCAAATTTGAGCTCATACAATTTCAGCCCACCTCATATTTGACAAAGGGGCAAAAAATAAAAAAGTCAATGGAGAAAGGATAGACAGTTCAAATGGTACTGGAAAAATTGGATCACCATCTGTAGAAGAACAACAATAAACCCTTACCTTTCATCCTGTACAAAAATAAACTCCAAGTGGATCAAAGATCTCAACAGGAAGCCTGAACCCCTGAAGGTGATAGAAGAAAAAGTTGGCAACGACCTACAAGACATAGGTGTAGGAAATGACTTTCTGAACCAGACAGCAGCTGCAGAGGAAGTAAGGTCAGCATTCAACAAATGGGACATCTTAAAACTCAAAGGTTTCTGTACAGGGAAAGAAACAATCAAGGAGTTGAAGAGAAAACCCACAGAATGGGAAGAAATCTTTCCCAGGTGACACATCTGACAGAGCATTAATGTCAAGAATATATAAACTACTCAAAAAAAAAGAAGAAAACAAATGACCTACTCAAAAGATGGAGTAAAGAGCTGAACAGAGTCTTCACCAATGAGGAATTAAAGATGTCTGAGAAACATCTTAAAAAGTGTTCATCATCGCTGGGCGTGGTGGCACACGCCTTTAATCCCAGCACTCAGGAGGCAGAGATAGGTGGATCTCTGTGGGTTCAAGGCCAGCCTGGTCTATAGAGCGAGCTCTAGGACACCTGGTGCTAAAAGAGAGACCCTGTCTCAAAAATACCAAAAAAAAGGGTAAAAAGTGTTCATCATCATTAACAATTAAGGAAATGCAAATTAGAGCCACTCTCAGATATCATCTCACTCCAGTACGGCTAGTTAAGATCAAGAAAACAAAAGACAACAGATGCTGGAGGGGTTGTGGGGAAAGGGGAACACTCATCCACTGCTGATGGGAATGTAAACTTGTACAACCACTATGGAAAGCAGTGTGGAGAACCCTTAAAAGACTCAGAATGAGCTTACCACCTGACCCAGTCATACCACTCCTGGGTATCTACCCCAAAGACTCATCCTACTACAAAGATACATGCACATCCATGTTTATTGCAGCTCTCATCACAATAGTGAAGAAATGAGTGGATGGCAAAAAATGTGGTACATCTACACAATGGAGTACTATTGAGCAGTAAAGACACATGGCATTATGAACTTTGTAGGTAAATGGATGGAGCTTGAAGCCATTATGCTAAGTGAAGTAGTACAGTTCCAGAAAGACAGAGAATGGCTTCCCTCATTTGTGGATGGTAACACCAAATCCCCCAGAGGAAAGGCAAGCTGAACAACAGTATGGTTATAGTTTTTGTTTATCTGAAAGCACCTATGTTGGTATTATGAGAATCTCTCAATGGGCTCTAGAATCCACCCACCAATTATTTTCAGACTCTGTAATTACTGTTTATGGGTGGAGAGTATGTATCCATATTTTAGAGTAATATGAAATTAATGGAGGAAAATGTGAATTACTAAGCATAAAAAAAGACTGAGAGAAAGATGCAGGCCAGTTATGGCAGAATCTATGATCTGGGATGGATGGGATGGGGTGGCGTGGGGGGAGGGATAGATGAATATGCCTGAAGAGAAATGTAAAATGATGTATGAAAGACACAAAACATCAATAAATAAATTTAAAAAAAGAAAAGAAATATTGCCTTGTAATATAGTTTGAGAATTGTGTTCTGCACTCAGGATTGTTTGGCTCTCTGCTGTCTTTGTGATTCATATAAATTTTATAAGTTTTTTTCTAATTCTTTGAAGAATGTCATGGGGGTTTTGAATGATATTGCACTGAATCTATTGACTGTAAATGATATTTTCAAAATATTAACTCTTCCAATCCATGAGCAAGGGCGGTCCTTTGATCTCCTGGTGTCTTCCTTGGTCTCTTTTTTCAAAAGATTAAAATTTTTCATTGTAGAGATCTTTAATGTCTTTGGTCAAGTTTAGTCCCAGATATATATTTTTATGCTATTGTAGAGGGTTTCTGTGTACTCTTTCTTGTTATTGGTCTATAGAAAAGCTACTGGTTTTGGTAGATTGATTTTTGTAACCTGTCACTTTGCTGACACTGTTAATAATTTCTAGGATCTCTCTGTTGGAAGTTTGGGGATCTCATGTATAGCATATCATCTGCAGACAGGGATAACATGTATAGTATATCATCTGCAGACAGGGATAACATGTATAGTATATCATCTGCAGACAGGGATAGCATGTGTAGTATATCATCTACAGACAGGGATAACATTTCCCCTACTCACCCAGTTAGTACTCATGTGTAGTATATCATCTGCAGACAGGGATAACATGTATAGTATATCATATGCAGACAGGGATAGCATATATAGTATATCATCTATAGACAGGGATAACATTTCCCCTACTCACCCAGTTAGTACTCATGTCATTTCCTTACCTGTTACCATGCTTTGGAAGAGTTTCAAGTACTATACTAAAAAGAGTGGAGATAGTGGAAAGCCTTGTCAGGTTCCAGATTTTAATGGTAATGCTTCCAGTTTTCTTTTTTCCATTTTGAATGATTTTGGCCATGGTTTTGTTGTATAAACCTGTGATTAAGTTGAAATATGTTCCATACAATGAAATTTCTGCATGGACTTTTAAAATAAATGCACATTGGATTTGTCAAAGGTCTTTTCTTCATGTATTGGGTGGTCAAATGATTTTTGTCTTAGTCCAATGATTTATTACATTTATGGTCTTATGTATAGTGTACCATCCCTGCATATCTGGAATAATGTTGATTTGTTCACAGTGGAAGATCTTTTTTAAAAATTTTTATTTATTTTTGTATGTGTATGAATGTACTGTCTGCATGTAGGTTTGTGCACCTGTGTCGTGCAACGCCGCGGAGGTCAGAAGAGGGTGTCGGATTCCCCTGGAACTGGGTTCTCCTGGAATTGGAGTTACAAATGGTTCTCAGCCACCATGTGGATGCTGGGGATCGAACCCGGGTCCTCTGCAAGAGCAGTCAGTGCTCTTGACTGCTAGGCTATCTCTCCAGCCCCCGTGGACGATCTTTTTTAATGTGTGTCTGTATGTAGTTTGCCCGTATTATTGTTAAGAATTTTTGCATCTATGTTCATTAAGGATATGGGTCTACTGTTTTAGTTTTTGGTTGTTTCTTTACCAGGATTTGATATTAAAGTCATGCTGCCTTTAAGAAGCAGTTTGGCAGTTCTCTCTCTCTTTATAATTTTTTAAATAATTTAAGTAGAATTGATTGTAGATCTTCCTTAAATCTCTTGGTTTAGCTTTGACGAAATGACGGAAAAATTTTCCAAGCAAATAGTTCTAAGAAGCAAGCAGCAGTTGTCCTTCTAAGATCTGACAAAATAGACTTCAAACTAAAACTAATCAGAAAAGATAGAGTCACTTCATTCTTATCAAAAGGAAAATTAAGCAAAAAGATATTGTAATCTTGAATATGTATGCAATAAATTCTGATGTAAGCATCTTCGAACAAACAAACAAACAAACAAACAAACAAAATACTACAGGACTTTAAGACACAGAATAATCACAACTCACTAATAGTGTTGGACTTCAGTACACAACTGTTTCCACTAGGCAGGTTAACCAGTCAAAGATACTCAGAGATACATCTGAATTAAACAATACCACACATTAAATGGGCCTACCAGAAACTACGAGATATTAAGCACCCAGGCACCAAAAAATATACTTTCTATAAATATCCAATGGAACTGTCTCCAAGTTGACTCCAACTGGGGTGCAAAACAAACATCAACAAATGCAAAATAATTGAAATAATTCTAGGCATTCTATCAGACAATGCAGTAAAACTTAAAATCAATGCCAGAAGGCCCAGTAAGTTCATGATCTCCTGGAGATTCAAAAACTCACTTCTGAAAGATTAATGTGTCAAAGGAGAAATTAAGAAATAAATATAAGTATTCCTGGAACTGAACGAAAAGTACAGTGCAACACAACAAAACCTTTGGGACACATTAAAAATACTCCTGAGAGGGAAGTTTATAACTCTAAGTGCTTACATTAAAAAATCAGAAAGAGCACAAAAAAATGACTTATAATTGCAACTCAAGACTTTTGAAAGCCAAAAATAATGAAACCCAAACCCAGCAGACAAGAACAAATAAAAATCAGACAGAAATTAATGAAACAGAAGGAAAGAAATCAATAAAAAGATTTAATGAATCCAAGACCTGGTTTTTGAAAAGATAGACTCTTAGCCCAGTTAAGCCAAAAAAAAAGAAAAAAAAAAAAAAAAAAACAACCCCCCCCCAAATAATTAGACATGAAAGGGGAAGCATCACAACAGACAACAAAAATAACCATAAAATTCTAAGGAAATACTTTGAAAACATACATTCTATTAAATTTGAATACCTAGAAGAAATGGATGTACATCTAAAATCAGGGGAATCACCAAACCTAAACCAAGAAGATATTAACAACTTAAACAAGTCCATAAGGAAGATGAAACCGTAACAAAAAAAAACTCCCAACTAAAAAAAGCCTAGGTCCAGATGAATTTACAGCAGAATTCTACCATATATTTAATGAAGATCTACAACAAATACTGCTTAAATAGTTGAAAAAGAAAGAGAGGGAGGACCCCCAAATCCCTTCTATGACTCTAGCATTACTCTAATATCAAAACCATGTAAAAATACAACCCCAAAAGAAAATTATAGACCCATATAAAACATAGATCCTTACTGAACATAGATGCAAAAATTCACATCAAAGTACTTGCAAACCATATACAGGCACACATCAAAACCATCATCCACCATGATCAGCTTTATTCTAGTGATGTGGGGATGGTTCAATATATGTAACTCAATAAATGTGATAAATTATATGAAAGGATTCAAAGACAAAAATCACATGTTCATCTCAATAGATGCAGAAATGGCCTCTGAGCAAATTCAATATGGATATATGTTAAAGTTCCTAGAGGGGATTGGACTGGAGGAAACATACCTCAACATAATTAAAACCATGTACAACAACCCCACTGCAAACAATGTTCTAAATGGAAATCACTGTAAACATTCCCATTAAAATAAGGAACCAGACGAGACTATCCACTATCTCTACTCCTTTTTAAAATAGTGCTTGAAATTCTTGCTAGAGCAGTAAGACAAGAGAAGGAAATTAAAGGAGCACTAATAGGAAAAGAAGAGGTGAAATTATTCCCTTTGCAGATGATATAGTATTATACCTAAGAGATGCCAAAAATTCTACCAGAGAACTCCTAGAAATGATTAACTGCTATGTAAAGTGGTGTTATGAAATTGATCTACAAAAATCAGTAGCCTTCCTATATACCAATAACAAGCAATTGGAAAATGAGTACATGGAAACCCACCTATTCACAATAGCTGCAAAATATAAAATGTCTCCTGATAAGCCTGGAGAAATGCATTAAAGATTTCTATAATTAATTTTTAAATATTTTAATAAAGATATTGGGATAAAACACCAGAGCTGGAAGGACCTCCCATGCTCATGGATTGGAAGAATCAGTACTGTGAAAATGATGACCCTACCAAAAGCAATATATAGATTCAATGGAACCCAATCAAAATCCTCATCACATTCTTCACAGAATAGGAAAAAAAAATCCAAAAATTCATATGGAAAAACATAAGACCCCAGATAGCCAAAGCAACCCTGAGCACAAAAAGCAATAGGAGGGATTACTATACCAGATTTTAAACCATATTATAGAGCAATAGTCATAAAAACAACAGGATAATAGCAACAAAAGAGCCCCACAGATAACTGGAACATAAGTGAAGACTCAAATATTAGTACATACAATTTGATCCATGTGATATTTGATAATAGGACCAGGAACACACACAGAGGAAATATACAATCTTCAGCAAATTGTGCTGACAAAACTGGATCTCCACATGTAGACGAATGAAAATAGACCTGTATCTTTCATTTCACACAAAGTCAACTCCAGTGGACCAAATACCTCAATGTGAAATCTGAAACTATGAAACTGTTATCAGAAATCATTGGCAGTAGCCTATAAGATATAGGTGTGGGAAAGGACTTTTTTCTCTTTCTTTCTTTCTTTCTTTCTTTCTTTCTTTCTTTCTTTCTTTCTTTCTTTCCTTCTTTCTTTCTTTCTTTCTTTCTTTCTTTCTTTCTCTCTCTCTCTCTTTCTTTCTCTTTCTTTCTTTCTTTCTTTCTTTTCTTCCTTCCTTCCTTCATCCTTCCTTTCTTTCTTTCTTGTTTTTTTTGGTCTTTTTTGAGAAGGGTCTCCCTGACCCTAGCTGTCCTGGAACTTGCTCTGTAGACAAGGCTGGCCTTGAATACAAAAAGATCTGCCTGTCTCTGCCTCACAAGTGCTACGATTAAAGGCATGCGCCACTACGCCCGGTGGGAAAGGACTTTCTTAACCAGACAGCAGTTGCTCAGAATTTAAGATCAGTAATCAACAGGACAAGCCTCATTATACTAAAACTCTTATGTGCAGCAAAAGGAACAACCAAGAAGGTGAAGAGAAATGCCAGAGTTGGAGAAAATCTTCACAAGATATATATCTGACAGAGGTTTACCCCCAAGATTCAGAAAAACATGTGACGTTATTAAAAGATGGGACAAGGATTTGAACATAGATTTCTCAAAAGAAGGAATAAATACGGCTAAGAAACATCTTTAAATGTGTTCAACATTGTTATTAATTATGGAAATGCAAATTAAAACCACTTTAAGATTTCTTCTTACCCCAGTCAGACTGCCTAAGATCAAGGGAACAAAAAATACCAAATCCTGGAGTTCCTACAGTGGGGAAAGGGGAACACTGGTGGGATTGCATTCACCCCTGGTGGGATTGCAAGCTTGCACAACTCCTATGGAAGGCAGTGTGGAGAAATCTTAAAAACCTAAATATGAAACTATCAATTTACAATGTTATACCACTCCTTGGCGTATACTTAAATGGTGCATCCTATTATTGAGATATATGCACATCCATGTTTGTTTCTGTTCTTTTCCCAACAGCTAAGAGAAGCAACCTAAGTGTCCCTCATTTGACAAGTGGATAATGAAAATGTGGTATATTTACACTATGGAGTTCTAATCACAGGTATAGAAAGATGAAATCATGAAAATTGCAGGTAAATGGATGGAACTAGAAACTATTGTGCTAAGTGAATAACACATACTCAGAAAAACAAATGATGTATGTTCTCTTTCATTTATGGGTCCTAATACCAAATCCTAATCTCTGAATATGTACCCTAATGTGACTGCAGGAACCAGGAAAATGGAATTGAAGTAGAGAAGTAAAGGGAAAGAAAAATCCTCAGAGCGAATAATAGATGACAGGTGTTACTAAGGGGAAAATGGATAAAATCAGGGTGTTTAAATGGGAGGGTTATATAAGGAAATTTTGCCATAAATAGATAGAAGGAGTGCAAGAGAGGTAGAACCATAAGAGACCGGTATTATCACGGAAGAAATGGGGACTCATTAAATGGTGAAGCAAGACAGGGATATATCTATCTATAGATAGATAGACAGAGAGATAGATAGATAGATAGATAGATAGATAGATAGATAGATAGATAATAGATAGATAGATAGATAATAGATGATAGATAGATAGATCTAGATATATGTATAGATAGATAGATAAATAGAGAGAGAGAGAGAAAGAAAGAAAGAAAGAAAGAAAGAAAGAAAGAAAGAGAGAGAGAGAGACAGAGAATAATGCCTAGCTAGTGTAAAACAACTACAGGGAATATGAGTCTAACAACCTAATGACAAATGACAAATATATTTCTACATGAATCCATGTGCATAGTTGAAGGCTACATCATAACAAGAAACATTGCCAGACAAGAGAAACCTTCCTTTGACATTTTTGCCAGGTTAGTCTAGGAGACTCCCAAAATTACACAGGCTATTGCCACAGCCCTTGATTGCTTCCCAGATCTTGAATGTAAAACCCTATTGCTGAAGACAGGGCATACTTTGGAGACTGGATTTGAAGTAACAGAGCTGGAACTGGTCTGGAAGGTACCTCTACTGAAGGATAGCTCTCATAGCTTTGGACAGCACTATGCAAGCTGCTAAAGGAGAACAAAAACAATGGCCCAACACCTGCTTTAATATCAAATAACTACATAAATCCCTGGCAAAAAAAATGACAATGTTGCAAAAGTGGGGCTTTTTATATTGGTGGAAATCACAGGACTACCTAATCAGAATTAAAGCTTAGTCAGTGGGAGGAAACTACTCATGTGTGGTGCTGTAAACATAGTCAAATGCACATGGGTAGAGAGGTCATAGGTCTTAGAGAAATCCCCAGGGTTTTACACCCCTAGACTAACGTGACCTCTTACTAAGTACAAAATGTATATTCTTGTATTTACAGTAACATATCTCAGTTCCCACTCATCAAAGAAGCTTCTTTTGCACCAGATGGAAACTATTACCACAACTGGTCACAAAAAGGCATTGCCTGTGAAATGTGTAAGTCTAAGCAACACAACTATAATGGAACCTCAACACCTAAAGCTCATGCAACATAGAACAAGCAGTAGATTACATTGAAGATATGTCTCAGTAATGAAGTTCCCTCACTCAATAGAGGACCGGGAATGCAAAAAGTTACATATGGCCAAAGCATGGAGATTAGGAGTCTGCAGAGTGTGAATCCTTCCACAGGTAAGCTTCACTCACCCAGGGGTCAGGGATGTGTCAGAAAGATTGTAAGAGCCAGGGAGGGAGGATGTGCATATCCATACAGAAATAGAATACTACAAGCTCCTGGGACTCTACTCATTTGAACCTACAGCAATGGGGTCAGTATGCACAAGACCCATGGATACTTAAGTAGACAAAAACTCAGAATGCAAATGGGGAAATGGGCAACAGACCTTAATTGTTGAAGATATATTAGCAGCTGATTACTGGTGGGTGAGGAAGAGCTGATCCCCATAAAGTAACACTGGGTAGGCTGACTAGAACTAAGTGGATTAGCATGCACTGAAGAATGTCCAGGAACACTAACTTAGTACAAATGATAGAGTTCATGAATCCCCAGTGGGGTGTGGTTGTGGGAGGGTGTGACTGGGGAAGTGGATATAAATGTGTTTAAGATTAATTGATATGTTCTGTATGAGATACCCAAAAATTCACTTAGAAAATAAGATCCAACTATATGTTCTGTGCAAGAAACACACTTTATTAGCAAAAGCAACCACAAACTGAGAGTAAAAGAAATGATGTCAATCTATCAAGGGAATGTAAAGTGAAATAAGGTGGTACAGCTTTTTGATATCTGAAAAACTAGAGTTCAGTAAAAATTGGAAGTGGTCACTACTTACTTTAAAAAGGCACTAAGGGGCTGGAGAGATAGCCTAGCGGTTAAGAGTACCGACTGCTCTTGCAGAGGACCTGGGTTCGATCCCCAGCACCCACATGGAGGTTGAGAACCGTCTGTAACTCCAATTCTAGGAGAACTCCAGTTCCAGGGGAATCCAAGACCCTCTTTTGACCTCCGTGGCATTGCGCAACACGGGTGCACAAACCTACATGCAGACAGTACACTCATACACATACAAAAAATTAAATTAAAAAAATAAATAAAAATGCACTAAAATGGTATAAAATTGTAAATACATATCAAATGTTACAGTACAACATTATTTTATAAAATTAACCATAATAGGCATACACATTGATATGCCCTGACAAAGTAATATTGGGTGGCTTTCATTCTCCACTCTCATCTTCAGAAATGTTCTTCAAACTGTAAAATCAATAGACAAAGTCAAACCTCACCATAGACTTAATGGTCTTAACAGATAGAATATTTAATACCTCAGATATGGACTACATATTCTCAGCAGTCCATAAAAACGTCTTTAAATTTGATAACATTCTAGGCAAATCAAGTTTTAGGAAATCAAAATAATTAAAATATCATTTAGCTATCTTGTCAGATCATGATGAATTAGAAATCAGTGGCAAGATAAATCACAGAGACTTGATATTGAACAATACAGCCATGAAAGTCATTAGTGAGCAAACTGAAATGCGCCTAGCATTGCATCAAATAGAATGAAAGCACAACTTACCCAGAACCTTTAAGAATCCCTAACACTGTATAAAGAATGTAAGAAAAATATGACATCTTTTAGCCTAAAAAAAGAAAATTCTCCAATTCAGGTTATATATATATATATTTATACATACATATATATGTTGGAGAAAGCAACAACAAAAGAACTGGGGGAAAAATGAGTGAAACAGTGAACAGTGAAGTTCTCCCCCAAACAATAAGCCTCTGCTTTGAAAAAAACTCTGGAAAGACTCAGAAAAAGATGCAAAATATGTATGGCACAGTGCATGAACTCAGGAGGGGTGGGGGGCATGGAAAGGGAAATGACTGTAAATTGGATTGAGAAATGATGTATGATGTATGAAAAAGTTTAATAACAATAAAAATATATTAAAAAAGGAAAGTGTGGTCAGGAATGCTTTCAGTAAAAATCTCAATTTGGTCTCATAGAAGCTATTAATGCATCAAAGCCTTCAGGTGGTGTGGAGAACAAATGGCAAGCCAGAACCAAAAGAAGCAGAGGAGAGAGGAAACAAATTTAAAAGTTCAGGGCAGAAATGCATGACGGGGACTAGAGGAGCAATGCTTACCATCAGTCAAAGCATTGGTTCTTTGAACCAACAAAATTGGCAAAGCTCTAGCCAAATTAACCAAAAGAAGAAAAGAAAGGATCCAAATATCTTAAAAATGCTCAAGTAAATTACTTACTCATCAGGGAATCCAAATAAAAATACCTTCAGATTCCATCTATCCCCTTGTCCAATTGGTCATTATCTTCATAATGCTATCAATAATTATTACTATAATAATAACAATAAAAGGTTTGTTAAGATATTGGAGAAAAGCTCCTGAGTACCTTCTTTGTGGAAATATGTTAATCAAGCCACTATTGAAAACAATTAGGGCTTTCTTTGAACAACTACAGCTACAACTACATTATGTTCCATCTATATATGTGAACGAAATGATCACACATAAAAGATATCTGCATGTTCATATACACTGCATAAATAATACACACAAATAATAATAACAAATAATAAAAATAATTTAAAATAATTTAATTATCTAAAAAGAATATAAAAAGAGAAAAATGCATTTTCTTATTTCATAGGTTCTCTTAGTGTCACCTGCCTTCCCTTGCACAAATAATTTAGTTTCAAAGATGTGGGAAATTTTCTAAACATCTATTGAATCAAATCTAGTTTAAAACTTGTGAAGAATATTTTAGAACAAATTAGGGATTCTTTAGGAAGTTTCACCTGGAAGGTTTAAAACCACAGAGTTCGTAAAGCTTCTCTGTGTAATGATCTGTACATGGTACTTTTACTCTGTAAGGATGGAAGGATGTTTGAACAGGGATCTTTCCTGTTTTTTCTTTGTCAGCTTCACCCTCCCCCTGGCTGGTCCCCTTCCTCCTTGCTTGGAGATGTCACTATAGGTGACATTAGTTCACTATTACAGCTGAACTCTGCACAGCATGTCATCAGTACAAAGGCAGCATTAGAGTAATCACACTTAGAAATTAATTTATCAAAGGAAAACAATGCTCATTATAATGCTGATTGCTCAAGGGATACTACGATGCTTATTGTTTCTGGCTGAGAGCAAACAACCCACATTACAAGACTCTGACTGAAAAATCAACAATCCTTTATTTTATTTCATTCAAACTTCACTGGCATTGGTTTTGTTTTCTATTGTTTGTTTTGTTTGTTTATATTTTCCTTTGTCTCCATATACTTAGAACAATGAAATCATACATAAAATGTACAACTCATGTTAGGAGGAAGAACTGTGTGCCAATGTCTATGCTCATAATTCAAGGACACTACACATATTGTAAAAGATGGTGTTTATTAATTTAGCAAATAAAGGTACAGCATAACAAGCTAAATTTGAATTTTATATAATCACAAATAATTTTAGTACAACTATGGTCCTAAATGTTTATCAAGAACTTGTAGTATAAATGCATGTTACAAAATCAACATACAAAAATCAAAGGCAGCCTTTCTATGTATACCAATATCAAGCAATAAAAAAAACAGTCATAGAACAGTGTGGTAGTGCATGACTTTAACCCCAGCACTATGGGAGCAGAGGCAGGTGGATCTCTTTGAGTTCAAGGCCAGTGTGGTCTACATAGTGAGCTCCAGGGCAGCTGGGACTAAAGGGAGACTGTCTCAAAAGACCAAAAAAGAAAAAAAAAAGAAAAGAAAAAAGAAGAAAAGAAAAAGAAAAGAAAAAGATAAAAGGGCATTCAAGCAAACCTTCCTATTCACAATAAACTAAAAAAATAAAATATTTAGTGATAAACTAAACTGAAGAATTTAAAGAGCTCCACAATGAAATTTTCCAATCTTTAAAGAAAGAGGAAGACACTAAGAGAAGGAAGGAACTACCATAATCATGGACATGAGCTGGTAGGGTTAATATTGTGAAAATGACCATCTTACCAAAAACAAGCTATAGATTTAATGCAATGCCAATCAAAATACCAATAACCTTCACAGACCTAGATATAGCCATCTTAAAATTCATATTGAAGGACAAAATGACCAGGGATATCCGAAGCAATCCTGGGCATAAAGAACAATGC
The DNA here is from genome assembly GCA_009823505.1 of Rhizomys pruinosus. NCBI lineage: Eukaryota > Metazoa > Chordata > Mammalia > Rodentia > Spalacidae > Rhizomys > Rhizomys pruinosus. The sequence continues at coordinate 213,441 of VZQC01013813.1, forward strand.
TGTGGGCATCACCATTCCAGATCTCAGATTTTATTACAGAGTTGTAGTCATAAATAGCCTGGAACTGGCGCAAAAATAGACACATAGACCAATGGAACACAATAGAAGACTGAAATATGATGAGGACATGAAATGCCAGTCACCCGATATTTGACAAAGGTACAAATAACCCCCAGTAGAGGAAAGACAGTGCCTTCAATAAATGGTGTTGGGAGTGTTTAGCTTGGAGAGGGTGGGGAGGGAAATGCAGGAGATCATGAGGATGGCAGAGGATGCATCACAGGATCAGGGGGATGCCTGCGTAATGAGAGAGGGTGGGAATAATGGGTGCTTGGACTGGGGAGGGAGGATGGAGGTTGGATACAGTGAGAGAGGAGAGGGAAAACAGAGGGAAATGTGCTGGCTTTGAAGCCCCAGAGAAATACATATATGGAGTCTGAACATTAGTTCATGTGAATACCTGGGAGCTATACGGCAAGGAGTGGAGTGCAAGACAGGAGAGATGTCCCTTTGAATCATTGATCAGAGTAGTCCAAGAGACTCCCAAAATAGCACAGGCTACTGCAGAAGCCCTTGATTTCATACTGCAGACAGGATATAATTCAGAAACAGGACTTGGAGAAATGGATCAGGAACTGACCTAGAAATGACTGACCTGGAAACTATGAGAGAATAGCTCTCATAGTTCTAGAGGATACTATGCAAGCTGCTAAGGGAGAAAGTTAATCAGTGTTCCAATCCAATCCTAAGGCCAAATAACTGTAATGACTGGCACAGCAAACTACCTCTATTGGTGCAATAGTGTCTCTATTTTCTGGGAGGTAATCAATAGCTACCTAACTGTAATTAAAGCCCTCTCCACCTCTCACTGGGAGGGAACTCATGGGTGGCACTGTAATTATAGCAAAATATCCATGGCTGGAGAGGTCGGAGTTCCTAGAAAAAAAACATATTTATGGCATTACTCTAGACAATTAAATTTCTATAGTTCACCACTCATAAAAGAAGCTTCTTCTTGCAACAGATGGGGGTTACTGCATTGTTTCACAACTGGACCTACACAAAGAATATACATCTGAGAGATGCCTAGTCTTAGGTTACATATCTACAGTGGGACTTCTATAACTAAGCCCCAGGTAACATAGTACAACAAGGGGTGGAGACTATGTAGGTGTATCCATTAACTCTCACCAGTGAAGTTTTTTTTTTTTTTTTTTTTGGTCTTTTCTAGACAGCGTCTCCCTGTAGTCCCAGCTGTCCTGTAACTCACTCTGTAGACCAGGCTGGCCTTGAACTCACAAAGATCTGCCTGCCTCTGCCTCCCAGAAGTTTTCTTATAAAACAGAGTGCAATGCACACAGAAGACCACAGCTGTATATGCGTTAGGGAAGAAGATACTAAAAAGTGTGCATTCTATATTAAATCTCACCTAGCCATGACTCAGAGACTTTTGTTGAAAAGGGAGCCTAAAGATTATAAGAGCCAGGGCCGGTCCATGAAAACGGAAACACAGGTTTTCAGAGCACTGGAAGCTTGCTCTTGTGAACTGGTGGCAATGGTGGCATCAAGCACATGACCCATGCCTACTCAGTCAACAAGGGCCCAGACTACTGCAAGGGAACAGTATAGTTGGCCGGCCCTAGCCCAAGAACTTTGGAAACTGATTTGGGCTGGATGAGGGATGGCCGGCACTAGCCTGAGAACTTTGGAAACTGACTAGGGCTGGGTGAGGGCGAGTGGACCTTAATTATTATCACTACATATGCTGAAAAGACTCCAGTGGACAAACTTGCACCAAAGGACAACTGGATAAAATGCTTGACAGAATTGGACTTAGCATTTATGACAGAGTTGCATGAGGCCAGTGGGGGAGGGATAATGGATGGGTGAGGAATGTAAATTTGATTACTATTTTATGAAATATACAAAATCTTGATAAAATATTTTTAAAATATTTAAAAAGAACACCATTGAGTTCTTTTTTTAATTGGGTAACATTTTTGTGATTTTATAACTGAACGTTTGTGTATTTCACACAGAATGTCTTAATCATCTGTGTACCCTCTTTCCCGTTGGCACCCTCCTATACCCCTCCCCCACACACTGGAATTCATGAATTCTGTCATTCGTGTTAAGGCATATGGAGTCAAGTTAGTGTCCCCAGATGTCCCTCACTGCAAGTTTATCCACCGAGGTCTAGTCAGCTTATCTAGAGTTCCATGCTTGAAGAACAACTCTTCCTTACCCAGTAATAATCAGCTTCCAACAGTTCTATGGCTAAGATTAGTACTTGCTCCCCATTTCCACAGTTCTGTGCTGGGTTTTTGTCTTCCAGACTTTGCATAGGTCTTGTGCATATTGACACTATTGCTGTAAGTTCATATACACAAGGTCTCAGGAGCCTCCTCCCTGGATCTTAAAATCATTCTGCCTTCTCTTCCACAATGGTCCATGAGCCTTGGGTGGGTGTAATATAATATAGAAGTCTTGTTCAGGCATCTACACTCTTGTAGGCTCTTATTCTCTATTTTTAATTTTTTTCTTTTCACAGGAAAACAGAAACAATACAAAATAACAATAACAAAACAAAGCAACAAGAACAAAAATAAAAAGGGAGGGGGATTTCTATTTCTTATTCTGGTGAAATAAAGAATCCATCTGTGGGGCTTGGTATGTACTTCTTTTTTTATTTTCTCTTCCTTTTCTTTCTACATATCCTGCCTTTTCAGTGCTACCAGAAGGATATGTGTTTAATGGCTGGTCTAGGAAAGCCTTGAGTTCTCAGCTGAGGAAAAAGTCTAGTTAATTGGGGGGGGGGGTCTCATCCTTAAACAGCCTAACAAATTACTAGCTCCTATTTAGTTATGTTAATCTCTGAAAAGGGTCACCCCAATTGCCAGAAGTGAATCTGGATGCCAGATTCTCTGTCTTCTACCATGCTGAAAAGGGACATTGGATGTGACAATTGGGGTATCCACCATTCAGAAGATCAAACTAAAAGACCCCCAAGCATAACTATAGAGGGAAAAAATCCTTGACAGGTACCCATGAAAGTAAAATGAAGTCAGGAGTAGTTAGGTACATGATCTAGGCATAAACATTGACTGAAAGGAATTTGACACCATAGGATAAGCAGGGAAAACCGATAAGAAAAATGTAAACAATTTTAGAGATATCTTAAATATAAATGATTGACTACAAACATAAGTATTCTCTTTACTTTCCCAAACCCCATATCCTGATTTGAAGTTTTCCAATGACAGGGAACATGCCTAATGGCCAGAATTAAGCTGAAAAAATTTACCAACTTTGTCCAAACTCTCTCTTTCTAGGGTGCATGCCACTAGTTCAGGGAAGCAAACCTAGCTTTTCTTGAGTCAGGTTATCTTGAAATGAGCAGAACAGATATCAAAAGTAGCACTTGCATAATAGAGACCCAAAAAAATCTTTCAGTTGTAGTCAAAGGTAACCCATTACTTGTCTATGCCCCTTTAATCTAAATCTACAACTGGAAGTCCAGTACAAGCCAGGAATGGACCGAAAACCAACCACAACCCTGTGTGGTTATAATCTCACTTACACCATTGATAAACCAGATTTAATGTATGTACCATTCCACTCTAGAAATATTTAACCATTTCAACCCAGTACAAGTATCTTATTTTCTACTAAACTTTACAATATTTATGCCCATCCATCTGAATGGGGAAGTTCCCCCAAACACATGACCACACAATAAAAATCTTAAAGTGACCCTACAAGTCCTGGGGAAGGCTCTGTCCAACCAAATCTTTCCAGATGTTCAGAAATGCACCACATAGTCCTGTCAAAAAGCCTGTCTATCTGCCCCAAAGATGTTCCACCCAGTGATCAAATGTCCCATACACAAAACACAACCAAAGGCTTGAATTCTATTTTATCTACTATTAGCATAGAGACTCTTCCTTCATTTTTAGTGTCAATTATTTGAATTATTTTTGTACTCTCCTTGGGATACTATCTATCTTTAAAGGTGAGGTAAATTTCTTGGAGACAAGAAAAAAAAAAAGATGGGTTTTGTTTCTTTTTTATTTTATTTTATTTTATTTTTTAATTGATGCTTTGTGTATTTCATACATCATTATCCAATTCAGTTCAGGCATATTTCCCTTTCCCTTCCCCCCATCCCACCCCACCCCATCCCAGATCATGCATTCTGCCATATCTGCCCTGCATCTTTCTCTCAGCTTTTTTTTTCTTCATTTTTTAGCAATAGGTAATAATTTATGAGTACAAGCATCCTTCATGTAAAACCAATTTGCAAGCACTTGTGCCCAAACCCACACAGCCCCTTGGTCCCACCATCCAGCACGGGGGGCTTTTATGTTCAATCAAGTTGATCAAATGAAGTGTCCAGGCTATATTGTTGTAGGTTCACCGTTCACCCCAATCACAGCCCTTACATTCTACCATGCCCCCTCTTGCGCAGATTTTTCCCTAGGCTTAGACAAGGGGCATGGGTGGATGAGAAGCAAAACAGTCTACTTTCTCTGGAGCTGTTGTCTTGGACTCTGGTCACTTCTGGCTGTTTTCTTTCATGGGCTGCCAGCTTGTCCAGGCATAACCTTTCAATCCTACTAATGAAGCACATGCAATTAGATATATAGGTATTTTTACACCGTCTTAATTGTTATCATCGGTTACTTTGGTATAGACACAGATATTCGGTGTATGTTAATCCATGTTGAATATGACAGGGTCTAACTGTAGTTCTAACACTCCTAACCGCTAGAGGGTGCAAGCTTGTGGCATCGGCTGTGGGTTAATCCTTCAAGGAGAGAGTCAATAGCCAATTAGATTTGGGTATACAGGCATATGGCTGCCTCTGCTGCACAGTATTTCCAGGGAGGTGAGGTGTAGCTGGTGCTGATGGAGTGAGTCTTGCTTGACTCAAGGAGACAAATATTTGCTTTCTTGGTATAGTGGCCTTTGGTAACAATCTCTGGTATTCCAGGCCAACTGTACACTTGCGTGTGTGGTCTTGATAATCTTTCCCATGTTAACATCAGTTCCTCGACAGCAGGGCCTTATCGCCTCTCTTCTTGCAGGTATCCCAGTTTAAGCAAGAAGCTTTACTTTTGGGGGCTTGGATCCCCTGGCCAACATCTCCTTGTGGAATATCCATTGCTGATGTCACGTTCTCTGCATTAATATATTTTGCTTAATGCATAGCTTAAGAGACTTTAGTATATCTTGTGTTCTGATGAGAATTAATCCTTTTTTCACAGTTCCTAGTCTATTAGTCATTCAAGAAGGCAGTTTTACCTCTTTTTATTTATTTTTTTTTTAATTTTATTATTCGGTTGTGTATCAATGTACTGTCTGCATGCATGTGGTTGTGCACCCGTGTCGGCCTAGCGGTTAAGAGCGCTGAACGCTTGCAGAGGACCCGGGTTCGATCCCAGCACCCACATGGCGGACAGAGCCGTCTGAAACTCCAGTTCCAGGAGAACTCCAGTTCCAGGGGAATCCGAGACCCTCTTCTGAACTCCGCGGCATTGCACGACACGGGTGCACAAACCTGCATGCAGACAGTTTTACCTGTTTTATAAGAGATTACATCTATAATAGTTGTCTCCAATTTACAGTTGGAGGACAACATCATCATCATATTTCTCCTTGTTCTATGGGGGGGGGAGGTAAGTTTTGTTTCTTAATCCATTCTTCTAGCCTTTGTCTCTTAACTGGAGAATTCATTCTATTGATATTTAAAACTGTTGTTGAGAGAGTTGACTGGTTATAGTAGTCCCTTCCCTCTGCTCTTCATTATTGCTTGAAGTATTCTCTGGAGGCTTGGCTTATTGGAGAGGAAGTCTTTCAAATTATTTATATCATGGTATATTTTCCTTTCTCCTTCAATAGAAATTTTTGCTGGATAAACTACTCTGGGTTGGCATCTACATTTTTAAAAAACCGGGAATATTTTAGACCGGGCTCTTCTGGTTTTTCACCTCTGCATTGAAAATCAGCTTTCTGATAGGTTTTCTTTGTAGGTAACTTGTTTTTTTTTTGCAGCCCTTAGTATCCTTTCCTTTGCTTTGAACATCTAGTGTTTTTACTATGATTTGGCATGGATATTTTTTTAATTTATTTTTTTATGGTTATTAAACTTTTTCCATACATTGTACATCATTTCTCAATCAAATTTAGAATCACTTCCCTTTCCATGCTCCCCCATCTGAGTTCCTGCACTCTGCCATACATGTTTTGCATCTTTTTCTTAGACTTTCCAGAGTTTTCCCCAGTTCTTTTGTTGTTCTCTCTAGCTTGTATTGCATATACAATTACACACACACACACACACACACACACACACACACACACACATATATATATGCACATATCACCTGAATTGGAAGATTTTCTTTCTTTCTTTTTTTTCTAAGAAATGTCATGTTTTCCTTAAGGAAGTGTTTGAAGGTTCCTCCTTGGCAAGCCCAAACAACCATCATTCTTTTTTTTTTTAATTTTATTTATTTCTGTATGTGTATGAGTGTACTGTCTACATGCAAGTTTGTGCACCGTGTTGTGCAATGCCGTGGAGGCCAGAAGAGGGTGTCGGATTCCCCTGGAACTGGAGTTCTCCTGGAATTGGAGTTTCAGATGGTTCTAGGCCGCCATGTGGGTGCTGGGGATTAAACCCAGGTTCTCTGTAAGAGCCAGTCAGCGCTCTTAACCGCTAGGCCATCTCTGCAGCCCACGACAATCATTCTTGCTCTCGTGCTCCACACTGGGGTCTTTCCTTCCCATGGTCCCCCAAATGAGGTCCAGTAAGCATGCATCCTGTCTTGATCTTCCTGTACTGACCTCCATGATACAGCCTGGGTAGTCCAACAATGGCAGTCTATACTCTGTAGAGGCTGACATCCCAGTAGCTGCTCAGTCCACAAGCTGGATATCTCAGTAGTCCCCAGCTGGCATTGAAGGTTTGAAGTATTCTTGGAGACACATGAGTCTTCAGTCCATACTGGAGGGTTAAAAAGCTGTGTCTCCAGAGAAAGTAGATTATTTTGCTTCTTGCCCACTTGTGTCCCTTTTCTAAAGCCTAGGAAACAATCTTTGGAAGAGGGGGCATGGTAGAATGTAAGGTCTATGATTGGGGTGAATTATGAAATTACAGAAATATAGACTGGACTCTCATTTGATCAACATGATTGTACGTACGAGCCCCTCCAGCTGGACAATGGGGGCCTCAGGCTGTATAAGTTTGGCCATAGCTGCTTGCAAATTGGTTTTACGTGAAGGATACTTGTATTCATTACTTATTACTTATTATTAAAAAAAGAATAATAATAATAAAAAAGCTGTGTCTCATGTCTGTGAATAATGGCAAAAGCAGTGGCAGCCACAGAGTAGATGCAATTGCCAGTGAGAATTGATGACAAGCCAAACAACAATGATCTCTCTTTTTTTCTTTTTGTGTTTTTACTAAGATATTAAGTTTTATTTTATTTTTTTATTTTTATTTTTTTTTTTTTTTTTCTTTTCGAGACAAGGTCTCCCTGTAGCCCCAGCTGTCCTGGAACTCACTCTGTAGACCAGGCTGGCCTTGAACTCACAAAGATCCACCTGCCTCTGTCTCCCAAGTGCTAGGATTAAAGGCGTGCGCCACCACGCCCGGCTAAGATATTAAGTTTTATATCTGAAGTACATTTTCTTAGGCCTTAACAGAAATAATCAGTAAGGCCTAAGAAATTGTACTTCAGATATAAGATCTTAAGTTTTATATCTGAAGTACAATTTCTTAGGCCTTACTGATTATTTCTGGCTTTACTTTCCTTTTGGATGCTTAAGGCCACACAGTTATCCCAGATTAACCAAGGTTTTTGTTTTCTCAAGGTCAGGTGAGGATCTGGTGCTCAGGAGTCACTTTTTTTTTGTGGGGGGGGGAAGGTTGAGCCCCTGGCTCCTTTCAGCTCCCCATTTACAACAATCAGGTCTTTCTAGACCAAGCTTCTCTTTTTGAAGCATGAGCAGACTTTCCTCTTTATAGACTGGACACTGGTTGAAGTCCCATTAGTGGATCTCCAAGACCTCCCTGAACAGAGAGGTGACCCACATTTGCAGGACATTTCAAGAGATGCCCCCATGCATAGTCCCCTAAGACTTAGTTGACCTCTGAGGGCAAGGAACAAAGTTATCCCTTAGGTCCCTCGGCCAATTTGGTATGGGTGTTAATTATGGTCATTAAGCACCCAGAAAGGCTGATACATTGCACCTATATTAAAATTGTATCTTCTGAAAAGTGTATGTTATTTCCATATCATATTTTTTGATTCACATTTTTCCATTTTAAATTTTTATATTACTCTACAGATGCATGTATACCCACCATCATATATCAAAAATCCAAAGTCTGAAATTAAATGGTAGGTTAGTTCTAGAACCTGTCTAGGATTCACAGTATAAGAGCATAGTTGTTTTCAGATCATGAGGAATATAACATTAATGTTGCTCAGTTTGGCTTACAACTAGGTACTTGGTACTGGCATTAACAGATGAGCGATATCATTCAATTTTTGCTTTTCTGTGACCGTGTTACTTCACTTAACATAAAATCTTCTAGTTTGCATGGAGAATTTCTGTTCTGGTTCTGTCTTCTTGGAGTTCTATATGCTTCTAATAGTTGTATAGATATTTCTTGGTTTAACTGGGGAAATTTTTCCTCTAAAATTTTTTATATAACAATATAACCCAGGTTATAACAATATAACCCAGGTTATAACAATATAACCCAGGTTAAAGACCTGGATTATATTGTTATCCTGTGAGTTTTCTTCCTCTTCTATCCCAATAATTCATAGATTTGTTCTTTTCATGGCATCCCACAGTTCCTGGCTATTCCACTCTTGTGGGTTTTTTTAATTTTTCATAATCTTTACTTGATTTATCCAATTCTTTCATATTGTCTTCCAATCTTTATAGTCTATTTTTTACTTTATCCAAGTCGCTTGTGGAATGTTGCACTTCTTTTTTTATTTCACCTTGAAATTTTCTTCAATGTTTCTTTATCTTTTGTAATTTCATTCTGCAACTTATCATTGTCTTCTTCAATTTATCCCTGTCATCTTTTAGATCCTGGACTTCCTTATTTACAAGCTCCTGAAATTTACTCAACTCCTTAATTTCTCTAATCATTTTCATAATTGTTCTTTTGAGATGTGTATCCAGAGTTATATCCAAGGGGTTTTCATTAGAGGATACTTGAATAGAGGCATTGGTGTTTGATGGAGATCCACCCGAGTCTTTCTTTAGTTGACCTATCTTTTGTTGATCTTTAGGCATTTGGGTATCTTCTGTTGGGAGTAGTTCTAATGTAAAGCTTAGGTTTTTATTGAGCTGACACTGATGTTGGTTATTATTCTTCAGGTATTTGTTGACTTCTTAATTGATGTACAGGTGTGGATACTTTAGACTCTAAAATCTCAACTCTGCCTAACACTGTACCAACCAACACCCCTTACCCAACCAGCAAACGGTTCACCCAATGGACTAAGCCACACAACCCCCAGGCCTGTGAAACTGGCACACTGAAGGCCCCAGGCATTCCAGGTCCTGTGGACTGAAATGTCACAATGTTTCCACTTCAATGCAGTCAGAGTCCCCCACATCCAAATGGGGTGAACCCCTATCACCCATCTGGTGAAATGTATTAATAGAACCACTGTACATCACCCTTAATCTACCCACAGATCTTCCAGGGTCTGCACCTGGGTTCAGTAGGAGAAAGGCTCAGCTGACAAGAGGCTTTCCCCTTGTCTCCTGATACCCTCGAGTGATGTCTGGAGCACAAAATATAGTCCTAAGGATCCAAATGCCCTAAGACCACCTCTGACACTTCTCCACACTCTTGGGGTACCCTAAGTCCACTTCTCTGACTTTGACCTTAGATACTCAGTATGCGCCTGCAGCCTAGGTAGCCGCCATCTTGAAAAAGCCCTGATTCTTTTTCTCTACACTTTGCCCATTTGTGTTGTTTTGTGTTCATGGCCCTCTGTTGCATGAGGGATCTTCATTGTTGAGAGTTGAGATTTGCATTAGTGTTCTCTCTACCCATTGTTCCAAATATGTTCCATGAGCCTTAGGTATAGAGTTTGCATTATAGATGTGTCATTTATATAGCCAAATTATTTTATGTCTAACAGCTTTCATAATATTTTTCACTCTTCATGGGATTCAAATGTGGAATGTAATTCTATCTCTAGAACTGACTAGCTACTCTGTCTTTTATACATTCCAAAAATTTGTTAAGCTTTAGCTTTAACAGCAATAACATAGAGAAAATAACAGCTTTACCTCACAGGGAATTGTGAGGAATAAATACTCACAATACTTGTATCACATATAAAAGTCCAATTTGGAGCTTGGCATGCAATAGGATTTCAGTAAGTAACTACAGGGTATGAAGAGAAATACTTGCAGCTACTTATACAAGTCTTTTAAATTCTGTAAAATAATTTACTTCCCTTTACAACTTCTTTCCAGTGCAATATGGGAGTATAAAATTAATGTTTAATGAAGTCCTTGACTAGTAGTGAGTTGTTCAATGACTAGCATTCGCAGAATACTAAATAAATACACAGTAAACATGACCAGTTGCTGGTTGCAGCAATAAGAAGGTGTGCTCTGTCTTTGCCCTCACATGGACTTGGGTTATTTGGATAAATATGGGTGTGGGAATATATAAAAGAATCCTGCTTCTGTGGAATTTAAAGATCAATTGGAAGGGGTGAAGAATTTGCTTAATAATACAGTGCTTCAGTTACATATTTGAGGATGTAGTTTCAATCTTCAGCACTAGGGCAAAACAGAAAATCTACATTGGAGAATGAGTTCACATAAAATGAAAACTTCTGAAAGAAGAGTTTATCATCAGTTTATTTTACAGTTCATGGCAAGTATTAAGTTCCCAGTAAATATTTAGTAGAATAGTTGGAAGAATAGATGGAAATTGTTGACCTACATAGACCTTTTCTATCCCTTAGATAGAATTTTTATGGTTTCCAAAAGGAAGTAGCAATGTACAAACTTGATTCTCTTTCTTATTAATAGGATGACCACTCAATTTCATTCAAACTGTGGCATGTCTAGGAGAAAAATACAGTATGCTATTGTAATTAAAGGGACATGCCTAGATTTTTCACAACTGAACAAGAAGTTATGGCCATTTTACCTACAATACCAATCACTTGATTGCCAGGGGTGAACAGCATAAGATCCAGATATGAATAAGATATGAATATATATTATATATATGTATACATATATATACATATATCATCTTGCATAAATATATAATTCTAATTTAATGCTGAATGAATGGTTGAGAGAATAACTTTATAATGGTCTGAGTATATCTACCATGACTAGATTTCATTTATTTTATTTTCCTGTTTGATTGTGACTAAATCATCTTCAAACCTAGAACCTCCAGTTCTGAAATATCATGAGAAGCCTTATACTCTTGTTTCTTCTTTGTTTCTAAGGATAAAATTGGCCAGACAAGCAGGAAGCAACTGCAAGTTACTGAAAGAAGTATTATTTCTTCAAAAGGTTGCAATTGGATTCTCATTCTTTATTCCAAATATCACTGTGGCCTTGAAGATAAACTGAAAGCTACCCCTATATTTGTGAATACAGTCTTATTGGGGCACAAAAGATTTTTCATGTGCCTTATCTATTTTTAAGCTAAATGACAGCATTTAATAGTTGTGACAATATGTATATTCTACCAAAATGGAAATATTCACTACTTGACCTTTTAGAGTAAAATTTCACAAGTCTGTGTGTTAGCCTAGTAATAGTGATTGGTCTATTCTAACTCCTTTTTCAATCCTCTAGCACTTCATATTATCTACTTGTCATTAAACATTGCACAGCAAATAATAACTAAATTCCCTGAATATATAGTTTTCTAAAACCTCACAAACCCCTGGCATGTATAAAGCTATGGACATGGGTCAAAGAGCTGATGAGAGAAGATGATCATGTGTTTTTGCATCTGATTCCATTGCTAACTAAGCACAAGAAAATATTTTTAATTATTTACATCATCTTTATTAATTTCATCTTAAGCTTCATTAAGAAATAAGTCTCGCCCTTATCCCATACTCCAGAGCTCAGTACACTGGAGTTAGAGGCCATGATTATGGTCAGGATTTGAACTCAATGCAGCATGATTTCTGAGAATAAGCTCTAGAGCAATACTTAACTGTCATGGTTAGGTTAAAATGATATGCTACACATCAAATGCCACTGGAAAAGAAAACAAGCACAATTCCACTATTACAGGCACATAGTACCAATTAATTTGCACTTTTCCACATCAAATAATAAAGGAAGTCTAATACCTTAGCATTTATTCCAAACCAAATTAACTAGTGATCTTGGGTGATTGTTCATGGCTGCTCAATACAAAGTATTGATGACAGTAAAGATAATTAGACTAACTTCCTTCCAGATTATACTCTTCTTCTGGTTGGCTTAATTTATTTTGGTAATTTTCAACTTCATTTGCCATCTGCATCTCAATTACTCTGCCATGATCCCCTTCCCTGCTTGACTTGGATTTATTTCACTGGATGTAAAAAGTAATCTTGCTTACATTGCTTTAAATTGTATCTTTAGCAGAGTCTTCTCAAAGCATTTGGATAACACTAATTGGAACAATTATTTATAATAGGAATGGATGTGGAGAAGCCATGGGATGTATTTACCTGTTGGAGAATTATTACAACACTCACATTTCCACTATTATGTGTGAATAATATATGGCTGAGTTTGGAAGATACCCTATTTTGCTAAATAAATCACACTATTTGGGGCAGGGAATTTTAGTTAGCACTGGAAATAAATCATTTGACAGTTTCGTCTATGCCTCTCCTCCTGGGTTTCCGGGAGTAGCTTTCTTTAATTGCCATATGCTAGCACACCTGAGGTGGAGGCCACATATTGCTTACCTTCTGCCAGCAATCATAACTGAAATTAAAAGTGGAAAAGGACCAGACCACGCCTAATCACTTCATCTATTTGCTAAAATGGGATGTTTCTTGTGTTTCCTCCAGAACAAAGAAAACCATGAATTTAATGGGAAAATGAACTTTGGACCATGTGAAAACAATTATCAAACAAAATATATTTTTAGTTTTTACAATTTGTGTTCACGGTTTTATAACTCAAATTTGAATCACAGTTATGCTGAACATTTCAGTAAGCATAAAAGAATGCAGAATATAGAAAAAGAAGTAACTTCCACTGGTTTATACATCCTAAATGGCATAATAGACATCAAAATATGCAAGGTGTTCCTCAACAGAATTAAGGAATTCATAGCTAGTATCATTCTCATTGAAATTTTATTTCCTTACTTAATCCAGATACAGACATTCTGTTTGTGGCTTCCCTTACAAGGATCAAGAAAATGCTTCAAGTCCAAATATGTGGTGTTCAAAGGACTATTTTTACAGGCCTTCTCTTTAAAAATTCTTATTATGTGGCTGGGCATGGTGGCCCACACTTTTAATCCCAGTACTCAGAAATATACATCTATATCCAGGGGACCCCAGTGAATGTCGGCAATGTCCAGAAGCTGCAATAGGGCTTGGAACCGATCTGTTGTCCTCACAGCCTTCAGAGGGAACCACTCCTATGGTCACTTGAATCTCAGACACTGGTCCTCTGAACTGTGAGACAGTAAGTGCTATTGATCAAGCCACCTAGTCAGTAGCCTTCTGCTATGTCAGCCACAGGAAACTGATTCAAAGAGGCTAAGTCACTGTGCAGAGTGTACAGCTAGCAACCCAGACACAGTTCTGCTTCACTCCAAGGTCTGTGGACTTGGCATAGCACCAGTTCTCTCTTTCCTGCATGTGAAAGAATCAGAGACCAGTGATAGTGTTCTAGAGCATATCCTGGAATTGGGTACCTTCTCCCTTGTCCACTGGTCCTTTCCCCTCTCCTTTGTCTAAAGAAAAGAGTCACTGAGGATCAAGAGTTCTTCCTTCGTGCTGTGCCCTTTTGCTGCCAACACTGGTAGAAGGGGCACGGAGGCAGATCTCTGTGAGAATGAAGCAACCTGGTCTACATAGTGAGTACCAGGCCAGCTGGGGTTACAGATAGAACTAGACTCAAAAAAAGACAATATTTAAATAAATTTCTCATTACATAATCATTAAAAAAGACAAAATTTAAATAAATTTCTTATTGTATAATGAAAACATTTATTACATATTCATTCCCAATTTTTCTTCATCAATATTTTTGTCATTTAAAGATTTTTTAAAATATTTTAATTGATTTTTGTTTATTTTATACATAAAACCTCAATCCTAATCACTTTTTTCATTCAAATATTTTTATTATTATTAAACTTTTTCCATAAGTCATATATCATTTCTCAATTAAATCTAGAGTCACTTTCCTTTCCATGCCCCCCACCCTGCCCGAGTCCCTGCATTCTGCCATACATGTCCTGCATCTTTTTCTGAGTCTTTCCAGATTTTTTTCCAGTTCTTTTGTTGTTGTTTATCTCTCCAACTTGTGTTGCTTCAGAATATATACATATATAAATATATACAGTTATATATATATATATATAGTTATATATACATAAATATATACATACATACACATATCACTTGAATTGGAGGACTTTTTTCCTAAAAGATGTCATGTTTTCCCTAAGGAAGTGCTTGAAGGTTCCTCCTTGGCAAGCCCAAACAACCATCAATCCTGCAATTTTGCTCCACATTGGGTTCTTTCCCTCCGATGGTCACCCAAATGAAGTCCAGTAATCACATGTCCTGTCTTGATCCCCCTGCACTGGCCTCCATGATACATCCCAGGTAGTCCAAAAATAGCAGTCTATATTCTGATGAGGCTGAAATCCCTTTAGGTGCTTAGTCCACGAGCTGGGTTTCTCAGTAGTCCCCATCTGGTTTTGACGGTTTGGAGGATTATTGGAGAGCCAGGAGTCTTCAGTCCATATTGGAAGGTTAAAAAGTCTGTGTCTCATGTCTTTGAGGAGTGCCAAAAGCAGTGGCAGCAACAGAGTAGATGTACTTGCCAGTAAGAATTGAAGACAGGCCAAAGAACAGTGCTCTCTCTTTTTTCTAGGGTTGACCTAACACTTATTTTCAGACCTTGGATTTTTGGTATATGATGGAGGGTATGTGTGCGTCTCTTAGAGTAATATGGGATTAAGACGGAAATTAAGAAATATGATATGGAAATAACATACAGTTTGTTTCCAAAGGATACAATTTTAATACAGGTGCAATGTAACAGGTTGGTGCAGCTTAGCCTTCCTGGGTGCTCTGTAATGATTGTGAATAGCAAGATATGTTATCCAAAGATGAAGGCCAGAAGCTCTGACCATGGCTGATTCTAGAGCTCTTAATTTAGGATTAACAGAAATACAACAGAGATGCTAAGGGGAAAAGGTGGAAGGAATCAGAGTGATTCAAAACAGAACTTGGCGAAATTATGCAGTTACATGATTTTCCTAAATTAGAAACTGTTTCAGCAGATTATGACATTATGACAGGAAAATCCTGAAAACAACAATGAATAATTTTACTTTTTTGTTAACTTTCATATCTTCATTTCCATCTCCTTTGTAACAGTCCACATCTTCTTTTGCCTTAGTAACTGCATCAAGAACCTTCGGTATTGTACCATCTCAGGTTTATACTCAACCTGCTATACTATTTATCTGTAATTAATCTGAACTTTCTTTCTAAATAGTGAATGTAATCACATCAGGTGTTTGAACTCTCCCATCTAAATAAAGCCCCAGCAGCCTGCTTCAACTGTAGGATTTTTCAGGATTTGGTCTCCTTCTCATTCATTTTATATTCCCTGCTTATCTGCAAATGTGTTATG
Source organism: Rhizomys pruinosus (assembly GCA_009823505.1). Taxonomy (NCBI): domain Eukaryota; kingdom Metazoa; phylum Chordata; class Mammalia; order Rodentia; family Spalacidae; genus Rhizomys; species Rhizomys pruinosus. The sequence goes on from VZQC01013813.1 coordinate 229,362, forward strand.
CTTCAGTCCAGCTAACTTAAGTATCTTGATAGTACCCTGCACACTCAAGACCATTCCCCCTGTAAATGTTAGCAATCAATTGACTTCATAAATGTATTCCACTTAGTGAATATCAACTCAAATCCACCTCTTGTGGGACAACATCTGCATTAACCCAAGCAGGATTTAGGTCAACCTACTCAATGTAGAAGTTTTCTTTACTATCTTCCTATATATTAAGTGCCATTTCTTAGCACAGTTGTTGGCACAGAGAATGCGTTAAATAAAGAAAAAAGAAATATTGAGAAATGAACAGAAATTGTAATAAGTGAGGGAGATTATGTATATATATATA
>VZQC01013813.1:241845-351431 GCA_009823505.1 Rhizomys pruinosus
TTAAGAAGCTATGTTCAGCTCAGTAGTCCTTTGAACTCTGAAAAGTTATAAGGTCTCATTAACTTACGTATTTTGACATGTACATGAAGTAGAAGTGACTCTATTTGGAGTAGAGTTCTGACAGAATGTAGAGTCATTGAATTATAACTGCAATCATGACAAACAAAAATTTAATCACTTCACAAAATCCATACCTCTCCTAACACTGACCTTCTCTCTGTTATTATGACCAATAAAAACTGATGTTTTCATTACTTCCATTGTGCTTTTTCCCTAAAGTCATATGAATGGAGTGACAGAATACATAATGTTTGATTTTGACTTGTGTATTAGTCACTTTTCTGTTGTTGTGATAAAACCACCATGTCCAAGGGAACTTATAATTGAAGAATTTGGGGCTGGAGAGATTGCCTAGCAGTTAAGAGTGCCAACTGCTCTTGCAGAGGACCTGGGTTCAATCCCCAGCACCCACATGGTGGCTGAGAACTGTTTGTAACTCCAGTTCCAGGGGAATCTGAAACCCTCTTCTGACCTCTGTGGCATTGCACAACACAGATGCACAAACCTGCAAGTAGACAGTACATTCATAAACATATAAAAATAAATAAATAAAAATATTTTTTTAAAAAAAGGAAGAATTTATTTGAGCTTATGATTTATGGTTCCAGGGAATTAGAGTCCATTGTGGTGGGAGGCATGGTGGCTGGGGCTGGAGCAGAAAGCAGAGTTTCACATCTCTCAATGAGTACAGGAAGTCAAGAGAGAGAGAGACTGGAGACTGCAAGGGTTATTAAACTCACTAAGCCTATCCCCAATGACGTACTTCCTCCAGCATGGCCACACCTTCTAAGACCTCCCAGAACAGTGCCACCAACTGGTGACAAAATATCTGAATATTTGAAGCCTATGGGGGGACACTCTCATTCAAACCACCACACCTTGTTTCATTTAAATTTTCTATTTCAAATTTATCTATATTGCATATTTTAATAGCTTGTTTTTCTCTTCAATGTTGAAAATGTGTTCATGAGTGGACATAACATTCCCTTTTATCACTAAAAATCTGGGGTTTTATCTTGTGTCCAGTTGTCTACAAACCTCTGAAACATTATTTCAGGGGTATATGAAAGTAAGTTTTAATTTGTCTTGGAAAAATTACAAGAATCTGTTTAACACTTTTACAACTCCAATACAATTAGGCATTAGAATGAAAAGGAAAGCTATTTGAAATGCATCCAGCACATGCAGCAGATACAATACAGAGATACTGGAGCCAGCCAAATGATTTTGTTTTCTGATAAAGTCACAGAAAAAAACTTAAGCTCAAAGAATGGTCAGGAAATATACTCACATATAAGTGTTTGGTGCTATAATTCGCAAATGAGATAGAACATATGTCACTTGCTTTTCTGTACTTCCATTACTTCACTTACTATAACACTTTCAGGTTCTATCTATTTACCTGCTAATTTCATATTTTCTTACTGCTAAGTGGAACTTCATTGAGTAAATGTACCACATTTTCATTATCCATTCATCAGTTGAAGGAAATTTAGGTTTTTTCCATTTCTTAGCTATTGTGAAGAGAGCAGCAAGAAAAATGATTTCCACAACTGGTCAGTCACAGAGAATATACATCTGAGAGATGCCCAGTCCTCATGACACATCTACAGTTGAAACTCTACATCTGAGGCTCAGGGAACATGGTTTGGATTACATTGAGGAATGTTCCCTCCAGTCCAATTCCCTCTAGGACTTTAAGCATAAAGGATGCTGGATTTTGTTGAAGACTTTTTCTGCATCAATTGAGATGATCATGTGTTTTTTTGTCTTTCATTCTATTTATGTGTTTTATGATATTCATTGATTTACATATGCTGAACCATCCCTGCATCTCTGGTATGAATCCAACTTGGTCATAATGGATGATCTTTTTTATGTGGGTCTGTATGTGGTTTGCAAGCATTTTGTTGAGAATTTTTGTGTCTATGATCATTAATGAGATGGGTCTATAGGGTTTTTTATCAATACCTTTGCCTAGTTTTCATGTAAGAGTGATACTGGCTTCATAGAAGGAATTTGGGAGAGTTCCTTTGTTTGTATCCTTCTGAACAGCTTGAGTATTAATGGTTGTAAATCCTCTTTAAATATTTTATAAAACTCTGCCAGGAAACCACTCACAATAGCCTCAAAAACAATAAGATAGCTAGGAACAAACCTAACCAAAGACACCAAAGATCTCTACAACAAAAATTTTAAACCCCTGAAGAAGACATCAAAAGATGGAAAGACCTCCCATGCTCACGGATTGGAAAAATTAATATAGTAAAAATGTCCATTCTATTCAAATGAACATACAGATTCAATGCAATCCCAATTAAGATCCTCATGAGTTTCTTCACAGACTTGGAGAAACATCCATAAAGTCATGTGGAAAAACAAAAGACCCCCATAGCCAAAGCAAACCTGAGGAAAAGAACAATACAGGGGGGATCACTATACCAGACTTCAAACTATATTACAAGGCTATAGTTATAAAAACAGCCTGGTCCTGGCAAAAAATCAGACTTTTAGACAAATGGAACACAATTGAAGATCCAAAGTTGGGCACATACAATTTTACCCACCTCATATTTGACAACAGGGCCAGGAAGTCTCAATGGAAGAAACACAGCATCTTCAGCAAATGGTACTAGAAAAACTGGATTACCACTTGTAGAAGAATAAAATTAAAACCCCACCTCTTGCCCTGCACAAAAAACTCCAAATGGATCAAAGACCTCAACAGGAAACCCAAAACTCTGAAGGTGAGAGAAGAAAACGTGGGCATCAGCCTACAAGACATGAGCATAGGAAAAGACTTTCTAAATCAGACAGCAGCTGCACAGAATATAAAATTAACAATTGACAAGTCGGACCTCATTAAACTCAAAAGGTTCTGTACAGCAAAAGAAACAATCAGGGAAGTGAAAAGGAAACCCACAGAATGGGAGGAAATCTTCACTGCTGATACATCTAATAGAACATTGACTTCAAGAATAAATAAACTACTCAAAAAACAAAGTAAGAAAATGAATGACTCACTCAAAAGATGGAGTAAAGAGCTGAACAGAGACTTCACAAGTGAGGAAATAAAAATGGCTGATTAGCACTTGGGAGGCAGAGGCAGGCGGATCTTTGTGAGTTCAAGGCCAGCCTGGTCTACAGAGTGAGTTCCAGGACAGCTGGGACTACAGGGAGACCCTGTCTCGAAAAGACCAAAAAAAAAAAAAATGGCTGAGAAACATCTTAAAAAGTGTTTGACATCACTAATAAGCAAATGCAAATTAAAACCACTTAAAGATATCTCACTCCAATAAGACTGGCTAGGATCAAGAAAACAAATGACACTAAATGTTGGAGAGGTTATGGGGAAAGGGTAACAGTCATCCACTGCTGGTGGGAATGTAAACTCATACAACCACTATGGAAAGCAGTGTGGAGAGCACTTAAAAGACTCAAAATGAGCCTACCACCTGACCCAGTCATACCAGTCCTGGGTATATACCGACAAGACTCATCCTACTGCAGAGTTACATGCACAGCTATTTTATTGCAGCTCTTTTCACAATAGCAAAGAGCTGGAAGGAGCCCAAGTATTCCTCAACAGATGAATGGACTGAAAAATTATGTATGAAATACACAGAACATCAATAAAAGTATTTTATTGAAAAAATAAAAATTAAATTAAAAAAGAAAACGTGGTTCTATACAATGGAATTCTATGCAGTGATCAAGAAAGATGACATCATGAACTTTGCTGGTAAATGGATGGAACTAGAAGCCATTATGCTAAGTGAAGTAACACAGTCTTAGAAAAAGAAACACTGTATGGTGTCCCTCATTTGTGGATCCTAGCACCAAATCTCTATTTATAAGGCAAACTGCATATAATGCAGACTGTTACTCATCAATTTCCTATATAAAGTAGGAATGTAAAGTAAAATTATTTTTTCATTACCTGCATAGAATCCTACAGTCAAAATGTCAATCCCCTAAACATGTTTTGGAATTAAAAAAGAAAAAAAAATACTGACCATCCATCCTCTGATCTGGAACAGAGATCTTTGTATAAATTTGATAATAGGTGTTTAATGTAATCAGCAGTTACTGAACAAATCATATGCTAAGCAATAGGATAGGTTATTAAACTATGTTCCCAGCTACCCATATACTCTTCATTTGAAGAGAGTACCAAATTTAGTAGTACAACTGTTAACCTATAAGTAATTTTGTAATAATTAGAATATCTAAGAAAGCTTGACCATATATAATGCTGTCTAACTATCAAGTCTATCCTATAATGTTGATCATGAAGTTTATCTAAGCAAAGAATAAGTTTAAGCCAAGGAAGCAACCAGGATTGAGGCCACTACATGGTGTTGGCACTTACAGAGGGTGTAATTTAACAGGAATGGTTCAGTGACTTTCAAAAGAGCATCTCACTTACTCTAAAAAATGGGATAGATAGCAAGCCAGAGGTCTCAGACAATATGTCAAGATATTTTACAGAATCACAGAAAGCTATGAAACAAAGCAAAGCAACAGCCAAGAATCCACTGACAGCTGTAAGAAATTGTGTGCTTCAAGCTACATTTTCTCTGGCTCTGGAGCTCAGGGTCCTTCCTTCCTTCCAAAGTTTATGTACTCAACATATTTAAGTCTCAATAAGGCAGACATGACACTGCATTTGATCATCAGTTTATATCCACTTCTATAATCTTTCATCATATCTACTCTATTTCTCATAGATGTGGCAAGTGTGGGTTTAACTTAACAATAGTAAGTTAGAAAATTCCTGAGTGCATGTGAATTTAATTTGGATCAATATGGGTATTCACACTGGAAAAATATTCAATCTAAGGTTTGCCATATTGTTTTCTGCTGTGTTAAGGACAATGTTATTAGGCTAGAAATTTGATTTGATGCATAGTAACACTCCAGTGTTGGAAACAGTATAAAGCAGTGTGATCATGAATATGGGAGTAAAAGTTAAGACAAGGAATATGTCCAATTTTGTAGATGTTGATGGTATTTTAGATCATAGTGTAAGTGTGTAGACCACCTAAGTCAGAGATTCCAGGAAGGCCACTGAGTCCGAAGTTCCGAGAAATAATTATCCTGGACTGTGCTCCCTCAATGTGAGTAAAGTTGCTGCAATATCCTGCAATTGTACCTCACCAGAAACCAGAACCAGGCCTCAGTCTCTCTCTAGATGCTTCTGCTGTTACCAGTCACAGGTCCCAGTTTTCCTCGAGATGCTTCTACTAGTCAGCTGCGTACCCACCTAGGCCCAATGCCCCATTTCCTTGCCCCCACTTCCTTGTATACTCACTTCCTTGTGTGCTTGGGTATAAAACGACCATTTGGGGGACATTCTAAATCTAGCCATCCTAATCCCAACACAGGCATGCCAGCTGCCATGTCTAAAATAATCCTGATTTCCTTTTCTTCAGAGTCCTGAAATTTTCTCCTTTTGGCTCGCTGGGTCTCCCCTCAACATGAACCCAACACATAGTGTATGTTGGTAGTAGAGATATTTATTAAGATTATAAAGTAAGGTTGTATAATATTATCAGTTATTAAAAATATAAAGTGATGATGTAGAAATGGTTTGAAGCACCACTGATCAGATGAGGTAGGTTACAATACATTTGAATACCTATTTTCTCTCAGAAATATTAGTGAAGAAACTTGATAGTGAAAAAATATAGAGACACAAGTCTACAAAAAAAGAAAGTGATGGGAAAGAACTCCATAATGACAGGTGTCAACAGTCTATAAAGGAAGGAAATATAGATGAGTGGCAAAGGGTTGGCAGAGCAATGAAACTGCAATCTACCTTCCAAACAGAAGCCAGTGAGGAACAAGCCAGTGTTCTTCACAGAAACAGAAAGCCTCATGATTTAGAGGTAGTACGTAATTCTAAATAGAAAAGGGCCATAATGACAGTAAACTATTTAGTCTATAGGGATAATTTTCCTTGAAGGAATGTCCTTTCCTTTTTGTCAGTTTTCTATAGCATAAGCACTTACTTATTGGAGTTACCAGGAATGTAAAATGAGCATGAACAGCTACTACAGGTAAAACCAGAAGCAAATGCTTCATTACTGCTTATCTTTGTTGTTCTTCTTCCTTCCAAATACTCTTCTCTCCTCTCTTATAATGTAAATCTTTCTAATGCAGCCAACATTAATTCCCCCATATACAAAGAATTAGAACCTTGGCTTGTATGTGGATAACTCTCTACTTATTAATTCCTTTGGTTTGGAAATAAATGGCACCCACACCATTTCCAAAAAGTGGAGACTAAAGACTGAATCTAGCTCATCTAACCCCATGGACAGAGTAAAAGGTTACATATAGCATAAGCTAAGCTAATGATAATCAGTTCATGAAATTTAACCGTTTAGAAAGGGAATCCTTTCCACATAGATGGTTAGCTAATAAGGAACCTGGAGCCCACTGGTAAGCAGCAAACTGAAGGGTCTGGCTTAAAAATAAAGGGAATAGAACAGAGTGTTAAGACAAAGTCCTGGGATACCTTAATGCTGATATTCCTGAAATTTTGTAATACAAGCCAATAAATCTTCTCCTATTCCTAAATCAGGTTGGATTACTTGTCTGGTTCTTCTAAATTCAAACACATGACCCAATCACAACTGGTAACTAGTCCATCCTTCATAAACGCTGCTATTTCAAATACTTGTCCAAAAAATTTATGGCACATTTGTATCTTTTTAACTTTTTAAAAAACTAAATTACATATTTTATTAAAATTATTCATCATTTTAAAACCATATCCATAAATCTATTCCTTACTAAATACAATCAGTAAGGATAAAGAAAATTATTTGCTCTTTTACAGAACTTTGGAGAGAAATAAAAATTCATTATTTATAAATCCAATTTAATTTTATTTTGGCCAATGATATCATTCATCTACACTTTCATAAACAGTGTTCAATTCTAAATCCTGACCTTACTTGACATACCAGCCACACTTGACAAACCTCCTCTCCGCTTCCTCAATGCAAGTCTTCTTCACTTTGGATGTAAAACTTCCCAGTCATCCCTCTGGTCATCATCCCCCATCTGTATTCTGTGAATCAGTGCCTCTTACAGGTGATGTTTTTATCTTCTCTGTTTTAATATTAGAAAGTCAGTTCCTGGATCCTTTTCCTGTTTTCATGCATTTCCTTGGTGGATCTTCACCCTTGCCACAGCTGACAGCAAATCCATAAAAATGGTCATGCACGTATTTTAATGTACATTAAATTGACCTCAAATTGCCTTCTTCCTTACATAAGTATGATTCTGTCTTGGGGTCCTGGTACTAATATATAATTGTAATCTTAGATTTTTTCCTGAATATCTTTTCACAGTGTTAACTATTTGTGCAAATATTACCTTCTTGATATAGTCTTCCCTGACTCTAACAGCTAAAATACATGATCTCTATATTCTCAAAATAAAAATTTGAACCATGGCCCAATTATTCCTAAGCTAATTCGCCAGAAGTTATATAATGAATTTTAAACTCATTTTATTGGTCAGTATGGGTAATAATTTTGTTTCCCAGTGTTTGTGAACAGTGAGTTGAATCACATATATGGTAAAATCTTGCTACTATTATATCATTATTATTATCATAGAAAGTTAACCAGAATGCTATTATGAAAGGAAACAGTTCCAGCAACAGAAGGCTGTACATTTTTGTAAGATGAAAAATTGTTCTTAGTAGATCATCACATCTACTGCTCTGGCAGTAGGCAAATTACTCACAGATCAGAAGGATATCTGTTTGCTGAGAACAAGAGTGATGCCATAAGGCTGACAGGTAATAAGAATCATCTGTGATCTGATATCTAGCAAAGGGGGTGGTGGGATCCTGCTACTTACCGTCTTCCAGAAACAAAGTGTATAATTGTGAGAACCTCTCATATAAAGGAGAGCTACGCATATTTTCAAGTAATTCATGTTCAGTGTAATTTTTTTATTGATGCTTTGTGTATTTCATACATCATTTTCCAATTCAGTTCAGGCATATTTCCTTTTCCCTTCCCCCCACCCCACCTCACCCCATACCAGATCATGCATTCTGCCATAATTGTCCTGCATCATTCTCTCAGTTTTTGTTGTTTTTTTTTTTAATTTTTTAGCAATAAGTGATAATTTATGGGTTTAAGCATCCTTCTTGTAAAACCAATTTGCAAGCAGTTGTGCGCAAACCCACACAGCCCCTTGGTCCCGACATCAAGAAGGGGGAGCTTGTATGTTCAATCAAGTTGATCAAATGAGTGTCCAGGCCATATTGCTATAGTTTCACCATTCACCCCAATCGCAGCCCTTACATTCTACCATGCCCCCTCTTTCACAGATTGTTCCCTGGGCTTAGAAAAGGGGCACAGGTGGATGAGAAGCAAAGCAGTATACTTTCTCTGGAGCTATTGTCTTGGACTCTGGTCAATTCTGGCTGTTTCCTTTCATGGGCTGACAGTTTGTCCAGGAATAACCTTTCAATCCAACTAATGAAGCACAAGCATTTAGATACATAGGTATTTAAACAGTACTAATTGTTATGGTAGGTTACTTTGGTATAGACACAGATGTTTGGATGGTATGTTAATCCACGAATTACATTTTTTTCTGTTAAATATGACAAGGTCTTACTGTGGCTTATAACATCTCCTAATCATTAGAGGACATAAGCTTGTGGCATCAGCTGTGGGTTATTCCTCCAAGGAGAGAGCCAAAAGCCAATTAGATTTGGTATATACAAGCATATGGCTGCCTCTGCTGCACAGTATTTCCAGGCATGTGAGGTGTAGCTGGTGCTGAGTCTTGCTTGACTCAAGGAGACCCATATTTGCTTTATTGGTTTAGTGGCCTTTGGTAACACTCTCTGGTATTACAGAGACCATATGTACACTTGCATGTGTGGTCTCAATACATCTTTCCCATGTTAATGTCAGGTCTTCAACAGCAGAGCCTTATTGCCTCTCTTCTTGCAGGTATCCCAGTTTAGAGGCAAGGAGCCTTTACCTTTTGTGGGGGCTTGGATTCCCTGGCCAACATCTCCTTGGTAGAATAATCCATTGCTGATGTCAGAGCTCCTGTATCAATATATTTTGCTTAAGTGCATAGCTTAAGGAGACTTTAGTATCATATTTGGTTCTGAATAGAGAATAATCCTTTTCACAGTTCCTATGTCTATTAGTCACCTTTTTCTTTAATTTTCAGATGGGTCAGCCTCTCGCTGGCATTTCCCAGTCCATCCTTACCAGTCGCATAAGGTTGAGATGCTGTCAGGTGTGTAAGATGGGTGATTTGTACCTGGATGGGAACAAGAAATTCACTAACCTCCCATTGTTAGTATTCAGAGCTCAAAATTGAAAATTTATCATAGGATTGGAACACAGAGTTTTTATCCATTTTGTATCTGGGAAAGTGATACTACCCACAACATCCTTCCCCAACGGCCCTCTTTTTTTTTTTTTTTTTTTAATTAAAAAAAATTAATTATAATATTACTGTGGTATTTCTAATTTGTATTACACATACACATAAATAGGAGACAAGGCACAAGTTTTCATTAAATTTTACCCAAACTGTTTCTCATTGACTGTATGCTACTTATTTGGGAAGAAATTTAAGCTTAGTTCCTTAAAATTTTTCCTATTGTGAAAAAGAAAGTTTATAATGTGCTTGTGTTGTATAATTCAGAAAAAGATAGAGGCCATGTAATATGTGTACCTTAACCCAATGTAAAATTATAAATAAACAAATTGGACGTTTTATATTCCCAATGTAAGTTTCAATGTGGTAATTACCATTTTCACCAAAACCCTACACCTAAATTTAACCAATCTAAACATTTCACTAAGTCTTAAAAATATCCGATACATTGGTGCAGTAAAGCTTGGGCAGAAGGTGAGTACCTGCTTAAATAATTTTTAGCGCCAATCAACACCCTTTGCTCTTTAAAGGTATATGATTGGACTATGACTTTTACTTATTTGGTAAGTAAAAGTTTAAGTGTAGTTCCTTTAAATTGTCCTACAAATAAAAGAAAGTGTTACACGGTGATATTGTATAGAGGTAAACTGTGATTCAGAAAGAGTATTAGAGACCAACCAATGACAAACTATAAATAAACAAGAAACTACATTTTATATTCCTAGTTAGTGCAAATGTCAGTATCTAGCTCCTTTTTGGTTTTTAGCACAGCATCTTTCATAAAACCAAGTTGCAAGCAGTTTGTGCCCACCACACCACACGCCCAGTGTCCCACCATCCAGCTGGGGGGCTTGTGTTCAATCAAGTTGATAAATGAGTGTCCAGACTAATATTGCGTAGTTTTACACTGTATTCCCCCATCAAGCCCTAATCTCTATTATACCACTCCCCCTCTCCACAGATTGTTCCTTGGCTTGAGAGAGGCACAGGTGGACAGGAAGCACAACAGTCTACTTTCTCTGAGGCTCGTTGTTGGACATCTGGATCAATTCGGCTTGTTTCTTTTCATGGGCTGACACGTTTGCCAAAAGGGAGGATAACGCTTTCGATCTACTAATTGAACACAAGCAGATTAGATATAGGTACTATAAGATAAACATATCATATTTCTATGGTTGAGTATTCTTTGGTATAGACCCAGATGTTTTGGATGGTGTGTGTTAATCCACTGAATTAAGTTTTTTCCCTGAGAAATGATGAAAGGGCCTTACTAGGGTGTATAAATAAGACTAACCATCTAGAGAGTTTGATAAGCTTTGTTGTGGCACAGCATCGACGGGTTATTCTCCAAGGAAGAGCTAATACACAATAGATTTGGGATCTACAGGCATCTGGCTGGGCCACGCTGCACAGTATCTCCAGAGCTGTGAGGTGTTTGAGCTGTGCTATGGAAGGAGATCTTGCTTGATCTCAAGGAGACCTAATTGCTTGTATTCGTTTCAGGCCCTTGGTAACACTCCTCTGGCATCCCAGAGACCAACTGGTATACTTGAATGCGATCTCTTGATACGAATCCTCCGCGGGGATGCTTACGCAGGGTCATGTTAGTGCTCTGTATGGTGTATCACTGGTGAAGGTGTTCCTCCCACTCTGTGGGTTTGCGCTTCACTGTCCTTTTATGTTTTCTTTGGTATGTACGGAAACGTGTTGAGTTTAAAATGAGGTCCCATTGGTGTCAGCGTGGTGTCGTATTTGTCCTTTGTAAGCTGCTGTCTGAATTTAGAGTGACGTTTCCTATCGCGTAGGTTTTATCTTGGCTGTGAACTTTCTCTTCTATCACCTCCAGAGTTTTGGGGTTTTCACGGTGAGGTCTTTGATCCCATCTTGGGAGTTGACTTTGAAGTGACAAGGTGAGGGGTAGGGGTGTTAAGTTCATCTTCTAGGGACAGCTGGTGGGGGTCCAGTGGTGCTTGGCCAACACGTACTTAGCGTGAGATTCCTGTCCTGTTCTCTCCATTTGTCCTTCTTGGAGGGGGAAGGCGCCCTTGTCAAATATGAGTGGCTGGAATTGTATGAGCGTCGGTTTGGGGGATCTTCAGTTTATTATATTCCTTGGTAGCAACTGGTCTAGTTTGTGCCAGTAAAACCAGGAGGCTGTTTTTTATGTCATAACCCTGTTAGTTATAGGTGGTAGGTTGATGGGTGCTCGTTAAGAGATTCACCGCCCTGGGTAGTTGGGGAAGCTTTTTGCTTAGGGTTCTTTTGGCTATTCGGTGGGGTCTTTTGTTTTTGGTGCAAAACAAGCGGTTGAGGATTGTTTTTTGCGGGCAGAGCCTGTTCAGAAACTGTTTGGGGATTTTTGATTGAGATTGCATATAAATCTGTACACGATTTGGGGGAGGAGTGGTGTCGCATTTTTAGCTATGGTGTGATAATTTCCCAATCCTGAGCATGGAGGGTTTGGGGTCATCTTGCTGTCTGATGTCTTCCTCAATTGTCCTTTTACAGGAGTTTTAAATTTTGTTTGTGTGTAATATCCTTGGTGGGTCCTTTGTTAGGTGGGTGTTCCAGGGGGGTATTTTAAGGGGGGGGGGGGGGGGGGAGTTTGTTTTATTGAGGCTATTGTGAGGGTAAGGTCTCCGTGTAGTCAGGTGTCTTTTTCCAGTTGCTTATTGTTGGTTAAAGAAAGGCTACTGATTTCTGTGTGTTAATTTCATATGCTGCTATTTTTTTGTTGAATGTGTTTATCAGGTGTAGATGTTTTCTGGTTGAGTTCTTAGCATCCTTTAGCTAGACAATCATATCATCAGCAAAAAAGGGAATAGCTTGACTTCCTCGGTTTTCCAATTAGAACTCCTTTAAGTTTCCTTTTTCTTGCCTTATTGCCCGACAAGTGTTTCAAGCACTATATTGAAAAGGGTTGGTGACAGGGGCCCGTGGGTAGCCGATTTCCTACATTTAAGGGGAATGCGTCTGTGGTTTCCCCATGTTATTAGGATATTGGCGGTGGGTTTCCTGTAGGGTGATGGCGTTTGTGATTTACTTGAGGAAAGAATGCGGGTCCAGTCCATTTCTTCTTTCTCTCTCGCGCTCTAGGACTGGGGGAGAGGTTAAAAAAGTAAAGGGTTGGTTTGTAGTTTGTCAAGGCTTTCTCGGTTTCGTCGCCGGTTCAATTGAGATATGTGTAGTTGTCTGTCCTTCATTCAGTGTAGGATATGGGGGGGTGTTTGATGAGATTATTGATTTTATGGGATGTTGAACCATCCCGGCATCTGTGGTATGAATCCAACTTGGTCATGGTGGGGATGATTTTCTTGATGTGGGGTCGGTATGCGATTTGCCATTACCTGTTTTTTATAGAATTTTGGCATCGTGGGTGTCATTAGGGAGATGGGTCTATGCTTCTCCTTTTTTGGTTGTATTTTTTCCCTGGTTTTGGTAGTACCGTGATGCTGGCTTCATAAAGGAATCTGGGAGAACTCCCTCCTTTTGTATGCTTCTAAACAATTTGAGTAGTAATGGTGGTAAGGTGTAATGTCGTGGTCAAAATATTTTATAGAATTGCGCTTTGAAACCATTGGGCCTGGGCTTTTGTTTGGTTGGGAATGTGGATACTTGTTACATCTTCAAGGTTTCGTGTCTTCCTGGGATGGTGATTAGTCTAGTGTAGGCGGTCGATCTGTTCCTTGGTTGAACGTTGGGGTGAATGGGTCCCCAGGATTTCAAAAGATTCGAAGGGTGCCATTTCTTCTAGTTGGTCAAATTTAGTAGGGTTATAAGTTTTTGAAGTATCCTGTAGGTGATTGTCCTGGGATCCGTTTCATGTGTCGCGTATTGTAATAGGTTTCGGCACTTTCTTCACAGATTCTTGTTGGATTGATTGAGTTAAATCCAAAATCAGTCTTTTCTTTTGATTAACTTAGGCTAGAGGTCTGTCTATTTTTTTTTTTTTTTTTTTTTTTTTTTTTTTTTTTTTTTTTTTTTTTTTTTTTTTTTTTTTTTGTTTCTGTTTCATTGATCTGTGCTCTGATTTTTGTTATTTCTTCTTGTCCTTCTCGTTTAGGGCATTTTTTGTCTCTCAAGTTCTTTAAGCTGCAGTGTTAGATCATTCACTTTGCCTTTCTGTGTTTTTAATGTAGGGCACTTAGAGCTATAACTTCCCTCTTAGGATGGCTTTAAGTGTCCCATAGATTTTTTGTGTGGTGTTTTAAATCATTCAGTTGTCATTCGAGTTCCAGGAATGTTTTTTATTTGCTCTTTCTTTTATTTCTTCCTTGACCCATTCATTATTCAGGAGAGTGTTGTTTAGTCTCTGTGTGTTCTTGTAGGTTTGTAGGGTTTATCCTGGTGTTTTTATTGAGGATTTGATTGCACGAGCTCTGATAGAATGCATTAGATTTATTTCAATCTCTTTACATTTTTTGAGTTTTTTTGTTGTGTCCCAGTATGAGGTCTATTTTGGAGAATGTTCCCGTGAGGTGCTGAGTAGAAAGTGTATTCCTCTGGTGTTTGGGTGGAATATTCGTTAGATACCTGTTAGGTCCATTTTGTGGTATTGGGTCATTTTTTAGTTTGTCAGATGTACTTCTGTGTTATCATTATGTGTCCGGTTGATCTGTCTAGGGGACTTAACGGGGTATCGAAGTCCCTTGCTTAATCTGTTAATCTGTGCCTTGAGATCCGGAAGAATTGTCTTTATAAGTTTGGTGCACCAGTGTTTGTTGCATATATATTCATGATGTGTGAAGATCTTCATTGTCATTGGGTCCCTTTAATAAAAATGTAATGGTCTTGTCTCTTTTGATTTCTTTTGCTTTGAAGTTTTTTTTTTTTTTAATTAAAAATAAAGATAATATCTTAATTTCATCACTTGCTTTCTTTTTGCTTGGAATACTTTTTCTTCCATCCCTTCCACCTTAAGTTGGTGCCTATACTTGAAATTGAGATGGGTTTTTCTGTAGACCATGCAGTATAGATGGGTTTTGTTTCCTAATCCCATTCTCCCAGTCGTGCCTTTTGATTGGGGAGTTTAGCCCATTAATATTTAATGTTATAATTGAAAGATGGATGTTGCCTCTTTCTTTCACTTTATTATCCATTTGGACTTCGAGCCTCTGATTCTACTCCTAATGGTTTTTATTTTTAATTTGTTTCTTTCCTAGGTGTTTGAGGATTGTTTGCTCCTCTCTTTCTGCCCTTTGAATTTGCTTCGAAGTAAGTTTATGAAGAGTTATTTTGGTTTTCCAGATGGGTATTCCATCATCTTGTTTGAGTCAGGGAAGAGTTTTCCGCCTCGCCTTTCAACTATAATGGACATTTTCTGGGTAAAGTATTCTGGTTGGCATCCATAGTCCTTTCACACTGGGAATGCTTTTGTTCACATTCTTCTTGCTTTCATGTTTGTGGTGAGAAACCAAGTTTAATCCCTGATGGGTGTTCCCCTTGTATGTTGACTTGTTTTTTTTTCATTTTTTGGTTGGCCCTCAGAATTTTGTCTCTTTTTTTTGGGCAGCCTATATAAACATTTTAAAGTAAAAAAAAAAAAAAAAAAGATAACCGTTGGTATGGGCATGGGGAGCTTCATTTTGATCTTACTATTTGGAGTCCCTATATCTGTCTTGTATTTGTACGGGTTTATCTATTTGTAGTTTGGGAAAATTTTCATCATTATTCTGTTGAATAGCTGATCAATACCATTCTCATAACTATTCTCATGTCCTCTGACATTCTTCTCCTTCCTCTATTCCTATGATGCAGAGGTTTTTTTTTTTTTTTTTGTGTGTGTGTGTGAGGGGAGGGGGGGGGGGTTCCTTTGCTGTTGTTCCACTTTTGTTGCATTTTTAAAAAAAATTTTTTAATTTTTCATAATCTTTTATTTGAGCTTGTCGTTGCTTCTGGTCTCTGTGTTAATCTGATCTGCCAGATCTGATATTCTTTTGTTCTTTGTTCTGCTTTCATTCCATCTGCTTCTGAGGCTTTTTTTTTTTTGTTTTCCTTTTTTTCCTTTTTCCTCTTCTTTTCCTTTCTTTTCCTTTCTTCTCCTTTCTGATCCTTTTCTTTTTTTTTTTTTCCTTTTTTTTCCTTTCCGATTTTTTGTGTTTGTTTTTTTTTCCTTTCCTTTCTTCTCTTTTTTTTTTTTTTTTTTTTTTTTTTTTTTTTTCTTTCTTTATTTTTTCCTTCCTTTTTTTTTTCGTTTCGTTTTCGTTTTTTTTTTTTTGTTCCTTTTTTTTTTTTTTTTTTTTTTTTTTTTTTTTTTTTTTTTTTTTTTTTTTTTTTTTTTTTTTTGAGCTTCTCAATCTCTTCTTGGTGCTCCCTTACTTCATGGTTTGGCTTCATTTTTCAGTATTTACACTTCCTTCAGAAGTTTGTCACTCTCTCCCTCCAGTTCCTTCCAGAGTTCATCATTTTCTCCCTCTAGTTCTTTGTGGTGTTTGTCGGTCTGTTCCTTTTAGTTCTTTCCAGTTTGTCATTATCCCTCTAGGTCCTCTCTCTTTAGTTCTCTGACTTTTTCTTTATAGTCTTTAATTTCTTTAAGTTCTTTCCCTCGGCATAGGTCTGCAAGTATTCCTCTAAGATCTTTTCA
The DNA here is from genome assembly GCA_009823505.1 of Rhizomys pruinosus. Classification (NCBI taxonomy): domain Eukaryota; kingdom Metazoa; phylum Chordata; class Mammalia; order Rodentia; family Spalacidae; genus Rhizomys; species Rhizomys pruinosus. The sequence continues at coordinate 257,927 of VZQC01013813.1, forward strand.
TTGGGTCTCCTCCAAGTGGATCCCATTGTAGCTATCCCCTCCAGGTTTGGTAGAGCCTGGTGTGGGTTTATCCTGTGCCTTTCCCATATCCCTTCGTCGTGTCCCTGGCAGGCGAGTTTCCCTCCCCTTTGTGGCTTCAATCATAAATGTCTTTTCACAATGTTAGCGGATGGTTTTGCTTGCCGCCTTCGGATGCTTTTTTTTCCTTTCCGCCTCCTTTTTTATGGAGTATTTGACTTTTGTCTAGGTTTCAGGCTTTTCAATTTTGGTTATATGTTTGGATATTGGAAGCCTAAGTCCATCTTCTCTTCCTGTTCGAAAGAGGAAAGTTTTCCAAAAGGGAAGTTCCACTTGGAATCTCACCAATTCCCTTGGCGGGGGGGGGGGNCTCATCATGTAGACAGGCTGGCTTTGAACTCACAGACATCTGCCTCCCTTGCCTCCTGAGTGCTGGGATAAAGACTGCACCACCACGCCACCAGAACTCAATTCTCTTTTTAACTGCCTGTGTTTCTTGTCACAGCATAACCTGTCCTGATAACTATCTGTTTTATAAGTGTGGCTGGACATTTCATAGGATATGAACTAAACATATCCACTGACCACTTGAATTCCAATTCATAAGATGTAGGTTTGTGGATAACCCACCTTTTTTTTTTTTTCCAATATAGTCCATTTTTTTGGGGGGGACATTTTATTTTTCTTTCGTCTCTTTTTTTTTTTTTTTTTTGTGAAATACTACATTGGGCTTCACAGCTTTGGGAAACCCAATGGCACACTCAGACTTCTGCACACCTTGGACTAATTACTTCATTGATTGTCATAGGAAATACCCAAATTATACAGAAATAATTGTCTCCAATGGGAGCAGCATTCATGGTTGGAGATCATCCAAAACAGGCAAATGTTTGGCCAAAACGAGGCCACTTCATGGGTGGTATATGTATGGACTGAATGTTTAGGCTAAGTCTGAATTTGCTACAATATAAAGATGTTCTCTTAGAAATAAGTCTTCCCGGGGCTGGAGAGTGTGTCTAGCGGTTGGTTAAAGCGCCAACCACTCTTACAGAATGGACCAGGGTTCGATCCCCCAGCCCCCACCATGGCAGCCGGAACTATTTGAAACTCCAATTCCCGGAGAACTCCAGTCCCAGGGGAATCCGCCACCCTCTTCTGGCCTCTGTGGCACTGCCACGAAATGGGTGCACAGACTGCATGCAGGACTAGTTACATTCCATACACATACCAGAAATAAATAAAATTTTTAAAAATTAAAAAACAAAAAAAAAGAAAGAAAAAGTCTCTCACAAAAATAGGACTATAGTGAGTCCTGTTTCAAGAAGAAGGAAAAGAATGGAAATTTTTTTATTTTTTTTATTTTTTATTTTATTATTTTTGTTGTGTATGAAGTGTACTGTCTGCATGAGGTTCTGTGCACCGTGTCGTGCAAGCCGAGAGGTCAGAAGAGGCTGTCGGATTCCCCTGGACCTATGAGTAGTTCTATAGCGATTGGAGTTGTAAGTTTCAGACGGTTCCTTAGCCGCACATGTGGGATGCTGGGATCGAAACCAGGTCTCTGTCAGAGCGGTCGGTGATCTTAAACCGCTAGGCTATCTCTCAAGCCCAAGAATGGAAATTTTTTAAGTTATATATTAGAAGAAAAGGTGGTTTTCTGTGGTTTTGAGACAGGCGTCTCCCTATACTCCTTGTAGCCCAGCTGGCTGGAAACTCACAATGTAGACCCGGCTTAGCCTTGAATATAGAGATCTACTAGCCTCATGCCCTCTGAGTGCTGGGATTAAAGGGCATGCATATTAAATACCCCCAGGACAGAAGATGAAAAAAAAAAACAAAAAAAAAAGCGTACTAGCAACATTCTATTGGGACTATTCCAAAACTCAGAAGTGGGAAAGAACCTTCACATTAACTCAGCAATGATTATTGACTAAATTAATACAGATGAAATCTGAGTAGCTACAGCACACTGGCCAGCACTTCTTAGTACAGAAGCTAGGGTTAATGATCTATTGAAATTTTCTGGAAGCCTTCAATTATGGAAAACAATAGATTTAATTTTAATCTAAGGCACTATGTCTTACAAGCCCATGTTTTCCAATTAAGCAAAATGCCCCACAATAGAGTTGGCTGAGTTTGGAAAAGTATTAAATAATACATATATGTTGTCAATGGGAAATATGTAACATTATAAAATGATATCTTTTGGAGTCCCAGTTTATTTTCTGATTGTAAATTATGTTTTTTTCTTTTTTTGGTCTTTTCGAGCGAGGGGTCTCCCTTTAGGCCCAGTGTCCTGGAACCCACTCTGTAGGACGTGGCCTTGAACTCACAATAGATCTCACTGCCTCTGCCTCCAAGTGCACCACCCCGGCCTTCTGATTGTAAATTAAAGAGTAATTCTTTATTATCCCCACAATCTGTTTGAAATCCTAATTTATGTCATCTAATCTCTTGTTTCTGTCCCAGTCACTGATATTTGATACATGAGGGAAGGGTTATTTTACGGGGAAGGAATTCGAAATGATGTTGTTGTTCCCTGCCTTTCTTCTGTAAGATGACTTCCATTTACTTCCCTGAACTGGAATCTGATATAATACTGTCCTAGTTATTTTTTCTGTCCTGTGAAAAACACCACAACCCAAAAAACACATTGGTGAGGGGAAAGCGTTTTTTATTTTCTGGCTTATGATTCACAAGATAGTTATCAATGAGGGAAGTCAGGGCAGGAACCTGGCTGGAGGCAGGAGCCCAACAGAGACCACGGAGGAATGCTCCTTATTGGCTTGCTTCTGTACCAGTGCTCAGCCTGCTTTCTTATACAACCCAGGGACCTGCCTAGGGATGGTATGCCCACTGCGGCTGGGCCCTCCCACATCACTCCCAGTAAAAAACGCCCCACAGACATTGCCCACAGGGACAATCTGATAGAGTCGAGGCAATTTCCCCAATTAGGTCCCTCTTCCCAAGTGTCTTGGTTTGTGTCAAGTTGAAAAATGAACCAGCACCAATTGGCCCCTTGTCAATTTGACATACAAACATGTCACTATTAAATAATAACTTTCCCAGGGCTGGAGACCGGTGGCCTACGTGGTTGGGAGAAAGGAAACTGATCTGTCTTGCAGGAGGATCCTGGGTTCAATCCCCAGCACCCACACGGCATACAACCTGTCCATAGTTTCCAGTTCTAGAAATCTGATGCCTGTGGGCCCACTTGCATGACCCTGGGTGCCCACTTACATATACATGGACGACAGTACACTCATATCATAGTCAAATAAAAATAATCAAATTAAAAAATAGATCAAATAACCTTCCCTTTTTACTTCAGCCCAAGATCTCATTTTAATCTCAAAATATTAAAAACAGTACAGATCTTAAAACGGTTCCAAACTGTCTTTTAAAATTCACAAAAGGGGTTCGGAGAGATGGCCTAGCGGTTTTAGAGCACCAAACTGCTTTGCAGAGGACCCCGGTTCAAACCCCAGCACCCACCATGGAGCTGAGAAACGTCTGTTAACGTCCAAATTCCAGGAGAACTCCTAGTTCCAGGGGAATCCGAACCATCTTCTGACCTCCGTGGCCGTGCACGACGACCGGGTACACAACCTAACTGCAGACAGTACATTTATACCAATTAAAATACAATAAATAAATAGTTAACAACAATTCAAAACACCTTTTAGGAATAGAAATTCAAAATAATTGTCTTTAACAACTCTTTATTAACTAGGGGCTGGCGAGATGGCCTAGCGTTGGGAGTGCCCAAACTGCTATTGCAGAGGACCCGGGTTCGATCCCTAGGACCCACACATGGAAGGCTGCGAGCCATTTTTACCTCCAGTTCCAGGGGGAACCTGACCACCCTCTTCTGACCTCCTGCATGACCAGGGTGCACAACTGCATGCAGACAGTCCATTCATACACTTTAAAAAAATAAAATAATTAAAAACTTAACTAGGACTATTCAGTTGCCCCATATGGCCCAAAGTCCTAGGTGGACTCCCATGCCTGAGATTTACTCACAATCTTCTGGGCTCAGTGTTGGTAGGCTCAGGATGGCTTCATTCCACACCTGCCACTGCCCTTCATGCTATCCCATGGTCCTGGCCTCACAAATATCCTGGGATCTCTACTGGCCCTATCACCTTAAAACAATGGCCTTTTCTGGCCTCACATAGTGCCAAGTCTCAGATTCTCTCCATGACTCCCTCAATCCTGGGGCTTCCACTACAACTGAGGCTGAACCTTTCACCATGAGCTTTCCTGGCCTATCACAGTGACAACCTTAGCTGTATCCATTGTCTCTTCCATTCCTTCACACCCCATGTCCATGTGGCCCCGACTCCTCTACCACATTGCCAAGTTCAGCTTCCCAGTTGAGATGTGGTCTTAGCCACCTTCTATACCCATAGCTTCTATGCTAGCCATAAAGAAATAGTTCCCAGAAGATTTCACCTCAGTGATGGTGGTCTCTTATTAATCACAGCTGATGCAGATCACATGTTCCCAGTAAGCAAAAGATTTCCTTCAGTGGTCCTGGGTCTGTTACACATAGCTGAATTCCGTCCTAGTTTATCACGGAAGAAAACACAGATTCTTAACTCAAAATATCACAGAAGGGGCCCTGATGGTCCTCGCTCCCCTCTGAAACTAAATTTTTAAAAAAGGTGAGAAATACTTAAACTGAAAAAAGCACCTTACTCTCCACACCTTTCCCATCCAGTTCAGATATTAGGGAAAGAGTTTACTGGCATACTCATTTTTCTTATCCAAAAATCCTGTTTTTGAAGATGAGGCTTAATACATACACTGTACAGACTTACAGGTGGAGATGATGAAGGGATAGTAGAGCTTTTTAAAAATCCCTCAGTGTCCAGGAGATCTGATTCTTTCTTCTGGTCTCCATGGTATTGTTTGCATGTAATGCAAAACACTCATGGAGAAAACACTCACACCGAGAAAATAAAATAACCACAAACCCCCCCGCAACCCAAATCATTAAGTTATTTTATGAGATTGCTCTTATTTTGTGATATACAGGTACTGGGTTGAGATAAGCACCACTCTTAGGGCTGTTTTCATTGTATCCTATAGGTTTGGACATGTTGTGTTTTCATTTTGTTCTTTCTCTGTTTTGGACAGGGTCTTCTGCTCGTCCCAAGTGGCCTTGGAATGGACTAAGTAGGGACCAGGCTGGCCGAATTTCACAAAGATCCACTGCCTCTTGACCTCTTCAGTGACCCATAAATCCTTCAACAATGTACTTATTAATCTCCAAAGGTGCATGTACTTTCTGTAGTTTCTTAATTTATTCTGCTGGGACCACTACAGTATAAGAAGAAATTTCACATTTCCTAAATTTTTTGCCAGCACTTCGCTTTAGGTACGTCTCATAGACTAACTGAGAGGGAATGTGTATTCTATTGATATTTGGACTGAATGTTCTATAGATGCCTGTGCACTCCGTTGATCTGTGCTCTAACTCCAATGCTTCTCTGTTTACTTTTTTGTCCATTTGTCTGTATTTTGGTGTGAAAGCAATCCCGGTCCTGGGTACTGAAGTCACTACTATTACCGTGTTTGTGTTAGCTGTGGACTTGATATCTAGTCGTAGGTGTTTTTATGGAATTGGGAATCCTCTGTTTTACATGCATATATTTTAGAGCTCTAAGTGAGTATTTTCCCCCTAATTCTATGAAGTACCATCTCCTTTATCTCTTCTAATTTAACCTTAAAGTCTGTTTTTTCAGATATTAGAATAGAGATGACTGCTTATTCCTTGGATCTATTTATTGCATGCTTTTTTTTTTCATCCTTTTACCCTAAAGTGTTCTCGCCTATTTGATGGGGAGGTAGTTTTTGGAGCAGAAAAGAAAAAAAGAGATATACTATTTTCTTTTCTTTTTTTTTACTAGGGTCTCCAAAGTAGCTTAGCTAAAAATAAATTAAAAAAAAGGACTCAAAAAAAGGCTTCATTATCACAATAGGGAGAGGAAAGCGGATTGGGTTGCAGCTAAGAAGGAAAGGAAATATGTAGAAATACTTATTTTTTCATGCAAAGTATTTATACTTAGGAAATATAGGCTACCCGGGAAAAATCAAAAAAAAAAAAAAAAAAAAAAAAAAAAAAAAAAAAATAAGTGGGCATGGTTGATGTGGCTCAACAGTTAAGAGCACACGATGCTATTCCAGAGGAATTTAGCTTGGCTCCTAGAACCTATGGCTCACAGCCACCTATAAACTACCATTTCAAGGATCCCACACCTTCCTCTGGCCTCCTTGGGCATCCACACACATACCTTTAAAAAAAAGGAAAGAGCCTGGTGTGGTGGCACACACAGATCTCGTTGAGTTCCAGCCTGGTCTACCCTTTGCCTCTAAAGCCTCTAGAGCCTCTCCAGTCCTGTACCTCACTTCTGTAGCTCTGGTTGGCCCTGGGCTCAGATTTCAAACTCTTAACCTGAGCCTGATCTGTTGCCAAGTACAGTTCACTTAAGCATTACTGGCCAGAAATGGAGTTGGATTTTTGGGGGTTTGGGGGTTTTTTTGTCTTTTTACTAAGATCTCAATTTTATACCTGAAGTACAATACTTCAGGCCCTTAATTGACTTTTTTTTTATTTCTGGTTATACTTTTCTTTTTTATGTTTAAGGCCACACGGTAACCCACGATTAACAATTGGTTTTTGTTTTCTCAAGGTCAGTTGAGGATCTGTCCTCGAGGTCATGGGTTTTGAGGGGGGGAAGGGGAAGAAGCCCTGCTCCTTTTGATTTCATTACCAGTTCCATCCACTTGGGCAACAGTCAGGTCTTTCTAGACCAGGCTTCCTTTCTGAAGCATGAGCAGACATTCCTCTTTATTAGACTAGGACACGGCTGAAGTCCCCTAGAGCTCTCCAAGACCTCCTGCCACAGGAAGACTGGTGACTACCATTTGCAGGACATTTCAAGCCATGCCCCCATGCATAGTCCCTATGACTTGGTTGACCTCTGTAGGGCAAGAAACAAAAGTTATCTCTTCAGCCCCTGTGCCAAATTTGCTATGGGGCATTATGGCATGGTTCATTACAGCAACACGAAGGTATACGCGCACTAACCTGATATGTTAATTACTTGTACGCAATATTTTAGAAAAGACTTGGATAGCAGCTGTATAAGAACATATAAGAGGGGCGGAAGATAGCCTAGCGGTTAAGAGACTGTTCTGCAGAGACCCGTGGTTTGATCCCAGCACCCACCATGGTGCTAAGAACCATCTGTAACTCCCATTTCCAGAAACTCCAGTTCAGGGAATCTGAAACCTCTTTGACCCGTGGCCCATTCACGGACACGTTGTGAACACAAACCTACAAGCAGACAGTACATTCTTTACACAATCATAAAAATAAAAAAAAAAAGAAAAACTAAGAAAACGCTCCCATAAAATAAATAACTTGGTGGTTATACACAATGTCATGGCAAACTAGCTTGTTATTCTCATTCTTTTATTTTATATCTACTCTAAATCATATACATAACTACCTCTCCATTTATTCCAAAGTATAAAAATAAATGGTTGGTTAATTCTAGAACATGTTTAGGTATTTCAACAATATAAGAGCACAGTTGTTTTCCAGATCACGAGGAATATAGCTACCATTGTCAGTTTGCCGTACCACTAAGGTTACTTGTGTTAGCATCAAGATGAGCGGATACCATCACATCGTTTGTTTTCTTGGGACGTGTTACACTCACATAACATAATATCTTCTAGCTTCCATCCATTTACCTCAGTACAATGATTGTCTTTTTTTTTTTTTTTTTTTTTCTAGTCTTTTCAAGACAGCGGTCTCCCTTTGTAGCTAGCCCAGCTGTCCTGTGACAAACTTCACTCGTTAGACCAGGCTGTCCTTGAATCACCAAAGATCCACCTGCCCTGCCTCCAAGTGCTGGATTAAGGCGGGCCACCACACCCACGATGTCATCTTTCTTTACCACTGCATAAGAACTCCATGTCATAGATGTACCAATTTTCTCTATTCCACTCATCAGTTGAGGGGCAATTGGGTTGGTTCCAGCTCTTTGCTACTGTGAAGAGCAGTGCCAATCAACAATGGTATGCCTATATCTCTTGTGGTAGATGAGTCTTGTGGGTTTATACCAGGAATGGTAGACTGGGTCAGGTCGGTAAGCTATTTTGCGTCTTTAAGGGTTCTCCACACTGTTTTCCCTAAGTGGTGTATAAGTTTCACATTCTCCACAGAGTGGATGTGTTCCCTTTTCACCACAACCTCTCCAGCATTTAGTATCATTTGTCTTTCTTGTATTCCTGGCCAGCCAGTCTTATTGGAGTGAGTATCTTATAAGTGGTTTTAATTTTGCATTTCCTTAATTATTAGTGATGTTGAACACTTTTTTTTTAGGACAGGTTCTCCTGTCAGACATCCAGCTGTCCTGGAATTACCCTCGCTAATAGATGCCTAAACTCACCAAACTCATGTCCTTGCTCATCATGCCTTTCAGGCGAGTCTAGAGGCATGTGCCACCAGGCCTGGCTTAAAAAGGTTCTTCACTGCCCATTGTGGGGCTGGGCATCAACCTGGGTCTCTGTAAGAGCAGCAGTTCGCTCTTAACTGCTGAGCTCATCTCTCCAGCCCCTGGAACCTTCCTTTAAGAAAAGAGTTTCTCAGCACTAAAAAAATAGATTTTTTAAAATTACTTTTCTTAAGGGATTCACATTGTAAGAAGCACCACTACTTTCAGATCAATTAATGTTGCTCAGTTTCATAAATTAGGTAAATTGTGCTACGTATCTACAGATGAGGTATACCATTCTTCTGGGACTGGAAATGGAGATTTTTTTAAAGAGATTACTTTGTACTCTCTCTTTAGCTATCAACCTATTAAAATATTTTTCACAAAAAAAAAAAACCAAAAATGGAGTTTCTCCAGGAATTCTGTGCTGAAAGAAGGAAAAAGCTGGAGTCTGCCACCAGCCAGAGGATCTTGTGTCTCGGGAAAAGATTTCACACAGTTCTGGCAGTATAACAGACCATCATACGAAAGACACAATAGCTAAGGTTGTGCTGATGTATTGGGGCCAAACTCCTATGACCAGGACTGCTAGCCAGGCATATCTTTTTTTTTTGGTGGGGTCGGTGGTGGTATTTTTAGGGAGGGTTCATTTTAGTACCGGCTTCCTGGAGCTTGGCTTGTGACAGGTGGCCTTGAACTCAAGACGATCGCCTACCTCTGACCCCTGATTGCTGGGATTTAAAAGGTGTGTGCCACCACGCCCGCTGCTAGGCATTATCTTTTTTATTAATTTTCTTTTTTTTTGATGCTTTGTGGATCTTGATATATCATTTTCCACATTCCCTTCCCACAAACCACCCCATCCAGCACACAGACACGCTTCTGCATATATCTGTCCTGCATCTTTCACTCGGTTTTTTTTTTTTTTTTTCATTTATTCAACAATAAGTGCATTTCATGAAGTACAAGCATACTTCATGTTAAAAACCAAGTTGCAGGACAGTTGTGCCCAAACCCAACACAGCCCTGGGTGTCCCACATCAGCGGGGGGGCTTGTTGTTCAATCAAGTTGATCAAATGGGTGTCAGCTATATTTTTGCGGCTGTAGTTTCACCGTCACCCCGCTCGCAGCCCTAAAATTCTTACCGTGCCCCCTCTTCCACAGATTTCCATTCCCTAGGCTTAAAAAGGGGCACAGGTGGACGGAATGCAATGACAACCGTCTACTTTCTCTGAGCGCATTTTGGACTCTGCTCAATTCTGACTGTTTCCTTTCATGGCGATCAGTTGTGGTCCAAGAGGAATAACCTTTCGATCTCTACGAAATGAAGCATCAACGCCAATTAGAATTATATAGGTATTTAAAACAGTACTAATGTTATGGTTGTTTTTTGGTATAGACACAGATGTTGGAATGTTTAGTGAATCCTGAATTACATTTTTTCTGTAAAATATGCAGAGGGCTTACTGGGCTTATAACATCTCCTACACCATTAGAGGTTGTAAGCTCTGTTGTGCATCAGCCGTTGGGTCTATTCCTTCCGAGGGAGAGAGCTAATTAGCCAATTAGATTTGCGGATATACAGGCATCTGGCCTCCTCTCTGTACAGTATTTCCAGGCAGTGTGAGGGTTGTAGCTGGTGCTGATGGAGGAGTCTTGCTTGAATCCAAGGAGACCTATATTTGCTTTATTGGTTGTGGCCTTTGTAACACTCTTGGTATTCAGAGACCATCTGTTTACACTTGTTAGTGGTTGGTCTCAACATCTTCCCAGTTTACGTATGTCCTTCGACACGCCGGGCCTTATCGCCTTCTCTTTGCAGGTATCCTGGGTTTAGAGTCAAGACGCCTTCTACCTTTTGTGGGGGTGGGGCTTGGATCCCTGGCCAACATCTCCTTGGTTAGAATATCCATTGCTGATGTCAGAGTTCTCTGCTATTACTATATCTTGCTTAAGTGCATAGCTTTAAGGAGACTTTGTAATATTTGGTTCTGAATAGAGAATATCTCTTTTCACATTTCCTATGTTTATTAGCCAATTAAAGAAAGCAGTTTTGGCGGTTTTATAAGAGATTACCTCCTGACAGTTGGCACGGAGCGGCGAAACAAGGGGTCTATATTCGATTAATTTAATTGACATGAGTTCAACAATTATCAGTTTTGCCCAGACACTGACTACAGGCTTACATGTTGTTTTAGGACTTAGTTAAAGTAACTATGTGTATATTAAAAACATTGGTTTAAAGGCTCTCTGATAAAAACGGTGATTGCATCTGAAGTTTAAATGGAAATATAAATTGTTATGTCCACATTTGTTTTACTTAAAATCTGATTATAACAATAACTTTGGGCTTGGCCCATACAAAATGTTCTCTCTAATTTTTCTGTTGTTACAGTATCACCTTGTAGCATTCTCTTTCACCTATAGGATGATTTAACTTCAAAAATTAAGTTTGCTTCCAATTGAATCACATAGAGTAACCCAAAAACAGCATGGGTGATTTGATGACATCTGGGCCTTGAATTCCACCCTATAGATATGTACTAATACAACTCCCTTCTGGAGACTCATGGGTCAAAAACTAAACCTAAAATAAACAGGTGGGGGGGGTCGATTCAGATAAGATATGCACAACCATTTTCGTCAAAAACCCTTGTTATTCAAATCTTAAAAAAACCCTAACTACAGGACAAGATTTGTATGTTCCAAAGTTAAAATGTCACCCCCTTATTCAGCTGAGAACAGAAAAAGATACACTTTGCATGAGTAGGACGTTGTACTATAAGTGCCAAACGAAAGGTTGGCCCACTTGAACATTGAAAGGAAGAAACACCTCAGATTGCTACAAACAACATTCAAACCCCTCTGTGTCTCCTACTTGACACACACTATTTATAATGAGTCCTAACGAAACTTACAATTCTAGGTGCCGCAAGGTTTTAATACAAGAGACCTTTATTACTCCCCCCCATAGAACAAGGAGAAGATGATGATGATGATTGATGATGATGATGATGCATAATGATGATGATGAGTCGTTCTCTGGACCGTAAATTGGAGCCAACTGCTATAGGCGATCTTATCCTTTTTATAAACCTAAAAACTCCTAAAACCTAAACCTCATTTCCATATCACGGCATAAAAGATGGACTTGTGGGCTCGGCAGGGTTGTGCTGTGTGTGTGTGCTGTGTGTTGTGGTGTGTGTTGAGTCCATGTATTGTGGGGTGTTCTTTGTCCTTCCCCAATATGGCCACATTGAATAAATTACTTGTTTAATTGGTCAACTGGCTTGTTAGAGTTGCTGGGGCCCAAGCTACTAACCCCAATGCCAGCAGCATCAGCAAACCTAACATCAGCAGATCTCTGACAGGATTTATATCTCGTTCTTTTCAGTTGCTGTGATAAAACACCATGACCAAGGCCACTTACAGAAAGAAGAGTTTATTTGACTTATGATTTCAGGGGGATTAGAGTCCATAGTGGTGGGAAGACATTGGTGGCAGAGGTGGCTGGAGAAGAATGCTGAGCACTCATATCTTCACGCAGACACAGGAAGCAGAGTGACTGGGACATCCTTTGTCGGACAGCATCTGGACTCAGGATGTATCATTTCTTTTTTCCCGTCTTTTTGAGGGGACGGTCTCCAATCCGCGCCCGCTTATTCGGAACTCACTCCCTCGACCAGGCTGGCCTTGAACTCCAACAGATCCCCCTTTGTTGCCCCCAAGTGCTGATTGAAGGTTTGCCCCCACACCCAGGCTCGAATGTATTCGATCTATGCCTACCCAATCTCTTATAGCTATGTGGTGTTACAAATACAGGGCAGGGTGGGCGCTCTGCCTCGAGTTAATGCGCCGGACTGCTTCTTGGAGCGGCCCGCACCCCACATGGAGCTGCGCCCCCCTCTTTACCTCCCGTTCCCCGGGCCATCCCCTGCCCTTTTGCCTCTGTCGCCTTGCTGCCCTGGTGCCACCGACTACATGCCGACCGTACTTCAACCCCTATGCCCTTCTTCACCTATTTTTCCCCATTCAATCGGGCCCACCACCACTACCCCTACCTCCACCCCCCTTCCCACCCCCATGGGGGGGGGGGGGCGCAGTACCTGCCTGAGTGACTTATGGCATCCTGCCTGTGCCTCAGGAGCCAGCCCACACAAAGCCGCAGGACCAGAGCAAAACTAAACCCAACCCTCCGTTCACTCTGCAAAGCGTGGTCCCACCGAGACGGGGACCCCCGAAAGAGGGCTCAGAGTCAAGACCCTCTTCCAGCTGCCCCTAAGACAGTCCACCTCCAGAAGTACCTGCCTGAGTGAGTGATGGCCTCCTACCTGCACCTCAGGAGCCGAACCACACAAAGCCATGGAACCAGAGCAGACCTAAACAGGACCCTCTGTTCACTCTGCAAAGGCAAAGCATGGTCCCTCTGGGACGGGGCCCGCCGAAAGAGGGCTCAGACTCGAGACCCTCTTCCAGCCGACCCTAAGACAATCCACCCCCAGAAGTACCTGCCTGAGTCCAGTGTAGTTTCTTATCCGGTGATGACAAATACAGATACACACACACACACACACACACACACACACACACACACACAAACACACACAAACACGCATGCACGCACACACACATGCACACGCCTGCATGCATGCACAAAATTCTCCTAACCAATATAGAATCTGTGTAGTTGCAGTGTCAATGTAATCTATAAAATAAAGCAATTTGATTATATCCTAGAAAAGAGACAACAGTATAGACTATGTATCATCACAAAATTGATTAAATGAACCAGATTATACTACATTTTTAGTAACATAGAAATAATAAATGTAGATAGTCAAGTTCCTCAAAATAACTCAGTTTCAATGTTTGTTTTTTAATGTTAAACACCATCTGTTGCATGAAGATTCTCTGGTGAGAATTCATTAATACTTCCTCTTGTCCAGCTATGTTCCCTGAGCCTTAGGTGTAGAGGTTGCATTGTAGATGTGTCACTTAGGGCTGGATACCTCACAGACACATAATCTCTCTGTGTTTGACCCATTCTGGAATTTTTAAATAGTCTCCATCTGTTGCAACAACAAAAAATAAGCTTCTTTCATGAGTGGTGGGAGATATGCTTGCCTGTACACACAAGGACATATTCAGAGTACCATAAGAAATTTTATTGGTCTACAGATGTGGCAAAATGTAGGTTTTTTCTCTAGTATCTATGACTTCTATAGACATGCATATTTGAATGTTTATAGTGTCACACTTGAGTTCTCTTTCACAGATTGTGCTACTATTGCACCAATAGAGATTATATACTGGACAAGTAATTGTGGTTCATAGACTTTATAGCCACTTGGAATAATTTATTTTTTTTTGTCCCTTGGCAGTTTGTACAATGTCCTTACAATGTCCTTAAATACTATGAGATCTAGAATTGAGAAAAACCACAACTGGCCAAAGTGCAGATAAGAGATTAAAGAGTGCCTATTCCTGAATAGGACACCTATGTCAAACCTCTGCCTCCCAAGGCTCAGGGACTAGTGCAGAGGAGCTAGTGACTAGCACTTGGGAGGCAGAGGCAGGCGGATCTTTGTGAGTTCAAGGCCAGCCTGGTCTACAGAGCGAGTTCCAGGACAGCTGGGGTTACAGGGAGACCCTGTCTTGAAAAGACCAAAAAAGAAAGAAAGAAAGAAAGAAAATAAAGAAAAATAAAGAATAGAAAAAGAAAGAAAAGAAAGCATAAAAGAAAGAGAAAAGAAAGAAGAAAGAAAGCAAGATAAGAGAAAGAAAGATAGCTGGATCGTACGCTCACAAGGAAAAGAATTGCCCAGACAACTGGGAAGTTACTTATAGGAACTCACAACAATGGCTAAGCATTGTCGAAGACACCTCACAAGCCTCAAGCCAGATGAAACCTTCAAGATAGTGGGAAGAGGAGGAGTGGGAAGAAGCCCCAGCACAACCGCAAGCTGATAAAATTACTGCCATTGATGAAGTTACTGGGGGGGGAGGGAGAGCTGGATTTCGTTAAAATTGTCACACTACGGAGGCTTAGAGATGGCCTAGCGTCTAGAGTGCCCGACCGCTCTACAGGTGACCCGGGTTAGATCCCCCGCACCCACATGGCGGCCGAACCGTCTGAAACTCACGAATCTCCAGTGGCATGAGAACACTCAGTTCCGGTGGAATCCGAACCATCTTTCTGACCCTCGCAGACTTGCACGACCGAGTGCCTAAAAACTGCATGAGACAGTACCTTTCCTACACTAAATAAAATAATAAAAAAAACATATAAAAAAAAAAAATAAAAATAACTAAATTGTCACACTAGATAAATTAACTAGGCTTCAGTGGATGAACACAGACCATAGTTCATTTTGGGACACAAACTTGGCTTGCAAGCTCTGAACATGCCTAACAGAGTCCATAAAATCCAGCAAAGTTGGGGGGAACTATAGGAGGATGCAGATTAGGGGGAGGCATACTAAGTGATCAAAGTTACATTGGTATGAAACTGTGCAAAAAATTCAGTACAAAGGTTTAATGTTGAAAACTGTTACAGGCATCACACAACCATATGAATCAATCTGTGTGTGAAAAATAAAATTACCCAAACTAAACTAAGAATATCCTGGCAACTCATGACTGCTGGGAGGGGCAGAGTCAGTCTCTTTCAAGGAAGTGCGTACCTGGGCGGTGTTTACCAGGTCTGTGGATGGACTTTCTGAGGACACTCGACGGAATGTTCCATCTATATATATATATATACTATATATATGGCGCTATTATCCATGGATATAAGATCGATATATCCATCTAGATATCCGAGATATATTATAATATATCCATAATAGCCATATATGTATATATCTATTATATATTCACTATCTATTCTGGACCTATATCCATTCTGGACTC
Organism: Rhizomys pruinosus; assembly: GCA_009823505.1. NCBI lineage: Eukaryota > Metazoa > Chordata > Mammalia > Rodentia > Spalacidae > Rhizomys > Rhizomys pruinosus. The sequence continues at coordinate 273,371 of VZQC01013813.1, forward strand.
TTATGAGGGACACTGAGTATTGGCCATATATCTATATATAATAGTATATTAGTAATTAGAGAAAGAATGGTAGATAATTATACATATATATATAGATAGATATATATATATCTATATATATATATATGACTGGATGGAGTCATATGTGACTTGGATGGAGAACAATAAAGCAAGATGCAGACGGGGCAGAGGATCTAAATTCCACCAAATATATTGTATATAAATTTCAAAATTCAATAAAAAAGAATCCAAATAGGTGAAAAGGAAAAAGAAAAAAACTGAATTGTATCATATTATTTCATTATTTGCCAATAACAGTTAATAATATAATTAATGGTAAATACAATGAAAACATTAGATAACTTGTATATATTGACACAGCAAGAGCTAGGGGCAATTGTGGTGACAAATGCAATTCACACCAATGAAGAAGTGAATTTAGTCACTTTCATGTTGAACACAGTGGCAGAATGAAGCCGTTTGAATGACCAGAGCCTATAGTAATTGCAGACGTAGATTACTTATGATCGGTCTATTTGACACAAATTTCTTTAATTCACTTAGAGTGTATGTATGGTATCATAGTTATGAGGACTGTCGTTGCTGTGGTTTCTTTCTAAACCCGGTAGGGCCCACCCTGCTATTAAATTAGTTGCTTGCCTCAGAACATATTGATTCCAAAAGCATTTACCACCTATAGTTGCCAGAGAATTGGCAATATCAGCAAATGACAGACTATGAAGCTTGAGACTATTTCATCACCTACATGTTCAACAAACGCATTGCTATACACACTGCAATTCTCTTTGAAGAAAAAAAAATCAGAATCTAGTTGAAATACTTCTATATCCTGGATAACTGAGAAAGTTCCCAGTTTGACTGGCCTTGAACCCCATCCTACCACAGCACCAGATGCCAAGTAAGAACAAACATTTCTTCACAACTCTTTAAGGAGGGGAATATTTGGAGCACACATCTAGAGTCCCAATGGTTACAGATGTTACTCAAGGGACTGACTACAACCTTGCCTCCTGGATAAATTACCCAGACTGCCATTCACTGTTCCATACAATACAGCAGTTTTAAATAGGCATAGGTACAACTCCAATGCCTCCCCCTGGCTCAGTACAGAGTGAGCAGGTAATAAATTTCCAGTTATAAGCTTCTCCCTGGTTGGGGATAATCTGCAGATGAAACTCTCAACATTTGCAATGGTGTTTCACTTCCAACTAGCCCATGTCTGGAAGCTGAAATGGCAGGCAATCCTCAGTCCTCTGCAAATTTGAATGCACATGTGAGAACTTCACAAAGAATATATTTTGGAAGATCAACGGCAGGGAGAGAGGCCTCACATTTTCTGCCAAGATGAAGTTTAGAAATATTAGTAGTTCTCTGACCTTTGCAACTACCTCTGAATGGGTCCTGTATACTAAATTGCCAAAGCTGCTCAGGGCTGGACTCAGATAATATTCCTGAGTATAGAAAACCAAGTGGTAGTTTTGAATGGTTCTACAGCCTTTTCCCTGCTCAATTTGCCTGGTTTATCCCAGACAGAAAGCCCAGCTCCCAGCTACAGTGTAAGTGTGAGGTTGTACACATAATGGCTTCAATTAAGCTACTACTTAAAACCTGGGTTCCAACTTCCCTATCTCTTGGAGATGACAGGGAAGACAATAGTTCCCTGGGAATTTACATGGCACATGGATACTTTCTGTAACTTCTGTTGTGGCTTGAGAAAATGGGACTATATTTGTAGAAAGGATTGGTTTGCATTTCTATCCCCACAGCTTTCCTGGTTTGCTGGTTGCTACATTAGTGTCTGACCTCTAACCGTACTGCATGTGTCCACACATCATTGGAACGCTGGGGGTGGCAGACAACAAATCAACAATTTGAAAGAGTTTATTGGTTGTCTGGAGAGCCTTCATAGGCAGTCCCCGCCCCATCTTGCCTGTTGGACTCCTGAGAGCAGCCTTCGGTCCGGGCTCTCCCCACCCCTACCCTGCCTTGAATTCCCTAGACAAGCCTTCTGCCCTGCTTTCCGCACAAACCCCCTTTCGCTCTTGACACTCCAGATGTCCCTAGAGTAACATCCTGGTCCAGACCTGCCCGCTGCGTCCACATCTCCTCTACTCAAAGCAAAATGATTGTCTAGCATTGCTAGTTGGACTTTTCATGGTAATTCTCCACCCCAACCTTGTCTGGTACACTCTATCTGGGATTTCCCAGACCGTAGCTCTTCCCTCCCCACCCTGGCCAGGATTCCCTAAACCAAGTTTCTTTCCTGGTAAGTTTGATCCTGCCCACTGCTCCTTGCTTGTTTACACCCTGAAGGAACTGTTCAGGTTTCCTCAGCCACACATCCTGTTCTCCTTCTAGCTTTGGCCACAAGCCCACTTTTGCTGTGGCCACCCCAGATTTCTGGACTATCCTCCTGGTCCAGACTCACCCATTGAGCCCTGACTCCTGAACTCACACCAGCTCAATATTCCAGTCTGACTGCAGAAGGAAGGGTAATAGGAATAGGAGAGAGATAACAGTGGGTGAGAACAATAAGCATCATGCCATATGTATATATTTATATATATATACATATATAAATGTTGAAGAAAATTTTAATTAGTTAATAAAATTTCAATAACTTAAGAAAGTCTGAAACTCTCTAACAGTAGATATACAGAAAAAAGGGAAAATATTGAATTACTATAAAGCAGAAGAAATATATTTTTTAACTTTAACAAAAAGGTGAAAACACAAAAGTAAAAATCTTTAACAAGGTATGGGTATACTGCATAAACAGAAAGAAATATGTGTAGAGGGGAAGGTCAAGGAAAGGCAAAGTCTTTAGACACAAGTTAAATTAAGTTGCCTCCAGTAATATAGACTACTACAATTACAATGAAATTTATATATGAAAATACATATAGAAAGTATTATGAAGTAAAAGGAAAAAGCAAAACACTAATCTATACAAAAACAGAGACAAAAAGCAACCAAAAACAAATGAAAATTTCAAGAGAATAAGATAGGAACAAAAGAACTATAAGAAAAAAACAAACGGGCTGGAGAGATGGCCTAGCGGTTAAGAGTGCCGACCGCTCTTGCAGAGGACCCGGGTTCGATCCCCAGCACCCACATGGCGGCCGAGATCCCCCTGAAACTCCAATTCCAGGAGAACTCCAGTTCCAGGGGAATCCAACACCCTCTTCTGACCTCCACGGCATTGCACGACACGGGTGCACAGACTTGCATGCAGACATTACATTCACACACATACAGAAATAAATAAAAAAAAATTTAAAAAAAAATTTAAAAAAAGAAAAAAACAAACAAATAAACTTTGTTATTAATTCTTATCAATTATTCCTTTAAATGTAAATGAATTAGATCTTCAATAAAAAAGACACATGGAGATTAAATGGATTAGAACTTATTCTGAAGTGGGGCTGGAGATGTGGCCTAGCAGTTGAGAGCATCGACTATTCTTGCAGAAGACCCAGGTTCTATCCCCAGCACACACATGGCGCCTGACAACCATCTTTAACTCCAATTCCAGGGGAATCTGATGCCCTCTTCTGACCTCTGCAGCATTGCCCAACACGGGTGCACAAACCTACATGCAGACAGTACTTTTATACACAAAAATATAAAAAAAAATTTTTTTTAAGAACTTATTCTGAGGTATAAAGTAATTTAGGTGTAATGCATAGACTGAAAGTAAGGGGACACAATAGTAATATATACTTTGCCAATGAGAATCTCCCCAAAAGCAAGAATAATCATGCTTGTCACAGATATACTAGATTTTAAAATCAAAACCAGTAAAATGAAGCAAGGCAAGTAACTACACAATGAGAAAATGATCAAGTTCAATAAGAAAATATAACATTTGTAAAAATGCATGCACCAAATATCAAGATATCCAAGTACATAAAATATTGATAAATCATAAAAGAGAAATTGAGAATATTGCAGTAGAAAAAGGAATAAAAGCCTCTACTCTTAAGCCAGTGAGATGGTTCAGCATGTAAAGGTCCTTGCTACCAAGATGGATGACTTGAATTCCATCCACAGAACTACATCATAGAGGAGAGAATTGATTCTCACAAGACTTTTTTTAACACATGCACACACACACACACATACACACACACACACACTCACACAAGCGCGTGCGTGCATGCACCCACACATACTCCCCCCACATACAAACACATACACAAACAAATAAAAATTAAGTTTTACCAATTTTCTATTTTAAATATAAATAGAAACTAAAGAAAAACTCATTGAAAGTATTAAATGAAAACTTAAATGACAATACAAGTCAAATGGACTTAGAACATTCCACCAAATAGTAAAAGAATACACATCCTTATAAGAATACAGAAAACATGATTTTATAACAAGGATCACATCTTTGTTTCCCAAACTAGTAACAAATTTTAAGATCAGAATCATACTGAGGGTCTTTTCTGACCAGAATGGAATGTAGTTAGAAAATAATAGTGAAAGGAAGAAAGTGTCATTACTCCATAGATATTAAATAAAATTCATAAACCACTATTAAATGAAAGAGGAAAACAAAATAGGACTTTAAAAATATTTTTATCATGTCTCTCCAAGAATCCTCCAAACCTTCAATGCCAGATGGAAACTACTGAGATATCCAGCTTGTGGACTGGGCAGCTGGGATTTCAGCCTCTTCAGGGTATAGACTGCCACCGTTGGACTACCCAGGCTGTATCATGGAGGCCAGTGCAGGCAGATCAAGACAGGACACCTGCTCACTGGACCTCATTTGGGTGACCATAGGAGGGAAAGACCCTAGTGTGGAGCACAAGGGAAAGACTGATGGTTGTTTGGGCTTGCCAAAGAGGAACCTTCAAATACTTCCTAAAGGAAAACATGACATCTTTTAGCAAATTCAATTGAGAGATGATGTATGATGCATGGACATAATTTAATAATAATAATAAATTTTTAAAAAAGAAAAAAATATTTTATTGAAGTTTTGTGCATTTCATACGTTTCTCAATCCAATTTAGATTCATTCCCCTTTCCATGCCCCCCATCCCACCCAAGTTCATGCATTTTGCCATACATGTCTTGCATCTTTTTCTCAGTCTTTTAAAAGTTTTTCTATGCAGAGGTTTATTGTTTGGGGCAGAAGTTTACTGTTTCAGTCAGTTCTTTGCCCATCTTTTGTGTTGTTGTTTTTTTTTTTTTTTTTTTTTTTAATTTTAGGCATATATATATATATAATATATACTATATATATATAGATATTTGATATACCAAAATTATGACATCTGAAACTAAACTGTATGTCAGTTCCAAAACATGTTTAGAAATTCATATTTTTCCTTTTAATTTTATATTACTCTAAAATATACATACCCTCCACCCATATACTAAAATAAGTACCCCTCAACCAAGGAGTGGATAAAGAAACTGTGATACATCTACACAATGGAGTTCTATGCAGCAGCAAAGAAAGATGACACTATGAACTTTGCAGATAAATGGATGGAACTAGAAGCCATTGTGCTAAGTGAAGTAACACAGTCCCCAAAAAACAAATGATATATTTTATCCCTCATTTGTGGATGCTAGCACCAAATCCCTAGTTGCAAGGCAAACTGAGCTATGTTAATGCTTTATTTCTTTTAATCTGAAAGCAACTGTGCTCTTATAATGTGAATCCTTTAATGGGTTCTAGAATTAACCTAACATCTATTTTTAAAATATGACTTTTAAAATGTCTCAAGATAAAAATAAATATACAACATACTAAAACTTCTAGAATCCAGCAAAAGCAGCAATAAAAGAATGGTAAACACTAACAAATATCTACCTTGAAACTGAAGAAATATCCCTCAAAACAACTCTTTAAGGAGATGAATTAATAAAAATATATAATTAGAAGAAGTGAATAAATAAAAAGCTAGGAGAAATAAATGAAGGAACATTTTTAAAATAATAGAAAAAGTAACACAGCCAAAATTTAGTCTTTTGAATAGAAAAACAAACCAATCAACTTTTACTTGACAAATCAAAGGAACAGAGGATGTAAATAAAACAACAAAGGGAAGATGATACAAAAAAAATGACCATAAGACAAGGTAAATATTTAAACGGTAACATATTGTATAATGTAATTATAGGCAGGTAAATTCCTAGAAATATGTACTCTACTAAGGCTAAATCAAGAAGAAATGCAAAATATAAACAAAATAATAATGAGTAAAGAGATAAAACCAATAATCAAAACAGGAAAAGCCCATGTCCAGGTAGTACAATAATTAATTTCTACCAAATGCTAAGGGAAAAAATCATAGTAATTCTTCTTAAATTGTTCCTTAAAATAGTAGAAGAAATATTTCAAAACTCTTTGCATGATGACAGAATTATCCAGATACTGAAGGTATATGAAAACAAAGAATTTTAGGACATACCTGTGGTGAAATAAATAAAAAATCTTTGATAAAACCATAGGTAAATAAAGTCAACATTGCTTTTAAGAAAAAGACTATATCTCACAGTCAAGAGGAATCTGTCTCCCATACATGTAGTTCAACATGCTCAAACCTACTAATGTAATGGTAGGCTTCACCAACAGAATGGAAGATTACAACATATGATCATCAAAAACCCTGAAAAAGCATTAGGCAGAGTTTAGCATGAGTTCATGACAAAACTCAAGAAAATAGTGGGGGTGGGGGGGGAAACATACTTACATTCACAGAGTGAAAACATTTCATCTGGCATCAAAATCAATTTTCATAAGAGACTTTTTAAAAATGTTTTATATTTATTATTTTTTATGTGTATGAGTGTACTCTCTGCATGTAGATTGGTGCACCCGTGTTGTGCAATGCAGCGGAGGTCAGAAGAGGGTGTCAGATTCCCCTGGAACTGGAGTTAAAGGCGGTTCTTAGCCGCCATGTGAGTTCTGGGAATCGAACCCAGGTCCTCTGAAAGAGCAGTCGATGCTCTTAACTACTGAGCTATCTCTCTAGCCCCAACAGAGAATTTTTTAAAAAAATATCTCTGAACCAGGTGTGTTGGCTCGTGGCTGTAATCCCAGCACTCAGGAGGCAGAGGCAGGCGATCTCTCTGAGTGCGAGGCCAGCCTGGTCTACAGAGTGAGTTCCAGGCCAGCTGGGGCTACAGGAAGACCTTGTCTCAAAAACACCAAAAAATATCTTCTGAAAGTAAAATCTATAAAACCCCGAAATCTAGGGCATGTCTTCTTTAAACAAAAATGTTTTATTTATTTTATTTTATATGTTTGAGTGATTTGCCTACATGTAAGTGCACTTGTACATTGTAGAGACCACAAGAGGGAGACACATAGCCTCGAACTGCAATCATATACAGTTGTTAGCAACCATTTGGGTGCTGGGAAATGAACCATAGTCCTTCGCAAGAGCAGCAGGTACTCTAATGGCTCAGCCATCTCTGCAAATCCTAGGGCACCACTTCTTGCACTACTATTCAGCATAATGCTGTAAGCACATCCATAGAAATTAGATATGAAAAGGAACCAGCACATACCAAAATTTGAAAGGAAAAGACCATATCTTCTTTCTTTGCCAAGGACACAAGACTAAGTCCTAAGATTTCCACTAAAAGTATTAGGGAGTAGTAATAGATTCAGGAAATTTTCAGGCTAGAATTCAAGTTATAAATATAATGTTTCTTTATACACAAAATGAAAAGAAAATAAGTAAAACAATCTTAACTACAGAAGCATAAAAAAGAAACCTAAGGGGCTGGAGTGATGACCCAGCGGTTAAGAACACCGACTGCTCTTGCAGAGGATCCGGATTCAATACCCCAGCACCCACATGGCGGCGGAGAACCGTCTTTAACTCCAGTTCCAGGGAAATCTGACACCCTCTTCTGACCCCCGCAGCATTGCATGACACGGATGCACAAACCTACATGCAGACAGTACATTCATACACATACAAAAATAAATAAATAAAATTTAAAAAAGAAACCTAAGAAAGAATTTTGTATGAGTTTTTTTTAATATATTTTTTAAAATTTTATTTATTTCAGTATGTGTATCAATGTACTGTCTGCATGCAGGTGTGTGCACCCGTGTCGTGCAATGCCGCGGAGGTCAGAAGAGGGTCTCGGATTCCCCTGGAACTGGAGTTCTCCTGGAATCGGAGTTTCAGACGGCTCTCGGCCGCCATGTGGGTGCTGGGGATCGAACCCGGGTCCTCTGTAAGAGCGGTCGGCGTTCTTAACCACTAGGCCATCTCTCCAGCCCCAGTGTGTGAGTTTTTATGTACTAAAAACTATAAAAGATTTAAAGGCACAAATAAATGAAAAGATAACCTTCATTTGTGAACTGGAAGAACTTCATATTCCACAACATTCCATCAGGTTTGGAATTACTGTCTGTCTTACTTCAAGGTCAAGACAAATGGCTCCTAAAGTAAAAGCAACTGTGTCTGTTTAACAACATGATAGTTATAGGCTCTCCCCTATTCTCCCCTATGGCCTGTGATCTCTCTCTGGTCACAACTTTAAACCACTCATAATGATGTGTTTTTATACCTGTAAGCTTCTCTCTCTCTCTCTCTCTCTCTCTCTCTCTCTCTCTCCCCCGCCCCCCCCCTCTTTGGTCTTTCTGAGACAAGGTCTCCCTGTAGCCCCAGCTGTCCTGGAATTCACTCTGTAGACCAGGCTGGCCTTGAACTCACAAAGATCCTCCTGCCTCTGCCTCTGCCTCCCAAGTGCTAGGATTAAAAGCGTGCACCACCATGCCCCACTGCTACTCTCTCTTAACCTCTCACTAGACGAGGTTCTTCATACAGCAGATGGTTATTCACACGGAGACCCACAACTGGTCAATGTGCAAAGAATAAGAAAATGCAGAGTGCTCAGCCCTTAGTGGGGCATCTATATTGCCCTCTCTCTTTCCAAAGCTCAAGGATCATTACAGAAGCGAGGCTGTAAGAGACAGGGTTGGTAGATGAACACAAGGAAAATGTGTCTGTACACCTCAGCACAGTTTTACATATGAACCGAGATAGCACTTCTGACAGCATGGACAAGAACTATGCAAATCCAAATCAGACAGGGAACCAGAATGGGTGAGAGAAGTGGTCAAGAAGCCACCGCGGGGCTGGAGAGATAGCCTAGCGGTTAAGAGCACCGACGTCTTGAGAGGACCCGGGTTCGATCCCCGCACCGCACACATGGCGGCTGAGAAAACTTGGTTTCTGTAACTCCAATTCCGGGAGAACTCCAGTTCCAGGGGAATCTGAGACCCTCTTCTGACCTCCGCGGCATTGCACGACACGGGTGCACAAACCTACATGCAGACAGTACATTCATACACATACAAAAATAAATAAAATTAAAAAAAATAATAAAAAAAGAAGCCACCGCCCCATCTGAAGCTCTATTGGTAATTGATAGATGCTGGGAGAGGGAAAGCCAGTTTCCCTTACTGTAGTGATGCCAAGTTGGTTCACCATATTCCAAGGAATAGATGCATGAGAAGAGCATTTAGAAAACACCAATTAGATTTTACAGAACATTTTAAAATGAGAAATAAGAAGACAGGGAGTTGGGGAGATGTAAGGTGGAACTGAGGGGTAGGAGGGTCTGAATATGAACAAAACATCTTGTAAGAAATTATCTAATCAATAAAACATTTTAACTAAATAGCTGTAAAGAAATTATGATTCAGCAAATTAATTCCTAAACTTTACTTGTGTTTATATAAATGATTCCTAAGTTATCAAAAGATACACAGATGCAAATAGTGATTATAGTAAATGAAGTATGTTGGCTAGACTTATAAACTTATTCTTCTTTACCTCTCTACTCTAATGTTAAAATGGAAATAAAATTAAACCAGACCAAGGAACCACTTCATCAAGCACTTACTTTTTTACTCTTAGATTCTGAGTACATTTAGAGATATGTTAGAAATTTTAATTTGCTCTATTTAATGAAAGTTAGTGAGAATAGTTTTAATTTTTCTCATAGGTATAAAAAATCAATTTAATTAAAATAAATGACCTTTACAAAGCAAAGATTTTTTTTAATTTTAGAGAATAAGATTTAAGTCTTGAAGCAAAAGAGTAACATTGGACAAATGTAATAAAACAGTAACTATGATGGAAATTTTCTTTTCAAGTTGCAATTCTCTCATCTCGGAAATACTGAAGAGAAATGACAATTTGCTGTTAGAACATGGGACTTTACTGCAAGTGGCACTACTTTGGTTTTTGAATCATTTATGTCTAAACATTATGATTAATTTGGAAGTTTTCCTTAATATGAGTGAGTAAAATAAAAGGAATAGAGCTTAAACACCAGAAAAGCTACTCTTAATACTGTGTCATTTTGTGCACAGTCAAGTTTTAGACATCAATGAGAAAATTAAATTAAAGGATTTAACATAAAACCAGAAGATTAGTCAAATAGAAAATGTACTTTCTGCATGTCAATTGAGTGTTTTCCTCATGAAATCTTCCCAAGCATCCTCTCATCTGTATGTATAATTTATTAGGAAAGCAAAAGTAAAATCTCCTTCATATTAAACTGCTGAAATTACTTTTCCTCAAAGTCAATGTATAGAGTAAGATTTTTAAAAGTAGCTTATTTTCAAGGACAAGTCTATTTAATCCTGTCATTGAACCTAAAATCAATTTTTTTACCTAACAAAAATTGTGAAAAATTAAAAAGCCAGGAATGGAAGCCGCAGCCATTCCTTCCTCCAGCAGGCTGCCTTGCTTGGCTTGCTCACAATCAACAGTCCTGTCTCAAGTCTGAATTCCTACTTCTTTTATAAACATCTTTTTTATCCAGAAATAGAAGATTGGACAAAACGGGTTCAATGTGAATCCATAGATAACATTCTGAAAAACTTTCCTTGATTGGTTTTCAGATAAGTTAAAAATAAGGAAAAAAGTATACTTGCTGCTATAATTCATGGAATCAAGTTAGAAAGAAGAATGAAGAAATATATGTGTTATATCATGAAATACAAGCTAAGCTATATGTGGATTATCTGTAAAATTCTCTTGGGATGAGGAGATGATGACTGATTACTTAGAGGCAGGAAAGATAGAAAGCATAGTTTATATGTTCATCTGTCAGACAGTAAAAGTATTTAAGCATTATCCTCTATCAACTTATTTGATCAGAACAGTGGTGGGTAGTTTAGCCAAGATCTGACTCCGTTTATTCCAAGTCAGATAAAGACTGGAGAAGATGAAGGTAAGAGAATATTTTTAGAGAACTTCTTGAGGTAATGGGTCCTTAGGGGCTGTGCTCAGAGCAGTCAGATGTCAAACCTGCTGGCGTTTATGGAGCTCTGCAATGGGACCTGATGGGTTGACAATGGTGTCCAGATTGTTTGATTTCCTTGAACTCCTCAGGCTTTGTAGCTTTCCACACTCATAATTGAACAGGAGGAAAGCAATTAGGATATTGTGAAAGTGAAAGGAGGGTTCAGAAATTAATAGCAGAAAGGCTAAGAGCAGAGTTCCTGGCTGGTCAATCTTCCCATTCTGTTTCACAAAAGACCATCAGGCAAAGTAAGAGACACACAAATGATGTCGCTGCATGTACCAGGTGCATGTGTGAAAAATGAATTTAATTGCTGCTTAATCGTTAGTTCATTTTCACATAGTTCTTAATGCAGACTGTCCTCAAAAAGCAGAATTAAGAATGTGTAATTATTTCATAGATTACTCAGCTATTTATTCAGCGTAGGTAAAATGCTCAACATTGCATTAGCCATTGGGATTGCCAAATACACAAAGAACTTGCCCTTGACAAGCATAAAACTTACCATAATGTGCAAAATATTAAATAGTTGAAAACTGTGTACGAAAATAAACAATAATCATGATATAACCATTGAAGCTAAAGTACAGAATATATTAAATGATTATCATGGGGAATCTGATGTAGGTGTTGATGTGCCAGTTAGGTATGGTCCAAAGCTTGAAGATGACTTAACAAAGAACACAATATGGTATAGTTGTACAAAAAGTCTACATGTAGGAAAACCCATCTAGGACTAAATGGATACACAGCAACCAAAGAGAAATAAATGTATAAAGGTGATTAGATGGATCATAAGACAATAAAGAAATAGACTAAAAAGGAATGCATATGAAAATGTCTCCTTGAATTTCCTTTTCCTGAGATGTGGCCAAAGACAATACATACTTACTTATGAGATTAGCACAACAAGAAATACAAAAATTACATCTGTCCTATGCCAATAGATGAGCTTATTTTGCATTGAGATTTATCCTGAGTGGCAGTTTGACTTCTCTGTGCCTTGTTTGACCTTGAGATGTCTCAGTCACTCGGTGGAAGTCTTTATAATTCATGTATTGATTTAGAGCAACAAGAAGCACCTGTGTTCAAAATCATGATCATCTATTGATAATATTCTCCAAGCTTAAGACATTAGGACCCAGTCTTCATGGTGAGAAAATTTAACTGGGTCCCAGAAGGCTCCCACTTGAAATGGGCATTTGGCCATTCAAGTGATCCCTCTGATACAAATGAAGTAGAAGGAATAGCTTCATTTTATTTTTTTTATTTTTTTTTAATTTTATTTTTTTCCATATGTGTATGAATGTATTGTCTGCATGCAAGTCTGTGTACCCGTGACATGCAATGCCGCGGAGGTCAGAAGAGGGCGTCGGATTCCCCTGGAACTGGAGTTCTCCTGGAATTGGAGTTTCAGACGGCTCTCGGCCGCCATGTGGGTGCTGGGGATCGAACCCGGGTCCTCTGCAAGAGCGGTCGGCGCTCTTAACCGCTAGGCCATTGCTCCAGCCCTGGAATAGCTTCATTGTAATACTTCCTCACGACAGCATAATATTCAGCACCCAGGCAACAAGCATGAAAGTTTTGAAGATTCCACAGTTCACAAGATTTGCTTCCATACTCTTCCTTTCTAAGGGGAAGTTTAAGCATGTCTAAGAAAGTGCTATGGGGGACACACCAAGCTCCCCCTGCCCACTAAACCATCCCCAAATAATAGCTTTCTACCTTACTTGAAAACCTGCCTTTCATTTGACATCAATGAAATCCACTGTCTAGACTGTAAAGTTTACTACTCTCTCATAAGGACATTTTTACATGCTATTGAGCAATAAATTAATCTAGTTACTTATCATGGACTATACACAAGGGTAACAAATTTTCTACAAGTCCTAGGAATAACTGAGTGTGATTGTCTAATGTCTGCCATGGTCAGACATTAGACAATTCTTTCTATAGACAAAGAAAGAAAACTTCACATAGTATATTTAAAAACCATAACACTTACTTTGAAAGATGGCTCAAGTGGTAAAGTACTTGTTTCACAAGCATGTGGACCTGAGTTTATATCTCTAGTCCTGATTTACAAAGCCAAGTGTGGTAGTCTAGGTCTGTGGTTCCATGATAGTGTCCTTTAAATTCTTTTCAATATTTTTTTCATTTATTCTTTGACAACCTCATATGTGTTCAGTGCATCTTAATTATATTTAGACCCAATTCCCTCCTTGCACTTCCCTGAGAAAACCCACAGCCTAACACCTTTCCATCTTCATGCTGTCTTTTTGTCTTTGTCTTTCTTTCTTCATTGTGTAACCTGATGGATCCTGTTACCACTGTCTGTTAGAACGCTGACTGATCTTGTTGGCTTGATCTTCTGTAGGTCTTGTGTAGCCAACCAGAACTGCAATGAATTTTCTAGTGCAACAGCCACATCAAGAAAACAGCACTTAATAACACTGCTTCTCAGTGTTTTATAAGGGTTTTAATTTTATTTAATATGTTTATCACAAAAATAAATTGATCACAAGTGAAGATTGCACAATTTTTATTCTCTAAATGCTGCAGAAAGAAAAGGAAGAACAAACAAATATATTCCCTACAGCCACCCTGGTATCTCTTAAAATCCACTTTGGCTTGGTGGGGATTAAGAGCATTTGACTGTTGTTTTATTTTCTTATAAATAAATGCAACTTGAATTGATCCATATCGTGTTCCTCCCATTAACAATCTTCACAATGTTTTAAGTTTCCAGAGCCACAGAGAAAATGAGAGAGCCAAAGCCATTCCAACAAACTTTTATTTTCACATTTTCTTCTACTTTTGAAGCTTCTGTTATTTGGATTTCAGATGCACCAATTTTTATTTTTAATTGCTTTGTCGAAGACAGTCAATTTTTTTCATGGTCTAGTTGATAAATCTCCACAGTGTGTTGTTTTCTATAAGTTATAAATGGCTCATTTATTTTACATTTATTTTTCTGCCAGAACCAAATGGATATATCTGATCCTGCATTTGGCATGAACTTTTAGCACCTTTCAACCACATCATTTATTCTCTCCAGACAGAGGCTGGCTGAGGGACCTCGTGAATTATATAAGCAAGTCAGCATTTGGCAGCTGATTTTATCTTTCTATTATGTAGCATGTGCAGAGGTTTACATCTAATGCCCTCATTCCGAACTAAGATATGTATTTCATCAGCTGAGCACTTAATAGAGATTCACCCCCAGGTAAAAAACTCAGGCAAAGAGCTCATGTTACCTCTTTAAAATCTGAGCCTGGCCTATCTTGCTCCATGTAGGGTTATGAAAGAAAGACTGACTTGTCTCAAAAGGAGCCACTTCTAAGAATGTCCCCATCTCCATCGCTTCTCGGTCTTTTGGCTAAGATGTACTGTAGAATGTTCCCATCTCCTTGAATTGGCAGAGAACTTTTTTTGAGATTAAATTCTAGAAAAATCCTCTCTTCTGAACTTCATTACCTTATTTTACTCAAATGAGGGCATTCCTCAAGAAATCTGAGGATCAATTCCCATTTAAAATTGACATGTCATTCACAGTTTCCAATAGTACTGAGCAAGCTATGCTATGGGGGTGGGGAGACTTAGGGAAGTTCCCACAATAGAGGTCTGAAGAGAAGAAGCAGACGAGTAGAGAAAACAAATTCAGAGTTGGCTAATTCAGATGATATAATGAACTAGAAAGGTACAAGCCTGAACTTCTAGTTGTCTGGTATCTAGCTCTGGAATGCTAAGAGCAGAGAGATGGGAGAAAGGTTCTGGATTGAGTGGTTTGTAGTTGAAATGGCAAGTTGTTTATCATCTCTAAAATTGGTTGCCACTGGGAGGAATAGTTTCTCTAATATTAACTAGGCTTCAGATACCAAAGGAAATACTAAAATGTATATTAAGTATACTTTCTAATTTAGTAATCATCTCAGTGTCTGCTTGGAAAACAGATGAGTTGAGTTCAGTACTGCCAATAGACAATGACATAGGCTCTTCATACACAATTGTTGCATTAATAAATGTCCTTGTGCCTGACTCCAAACTATAAATGTGATATTATTGAATTGGAGACATGGGAAGAGATATACATACAGATTATAGTCACTTGATAAGAACTCTAGCTCCTTTTTAGGAGAAAGGCATTTTAAAATCATAATCTCTCTCTCTCTCTCTCTCTCTCTCTCTCTCTCTCTCTCTCTCTCTCTAAGGTGTGCTGGTCACACCTTTAATCCCAGAACTCAAGGAGGAGAGGCTGGTGGATCTCTGTGAGTTCAAGGCCAGCCTGGTCTATATAGTAAGTTCCAGGACAGCTGGGGCTACAGGGAGACCTCTCAAAAAGGGACCTCTCTCAAAAAAGACCAAAAAAATTATAATCTCTATTTAATTTTTTTAATTTTCATTTTTATTGATGCTTTGTGTATTTCATACATCATTTCCCAATTCAGTTCAGGCACATATCCCTTTCCCTTCCCCCCACCCACCCCAGCCCATCCTAGATCATGCATTCTACTGTAACTTTCCTGCATCTTTCTCTGTTTTTTTTTTCATTTTTTTAAACAATAAGTGATAATTTATGAGTACAAGCATCCTTCAGAGTGTTACCAAAGGCCACTAAATCAATAAATCAAATATGGGTCTCCTTGAGTCAAGCAAGACTCCTCCGTCAGCACCAGCTACACCTCACATGCCTGGAAATACTGTGCAGCAGTGGCAGCCATATGCCTGTATATCCCAAAGCTAATTGGCTATTAGCTCTCTCCTTGGAGGAATAACCCACAGCTGATGCCACAATGCTTACATCCTCTAGTAGTTAGGAGATGTTATAAGCCACAGTAAGACCCTGTCATATTTAACAGAAAAAAATGTAATTCATGGATTAACATACCATCCAAAACATCTGTGTCTATACCAAAGTAACCTATTCATACAATTAGTACTGTTTAAATACCCATCTATCTATTTGCTTGTGCTTCACTTAGTAGGATCGGAAGGTCATGCTGGACAAACTGTCAGTCCATAAAAGGAAACAGCCAGAATGACCAGAGACCAAGACAACAGCTCCAGAGAAAGTAGACGTTTTGCTTCCTGTCCACCTGTGCCCCTTTTCTAAGCCTAGGGACAACTGGCTGTAACGGAGTGGAAGAGGGGGCACGGTAAAGTAAGGGCTGAGATTGGGGTGAATGGTGAAATCCAAAAATATAGACTGGACACTCATTTGATCAACTTGATTGAACATACACCCCCCCCCCCCCCCGCTGGATGGTGGGACCCATGAGCTGTGTGGGTTTGGGCACAACTGCTTGCAAATTGGTTTTACATGAAGGATGCTTGTACATAATCTCTATTTAAAGCAGGTTTGTCCGAATTTTTACTTCTCTGCTTTGGACAAAGGAAAATTTTCTTCCATACAAAATATTATTTTAAAATCTTCATACATAGATCTCAAACAGAGCCTAGTCTCTTTATATCCTTTTCAAACATTTTTCATATTTTGCTCTTACAACTTGATATTTTTCTACTGTTCCCAATGATGGGACATAAAACCATATCATAATAATCCAGTATCTAATAGTTTGTCAATACAATCTCATGGAGAGTATTTAGGACACTGTCTAATGTCCTTAAACATTTCTAGGAATTTTCAGTGGCAGACAAGACCTGTTTAATAGCAGTGGACTCAAAAGATTATATCAGGCATTGAAGATTTGGAGGATTCTTTGAGAGACATGAGTCTTCAATCCACATCGGAGGGCTGAAAAGCTGTGTCTCATGTCTTTGAAGAATGACAAAAGTGGTGGCACCACAGTAGATGCACTTGCCAGTAGAAGTGAAGACAGGCCAAACAACAGTGCTCTCCTTTCTTTCTTTTTATTTAAGATCTCAATTTTATATCTGAGTAAAATTTCTCAGGCTTACTAATTATTTATTTCTGGTTACTTTCCTTTTGAATACTTAAGCCACCCAGTTATCCTAGATTAACCAGGTTTTTGTTTTCTTTTTTTTTTAATATTTTTTTTAATTTTTTATTTATTCTGTATGTGTTGAATGTAATGTCTGCATGCAAGTCTGTGCACCCGTGTCGTGCAATGTCGCGGAGTCAGAAGAGGGTCTCGGATTCCCCTGGAACTGGAGTTCTCCTGGAATTGGAGTTTCAGACAGTTCTAGCCACCATGTGGGTGCTGGGGATCGAACCCGGGTCCTCTGTAAGAGCGGTCGGCGCTCTTAACTGCTAGGCTATCTCTCCAGCCCTTAAACATTTTTTATGTGCTTTGTGCCTTTCATACATCATTTTCCCTTCAGTTCCGGCATATTTCCCTTTCCCTTCCCCCCCACCGCCACCCCATCCCAGATCATGCATTCTGCCATAACTGTCCTGCATCTTTCTCTCAGTTTTTTTTTTTTATTTTTTAGCTATAAGTGATAATCCATGAGTACAAGCATCCTTCATGTAAAACCAATTTGCAGGCTGTTGTGCCCAAACCCCCACAGCCCCACCTTCCAGTGGGGGGTGAGGGGTTGTATGTTCAATCAAGTTGATCAAATGAGTCTCCAGGCTACATTGCTGTAGTTTCACCATTCACCAATTTTTGTTTTCTTAAGGTCAGTTGGGGATCTGGTCCTCAGGGATCACTCGGGTTGTTTTTTTTTAGGGGGAGTGGAAGCCCCTGTCTCCTTTCAGCTTTTCATTTACCAGTTCCATCCACTTGAGGACAAACTCAGTTCTTGCTAGACCAGGCTTCCCTCTTTGAAGCATGAGCAGACTTTGCTCTTTATAGACTGGACACTGGCTGAAGTGCCATTAGTGGATCTCTAAGACCTCCCTACATAGGAAGACTGGTGTCCCACATTTGCAAGACATTTCAAGAGATGTCCCCATGCATAGTCTCTTGAATTAGAAAGAGACAATAGAAACTAATGAAATATCCTGGGACATTATTAAGTGAGCCAACCATTAAAGATACTCCAAAAGAAGAGAAGAATGATCAGGGTTTTACTCAAAATCTCCAAGTATCAATACAGAAATGGGTATCTACATGTAGAAATCTAAATAACGGGAAATAGGATGAATCTGCAGAGAAGAAAAACTACTTTGTGATACACTATACTCAAATTGTCAAGTTGAAAAGATAGAGAAAATTTTTAATCACCAAAGGAAATATGTTTTCATATTTAAGGGGAAATCACGAATCCAAAAAGCTCTCAGAAGACTTCTCAGCAAAATCTTATAGGCCAGAAGGCAATGGAATAATAGTTTCAAAATGGTTAAAGTAAAACAGCTAATAATATTAATTAAAAAAGATTATATTTAACAGTTAAAATATTTTGTAAAATATGTTTTCTCTTTATTGATACATGCTACAAACATTCATAATTTATCCTTATGTAATCCTATGGTGTATTCTGTCATATAGGAATATTAATATTCATATTCTAAAAAAAGGAATGTAAAGTTATACTTCTTTTTTCCTGCATACAACTTTACTGTTAAAATGTGAATCTCTAAATGTGTTTTGGAATTAACCTATAGTTTATTTTCAGATTTTTTAATTTTAATTTATTTGTGAAGTGTATATATGCATATTTTGGAATAATATAAAATCGAAAGGAACAAAAAAAGAGAGAGTAAAACCTATTCAAAGAACTGACCAAAACAGTAATCTTGTGCATTGAAAGGTAATAAAAGACTGAGAAAAAGATGCAAGACAAGACTTAACATATATGACAGAATCCATGAGCTCTGGCAGGGGGCGGAGGGGCATGAGGTGTGGGCATGCATGGGGGAATGAGTTTAAATTTGATTAAGAATTGTTGTATGAAATGCGCTCAATAAAAATTAAAAAAAAATAAAAAAATAAAAGATGAGCCCGGCGTGGTGGTGCACGCCTTTAATCCTGCACTCGGGAGGCAGAGGCAGGCGGATCTTTGTGAGTTCAAGGCCAGCCTGGTCTACAGAGCAAATTCCAGGACAGCTGCGGCTACAAGGGGACCCTGTCCCGAAAAGACCAAAATAATAATAATAATAATAATAATAATAATATACTTAAAAAAGATAATAAAGATGGAAAACTCTTCTTCAGAAATGGAAATGATGAAAAAATATTCCAAGATTAATAAAACTGAGGAAGCTCACCATGTTCAGACCACTGCTGCACTGGAAATATTAGGGTGAGATCTTCAAATTGAATATAAAGGATGCAAAATAGCAAGATCCCAGTGCAAGAAATCACCAAACTCATTGGAATGATTAATATAAATATATTTATAAGTGAGAAAATAAATAATAGTCTATTCTAATAATTATAATGTGTAAATAAGTCCTAATTTTAAGATGAAATTAAGAAATAATCATTTAGAGCCCTGGTTTTGTGAATGTTCTGTGTTGTTTGGTTTTGTTCTTTTGATTTTTGCACAGCACCGAGTGGCGTGAAGGGAGAGCTTGGCAGGCTGGGATGCAGAGGTCCCTGCAGGAGACCAGATGCCCTGTGGGGGTTTGAAATCAGCTGTGAACATTTGCAGTCGGATGCATGCAATTCAGAGATGTGGGAATCCCACAGCTGATGGCGTCTTCAAATGGAACAACTGTACATTTGTCAGTGGGTGTCCCCTCCCCCCAACAGATTACAGTTTTTATTGCAAATAAGCCTATGTTCTATTCTGCAAAAAAAAAAAAAAAAAAAAAAAAGAAATAAAAGTATTAAAATAAATAAAAAATACCTTTAAAGAGCTGGATAAATGGCTCATTGGTTAAGAAACTGCTTTTGCAGAGGATCCATGTTAGTTTCCTAGCACCTAAATGGCAGTTAAGTACTGTCTGTAACTACAGTTCTAGGAGATCCAACACCCTTTTCTGATCTCTATGGGCATTGTATGAAACAGGTGCACCTATGTATATGCAGGCATTACATTCATGCACATAAATTAAAACTCATAAATAAAATTAAAAAAAAAAAAACATTAGATCCGGCATGGTGGCACAAGCCTTTAATCCCAGCACTCAGGAGGCAGAGGCAGGTGGATCTCTGTTCAAGGCCATCCTGCTCTACATAGTGAGTTCCAGGCCAGCTGGGGCTACAGGGAGACCCTGTCTCAAAAAGACCAAAAAGAAAACAAAGCACATTAGAAGATATAGTGGCATATATAGTGACATTAATAAAATAAGTCAAGTGTGTAGGAGAGAGGTAAAAGTGTAAAAGGTTCGTATGTGCTTTAACTTATGTTATCAGCTAAAATATCCAATTATAAATTCTTTTATGCAAATCTGATGGTAACCATATAAACACCAACAGAATCCACAGAAGGTATATAAAAGATAAAAAAAAAACTGAAGGCTATTAATCTATAAATCAATGCTATACAAGGGTAGCCAGAGAAGAAAAGAGGGGAGAAAGAACTGTAAAACAGAGGAGAAATAAGACAATGGAAATGGAGCCAAGTGTGCTGTTACAGTGCTGCATTTCCAGCACTGGAGAGGCAGAGACAGGAGGATCTCAGGTTGGAAGCCAGCCACCAGCCAGGGCTACATAGGAGTCTACTGTGGTCACATAGCAAGAACCCCATCTCAAGGAAAGAATGAGAGAGAAGTGGAGAGACAGACACAGAGAGATGGAGGCAAAGAGATTGAAACAAATGACAATTTGAATGCAAACTGATTAAAAACCAAATCAGTAGACATAATGTAGTTGGAGAACTTTTAGAAAAGAGGCAGATATATACTGCCTGTGAAACACTCATTTTAGATCCAAGGGAAAAAATCTGAAATGAAGTGGATAGAAAAGACACCCCATGAAAACTTCAACAAAGCATAGCAGTGGAGGCTAAACATAGTCAAGATAAATTAAACTTTAAGTCAAAAGCTGTCACAAAACTATCCACAAGAGAAAGCATATATTATATGACAAATACATTAATTAACTACAAATATACAAATAGATCAAAGACTATATAATATATATATATATATATTCACCAAGCTTCCACAATTATAACAAATACAAAAGTGTATTCACACAGAATCAAAACATCTGAGTCGTACACACTGTTAGAATAGCTATTATCAAAAAGGCAACAGATAAGCAGCAAAGCTGTGAAAAGAATCTTGTCTGCAGGATGAGGGGATAAATTGATATATCCTATTTGGAAATCAACGTGGAATTTCAACAAGTACCCACAAAAATAAATAAAGAACAGAACCATTGTGTAACTTGGCAATCCCACTTTTAAGTGTAAATCCAAAAGGAATTAAATTGATATCTCCAAGAAATCCTTGCACTTTCATGTTCTCTGCCATGCCATTCATAGTCATGGGAAGAACCTAAATAATCATTAATAGATAAACCAATAAATTGCAAGTAATGCATGTACACAACCATTGTAAAGGAAGGCTCTTCTATCATTTGTTGCAACATAAAATAGCTGGAGGAAGATTATTCTCAGTGAATGAGGGGAGCAATATTGTATGATCTCGCTTATATGTGGAATCTACTAAATTCAGCCTCAAGAGATTCAGAATACAGGAATGATTATAAGGGACTGAGTAAGTGTAAGTGGTAGGGAAGTGCGGAGAGGCTCAAAGGTTTAGATAAATAAGTTATAGCCATTTTAGAAACATAATACTAAAATAGATGACTATAGTAGGTATTATATATGTGAAATATACTGAATGATATATACATAAAATGAAATATACACAAAAGGAAGTTGCATGATGACAGATATGTTATTCACATTGATCCTGTTAATTATTTTAGAATGTATATGCTTCAAAGTTTGTCAATTATAGCTCAATAAGCTCTAAGAAAAACAGGTATACAAGACAATCATATTCGTTCTACATTCAAAGCCTATTGAAACCTGAACTATTTCTCAGCCGGCATCCCCACCCTGACCCAAAGCTCATCAATAGTGACCAATCTGGAGTTACTTCTTCTGCCCTCTCCTTCTGTAGTCTAGTCTCAGCTCAACTTTCAAAATCCAATTCAGATCATACATCCTTTAGTTCACATGCCTCTGACTTTTCACCTCACTCAGAATTAAAGTTAAATATTTTATAGTTTAAAATCCTTGCATAATCTGGCATAGTGAAATCTCTTTGTACTATCTTAGAACATTTCCCCTGTCCTCTCCCTTTTCCTACCTGCCTTCCCTACCCAGTCACTGAGGGCCTGCCTGCTTTTTACTAACCCCTACTGAGAGCACATTACTCACCAATGCTCCTTTGATTTACTCTCTATTCCCACCAAGCCTCTATTTTATTTTATCTTCATAGTCAGTCTTTTCTGAATCCCTTATTTAAATCCATCACCTGTCACTAGCCTCCATTATTCACTACAATGTTACAACCCACATTGTGTGATGGTACTTATCCCCATCTATCATAGTATATGTTTTATATCCATTTATTCATTCCTTGCTGTTCTCAAAATAAAGCATAAACTGTAAGGGAAATTATTTCTGTAAGCCTTAGAAATTATTACTTTAAACTTCAGAACCTTTGTCAGTGTCTGTCATTGAGTAAAAAGTCAATAAATACTGGTTGAATGAATGAATACTGCCGTTATTTACCATTCTCAGGCCATATCTTGCCATTGAAACAAAAAGAACAACTTAATCTTTCATTGCTTATTTCAGTTGTTTGAACATAATATGCTTGTTGAATGACTGTGTCTCTGGTGCATTGTGGTCCTTTTGTCTTGGTGGTTACAAATGGGAGGTTGGAGGGTGCCCTATGAGGTTCTTTCTATTCCTGCCTATTTCTCTGATTACATTCAGTGTGACTATTCAGGAGCTAGTTATTTTGTGGCCTAAGGGGAAAAAACACTCATTTAACAAGTCTATTGGTGTGGAATGCATTGGACAAGCCACAGCAGGTTAAAATGAAGATTACATTTTCTTCCAGGATCCCCAAATGTCCTTACATGATGAACTATGTCCCTGCATTCCATGGTGTGCTGCTAATTGTGTATTTGCATTGGCAGATAGCTGGTTTTCCAACATGCCAGTTACTTTCAAATATAAAGCAGCCACAGAGGACATATTGACTTCCCTTGTAATGTCCAGGACAGTTTGATGGATGTTAGTCAATGCATGCTGTTGGATTTACATTAATACTATTGGAAGTTAGAAATGATTTCTTTTTAGATAAAATATATTAGGGGTTGTTTACTGCCAATTCTAAAATTTTCTTTTTTTTTATAGATTTTTTTTAATTTTTTTTATTAATTTTATTTATTTCTGTATGTGTATGAATGTACTGCCTGCATGCAAGTCTGTGCACCCGTGTCGTGCAACGCTGCGGAGGTCAGAAGAGGGTCTCGGACTCCCCTGGAGCTGGAGTTCTCCTGGAATTGGAGTTTCAGACGGCTCTCGGCCGCCATGTGGGTGCTGGGGATCGAACCCGGGTCCTCTGCAAGAGCAGTCGGTGCTCTTAACCGCTAGGCCATCTCTCCAGCACCCAATTCTAAAATTTTCTAACAGAATATATGACATGTTTTTCATGAAAATATGCACTAGTTTACAAGAAAGTACCTCTGCACCCCAATCCTCATATACTTGAAAGGTATATGTGTCACTTATCTTTAGTTATACCTCAAAGACTGCTAACAGTCAATAAAGAGGCCAATTGCCCTTTCTCCAGATTAAAGTACTCTCTGACTGTATCCATGGGTAACTTGACTCCTCTTCAGATTGTCAGTCACTTAAATATAGTATATGGCCCTCTGAAGAGGACTTACACTTAGATATAGTGCTATAGAGCCTAGTAGACTTACTATGTCCCATATTATGAGAATCCATTTACATTGTTTGTAACACAGAAGAGGAAACATCTGTTCTAATACAGTAACCTTACAAATGGAATTATGTAGGCCCAGAAAGATGAGATGGTTTGAATAGTCATAGAGCTAGTTACTAATCAAGATAGACTGCAGCCCAGGGTACCTGATTTGTCATGCTAGTCATTTGATACTGTATTAATATTAGAGAGTGCTCTACCTATTAGTTATATTGACTCTTAAATATTTATAATGTTAAAAAGTCAACCAAAGAACAAATCAAGGTGTTGATCATTGTGTCCTGTCACCAGAGGCCACCATGTAGAAAGTCAGTGAAAGAGCCTAGATATCACTCTGATATGTACCCCAAGAGTATCTGAGAGAGATGATATCAGGCCACAACTTGATACATTCTGATAGTTTAGTATGGTATCACTAGAGGTGCTTCATACTGCTTAGCTAAGCACCACTTTATGATACCAATAGACCTGTGTTTACCATATTGAATTTGGCATTACTAACCAATTGTATTTGAATATGTTCACTCTTCAGCCAGACTTATTGTGCTATTGTGAGAATAATATACATGAAATATATATATATATATATATATATATATATATATATATTCATTCTATCAGAATGTATCTAGTTGTGGCCTGATACCATTTCTTTCAGATGCTCTTGGGGTACATATTAAAAAGTGATATCTAGGCTCTTTCACTGACTTTCCATGTAATGGCCTCTGGAGACAGGACACAATGATTAATACACACACACACACACACACACACATACACACACATACATACACACACACACAAGTGCTCAATGCTTGTTATGCCTTGTTTCTCAGAGTGCTGTAACATCCCTTGTTCAATATTACATAAGTGAAGATGTTGGTACTTTGAGACACAGACTAAATTTCTTGTCCTCTTTCTTTCTTGTCCTCTTTCTTATGTCTAATACATTATACATATAATAAAATTGTATTTCCCCATTAACTGTAACCAAAATTTTTATTGTTTCAACCCCAGCCCCACCAATCTAAACAAAACACAGCTTTTAAGGACAGAAGAAAGTATCAATAGTTTCTTCTATTCTTTAAAATGCTACTTTCTTTTAGTTTCCAGTGGGCCTTAAAATGGCCAACTGCATTCAGAAATACTTTGGGGAACTCGAATTTCTGACTGAGAGAAAATATATTTAAGTAATTTAGACATTTCCACATGTTTATTCCCATCTGGTCCAGGGTCTTTCAGTCCAGGGAGCTTATCAAATACACTAAAAATGAACTCAGTGGAGGAAGTTGTTTACAAGCTTAGAGAATACAAAAAACAACAAAAAAAGAGCTTACCAGAGATAAAATAAATAAGGGCTTCAAATCAGCTAAAATGTGGCTCAAGGGCCACTTTATCACCAATTGTCTAAAATAACTTGATTGCAATGGTTCTGAGGATAGATGGTGGAAATACACTCAAGTGAGAATCAGCAGCTCTGCCAAGGAAATGGAGAGGGATGTCAGGGGTTCTGAGTGATTTTGAGGCTGAGTGAGCACTTTAGTTAGCACTGATCACCTAGGAATCAGACGCTCTGATTGCCTGTAAGTCGAAGTCATTAGAACATCTTGACAGCTGCAAAGTGGGAATCAGCTCAGATGTGAGGTGGTTTTGTATTGACATGACCCTGGCTATCATCTTGAGCTGGCAGAGGCACCAGCAGTATTGCAGTGTTAAAAGTGGTATGCCAGGATGACTGTTTGGTCTTCCAAAATTCTTGTTTAGTAGCAGGGCACACTAGGTCCACCTGGGGCTTCAGTGTTAAAAGAAGGCTGTAGTTTGAATCCAGTGCAATACTTCCTAATTGTGTGACCTGGGACAAGTTCTTTAAAAGTGTGAAACTTCAGGCTTTCATCTCTATAGCAAGAATAAATCGATTTGGAAGAATAATTAAATGATAAAATAATTAGTTTGTAGAGATAAATAAGCCTATGTCATTTATTTTGAACATATTAATATTTATTGTCATTCATAGTTAAGTTTCTGCATATGTATGTGTCTTCACAGACATGTGCAAATGACTGCAGGTCCGCAGAGAACAAGGGGGTTGGTTTTCCCCTTGATCTGGGATTTCA
This sequence comes from Rhizomys pruinosus, assembly GCA_009823505.1. Lineage (NCBI taxonomy): Eukaryota > Metazoa > Chordata > Mammalia > Rodentia > Spalacidae > Rhizomys > Rhizomys pruinosus. The sequence continues at coordinate 299,606 of VZQC01013813.1, forward strand.
GGTGGTACTGAGTCATCTACAAAAGGTATTAGGAATGGACCTCAGGTACTCTGCAAGAACAGAATGGGTTCTTTACAGAGGAGCTGTCTCTCCAGCTCCAAATTTTAATTATAGAAATTATCTGCATCATATGAAATGGTAAACAATTTGCTTTCCTTCTGTCAGCATCATTTCCACAGTAGAAGAGGAAGTAGTAAGAATAAAAGTTCTAGAAATGGAGTATTTCTTTTAAAAAAGTACTTTAATTTGAATTTTACTTTAACCTCATATTAAAAACGAACCATTCTTTTCTATATAATATCAAATTTTCCAGAGTAAGTATATCCTTGAAAATATTTTCTAGATGAAATGAGAGATTCAGACTTGTTCATTGTTTTAAACATGTGAAGATCCACAGAATTAATGTTACAGCAATGATACTGTTGGTGGATTTACCTCAAATTAGTATTTAGTATGATGTATTTATGGAATGAAAGGTATGGGGCCCACTACAAACAAATGCCAAATGTGCTGAAGAAATTTTCAAAGTATAGCGGATTGTGATGGTACATACCTATAATCAAAGTATAGCTGATTGTGATGGTACATACCTGTAATCAAAGTATAGCTGATTGTGATGGTACATACCATAATCAAACATAGAAACGAACTGAAAATCCAGAAAATTCAAAATGTCTAGCAAAGTTCTTTTTATTTCAAGGGTCACACATAGAATATTTTTTTTTTATTTTTGATTCTTTGAGAAGTTCAGACATGAACACTGTACTAAGATCATCTATACCCTGCCACTCCTGCCCCACTCCTCCCCTTGCACACAAACAATCCCTCTAAAATTTTTTGAGCAAAGATTTTTTAAAGTTTATTTATTTTTATTTTAGGTTTGTGTTTTGCCTACAAATGTGTAAGTACATCTGTGCCATTCAGAAGAGGGCCAGAAGAGGGCATCAGATCTGCTGAAACTGAAGTTATGGACAGTGGTTAGGTGCCAAGTGGATGCTGGGAATTGAGCTCAGGTTCTCTGCAAGAGCAGCCAGTGCTCTGTACCACTGAGCCATCTCTACAGCCCCTGAACAAAGTTCTTAAGTCAACAACAAGTTGCTATCAATGTCTCTCTCAGTGTTTAAAATATACATCTCTTGATTTTTTCCCCCACCCCACCATCTCTTTTGAATTTTACAACCTGTCCAGACATCTATCCTCCCAGTGAGGTATTAAAGCACATTTCATCCTACTGTGGTCTCACTAAAGATGCAAAGGACACGGATGTATTTTTAAAACTAAGGCATAGGCAACAGACAGTACTTTGTAGACAGTCTTCTTCTGAAGAGCCTGTTTCCTTAGTAATAACTGCTTTCCTTATGTTTTTTAGTATCTGATATCCATTGGAACATCAACTAACAGTAAAGTTTTTCTAATGGATCCTATAAGCCAGTCCATCAGAAACTAATTTCCCTCATACTACCTTTAATTATGCAGTCTTACGCTTAAGAGGGGATAATTATGAAGGAATGCTGGATCTGCCTCATGTTTAAAGTCCTAGAGGGAATCAGACTGAAGGGAACATTTCTCAAAATTACAAAAGTCATATATAGCAAACCCACTGCCAACACCATTCTAGATGGAGAAGAATTAGAAGCATTTCCCTTAAAGGGGGAAAGCCAGCCAGGCTGCCCCTTATCGCCACTCTTTTCCAACATAGTGCTTGAGGAAACCTACACCACTGATACATCTGACAGAGCATTAACATCCAGAATACATAAACTACTTAAAAAACAAAGAAGAAAACAAATGACCTACTCAAAAGACAGAATAAAGAGCTGAACAGAGACTTCACCAGTGAGGAAGTAAAGATGGCTGAGAAACATTAAAAAGTGTTCAACATCATTAATAATTAAGGAAATTCAAATGAAAACAACTCTCAATATCATCTCACTCCAACTGATACCATCTCACTCTGATAAGACCTGATAAGACTGGCTAAGGTCAAGAAAACAAAAGACACCAAATGCTGGAGAGGTTGCGGGGAAAGAGGAATACTCATCCTCTGCTGGTGGGAATGTAAACTTATACAACCATTATGGAAAGCAGTGTGGAGAACCCATAAAAGACTCAAAATGAGCATACCACCTGGCCCGGTCATACCACTCCTGGGTATATACCCAAGAGACTCATCCTACCGCAAAGACGCATGCACATCCATATTTATTGTATTTATTGCAGATCTCTTCACAATAACAAAGATCTAGAACCAACCCAAATGCCCCTCAACAGATGAGTGGATGACAAAAATGTGGTACATCTACACAACGGAGTTCTATTCAGAGGTAAAGAAAGATGACATCATGAACTTTGCAGGTAAATGGATGGAACTCAAAGCCATTATGCTAAGCTAAGTAACACAGTCCCAGAAAAACAAACGGCAAATGGTTTCCTCCATTTGTGGATGCTAACACCAAATCCCCAGTTGAAAGGCAAGCTGAACAACATTACTGATATATTTCTTTTTATCTGAAAGCAAATATGTTGTTATAATACAAATCTTTTAACAGGCTCTAAAATTGACCCACCACTTATTTTCAGACTCTGTAATTACTGTATATGGGTGGAAGGTATGTATTCATATCTTAGAGTAATATAAAATTAAAGAAGGAAAATGTGTATCCCTAAAGATAAGAAAAGCTGAGAGAAAGATGCAGGACACTTATGGCAGAATGCATGATCTGGGGTTGGGGGGAAGGGAAAGGGGAATATATTTAAACTGAACTGAAAAATGATGTCTGAAATACAAAAAACATCAATAAAAGCATTATATTAAAACAAATAAATAAATCCATTGCTTAAAAAAGAGGGGATAAGTAATTGCATGACTCAGCTTCTCTGCTTCCACAGTGCTCATATTGATCCCATCCACTTTATGTCCTTAGCCTCACAAGCCAAGTTGTAAGGGTGTCTTTCATTCTATCTTTAACAAAAATGACAGAATGTGTGAAATCCAGTGGGTGACGTTGTGTATGGGAGGGTGCCAAAGGGGAGGTATAAAGATTATTAAAATATTCTGCATGGAACAAACTAAAGTTCAGTAAAAAATACAATAAAAGTATTTCCCGGGAGATGAAGAGATGCCTCAGCAGTTAAGTGCACTGGCTGCCCTTCCAGAGTACCAGGGTTAGATTCCCAGACCACATGGCAATGAACAACTATCCAAAACTCCAATTCCGGGGGACCCAATGCATTCTTTTAGACTGTACAATCCTTATACAAAATGGATGCAGTTACATACATGCAGGCAAAATACTTATATACATAAAATAATAATAAATAATTTTAAAACTTTTTCCAACTTGAAGCAGTTCAAACACAGAAGCCTCAGACTGTCTGCTGTATCATGGGTTTTCTCCCCCTGTGTATTAAAGGGCAGACCTAAGAGATATCCTCTATTGTTTCTAGTTCACTCTCTTGTCACTGATTCTTCCCAGGATTCCACGAATGGGCTATTCAGCACAGATTTAATGTGCACTCTATTTCCCTTTCTTCCCCCCAGCCTTTTGAAACAAACCAAAATCACAATCTCATCCCCCTACATGACACACAGACACACAGAGACACACAAAGACATAGGCAGGCACACAGGCTAGCCTATGCACGTATAGATTTCCTGCCATTTCAGAGGCTTAAAGAGGATAGCACAGAAGCTTTTGTTTATTGAAATGCTGCCTACATGCAGGCAAGTTCTTTCTGATGAAACAGCTGAGCCTCAGTTTTATGTCTATTTACACAGAGTAAGGGACACACAGTGAATGCCACAGCCTGCTTAAAATCTCATACATGTTACTTTCAGGGGGTTCACTATATTCTGTAGTCTGTGGGGTCCCCATACTCGTGTGGCAGCCCTCACTCATCTGGGATTTATGCCACTGTACACCCATGAAAGAAGATAATTTCTTGAGATTTCCCTAACAGAAACACACTCATCCTTCAGATGGAGCAGGATTTTCATATATGGAAAGGAAATTTCAGTTGTCAAGAAGCTGTGCCATTCCATGCCACATGGTGATGGATGCTCATATCAAATTGTTCCTGTGTTTCTTCCACCTTTAGATGGCAGAGCTTCACTGCAAGCCTCACCATTCACAGCAGACACAATGCACTTGTTCTTGTAAAACTCATCTTTGGTTCTGTTGTGTCCCTGTTCAAGTATTGCATTATCTTTTCTTTGGGAAATATGGACAAATTTCTACTCATTCCAAGTTGGCTACCAATGACAGGCCAAAGAACTGATTCCATCTAAGCCTAGGTTGCTAAACAAATGAGCATAACTAGGGCTAATTATAGCATGGGGAAGAGGCTGCCTATAGGAACATGGGTAGCTTGCAGGCAAGTAACCCTTTGAAGAAAATGCTATCCCCTGAACAACTGATAATAGCTTATCTAGCCTCTGGGAGGGGCAGGGTCTCATAAGGGACTACTACACAATGCCTTGTGAATTTATTTTCCTGGGGGTAAACCTCAACTTCAAGAGTTCAGGAGAGCAAGGACCATGTCACACCTGAAGGACAGTGTTCCAAAATACCAGGATTACATTTCCATTTTCTGTGTGCTGGCAAGCACACAATTTACCATTTCCAACAACCAAATAAATGGCACAACTCTAGTGGCTTTCTTTGAAGAAGGAAACAGCACATGTACATGTGCTTCTATTTTAACAGAGACAATAAATACTTACAATAAGACTGTGATGCTGCTAGAAATGGAATGATTCAAAGATAGGGCCTGTCCCAAATGTCAGAAAATACTCACAGAAAATCCAATCATGCTCAAAATCAGATAAGGCCTGTTTGTCCCTATGGGCAGTAGGGTTCTATTTTGAAAATATTTATTTTTTAGATTATAAAAAGCAAAATCAATGCTAACTTTATTCTTATCTAAAACTCTTATAAAATATTTTCCCAGTGGGAAAAACAAGCTACAATTGTTTGCTTTTATTTTTATAAAAATACATATGATTAACTATTACTCCAACTTGCTTTTTAAGCTGAAGACACATGGCTTGTTTCAGAAGCCTCAGTATTTTAAAAAGTGATCTGACAGGAGTAATGTTTTACAATTATTTTCTCTTCCTATGAAATAATTGCAAAATGAGCCAAATATCAAACAATGGTTGTAATTAAGTAGGTCTCACTTATATGCCCGTTTTTCTTTCTCTGATACACACAAAGGACCAATCTATATGTATTTTTCTAAAGAGCCTCAACTTTGTATCTCAAACCCAGAACTCACATTTTACTCTTTATATAATTAATTCCCTTCTTTGCATGCTTATTAAACTTAGCAGCTCAGAAAATGGGTCTTACTTTCTCTGAGGCAACGTGAAAAGAAATGGTCATCTATGACCTCAGCCATCAGCAAACTTCCCCTTGTCCCTTATGTCTAAATGTACCCATTTCTGTAGTATATTGCTAACTCTTCAGGCTTCAGATGGTATACTCTCCACCTGCATGAGGACCCTGCCTGGCATCCCTGAGATCATGCCTTCCTCCAGTCATGAACCCCTTCAGACTTGTTTTTCTGAATAGCGTGAGCGTGAGACTTTAGAGTCAAATATGATTTTGTTATTTCCAACTTAAAATCCTTTAAGGGATTTTCATTGATCTATGGTGCTCAAAATTGTCTTTAACAAGGTCTCCAGGGCATAGTGTTTTCTGTCTACTTTATTAGCCTTATTCTGAACCAGAGTCTTTCTTGTTTTCCTTCTGTAATTCCCTCAGATTCTCAGTTCCATTAAGCTTGTTCTGGACAGACACTTCCGTATATTTTGTCACAATCCCCACTACCTCCAGGCCTGGATTCAGACACGCCTGTCTGGATTTTTATTTCAAGTTTCCCCCTTTACATTCTTCATATCTTATCTTTAACACTACTTCCTTGTGAAAGCTTTTTCTGACCACTCTCCAGATTAGAAAAGTTTCTCTGGGGGCTGGAGAGATAGCCCAGTGGTTAAGAGCGCCAATTGCTCTTGCAGAGGACCTGGGTTCAATCCCCAGCACCCACATGGTGGCTGAGAACTGTCTTTAACTCCAGTTCCAGGGGAATCTGATGCCCTCTTCTGACCTCCGCAGCATTGCACGACATGGGTGCACCAACCTACATGCAGACAGTACACTCATACACATTAAAAATAAATAAATAATAAATAAATAAATAAAATATAAAAAGTTTCTCTGGTCTCTGTTATCATAGAATCTTTCTCCTCTTCAGACGCTTACCTCAGGCTTACAGAAATTGTCACACAGTGTTTGGGATTACTTGGTTACTGTCTGACACATATGCTCTATGAGACTGGGGACTGCGGTAGCTTTCCAAGGCTTTTACAAACTGATGTGATGTCTACTTCCAAAACAAGTGTCTTAGGACACATAGTAGTATTGCCTTGCAGTTCTTAAGGCTAGATATCTGAACTGAAATTAAGGTACTAGTAAGTTTGGCTGCTTCTAAAGTTGGAATGAGAGTCATCTACTTATCTTCTCAGCTTCTAGGTGCTAATATTCTCCCTGTGCCTCTTCATGGTTTTTCCCATACACATGTATGTGTCAAATTCAACCATTTTAAGTGATATTAATTATATTAAGGCCCATTTTAATAACTTCATTTTCACTAATTAGGTATGCATTATCTCAGTTTTCAAATAAGGTCCATGTGGTGATGTAATAGAAGATAGGACGTTAACATATAAATATACTTAACCTGAGGCGCAGAAGCCATATTCTGGTCCTGAGCTGGGCACAGGACCAGCCCACCCAGCCCGCCACTGCTCCAGGAAGGTAAACTTAGGACATTGATCCACAGGTGCAGGACAATTGATTTGCTGAGTTGTGGCATAGGGGCCAGGGGCTGGCGGACCTAGATTGGACCCCTAGATCCCGCCAGAGCGCGACTGCCTGGCTGGGTGGCCCCCGCCCCCATAGTCGCAAGTGGGATGTGATTCTGGGTTTGGAGCCAGGCACAGAAGCCATATTCTGGTCCTGAGCTGGGCACAGGACCAGCCGGCCCAGCCCGCCACTGCTCCAGGAAGGGGCTAAGTCAGGAATACCCCCCCCCCCCGCCAACAACTGGAATTGAGGAGAGAGTATCCAGTGGATTAAGTGATTAACCCAAAATAAAGACAACATTCTGAAGGCCAGACAAAAAGAAAACAAGTCACATACAAGGGAACCCATCAGCATTACAACTGACTTCTCACCACAAACCATGAAAGCAAGAAGGAACATGGAGCAAAGCATTCCCTGTGTTAAAGGACTATGATGCCAACCCAGAATACTTTACCCAGCAAAAAATGTCAATTACAGTTGAAGGAGAGAGAGCATCTTCCAAGACACAAAAACAAGATGATAGAAACATGTCCGGAAAAAAAAAACTCTCCAGAAAATGCTTGAAGCAATCAAAAGGCAGAAGAGAGGAGCCAACTATCCTCAGCACCTAGGAAAAGAAACAAACTACTAAAACTATAAAACATAGAAGTAAAATCAGAGACTAAAAGTCCAAAAGGATAATAAGGTGAAAGGAAAAACATCCATCTTTCATTTACCCTTAAATATTATGTGCTCTAAACTCCCAATCAAAAGTCATAGACTGGGGAGAATGGAAGTGAGGAAACAAAATCCACCTATGCTGTCTACAAGAACAACCATCTTCATACTACCCACCCATCCCGACAGCGGCACACCTTTGAAGGGTGAAGGGACGGACGAAAATATTCAAGGCAAAATGTACCAAAAGAAATCTAGGGTAATCGACATCTCAGTAAAAACAAAAAAAAAAGACTAAACAAAAAAATCCAAAAGAGACAAGAAAGAGCCCATTATATCCTTATAAAGGAAGACATCGACAATGAAGAATCACATCTGAATATATATGCACCAAATGCCCGAGACACCAAACTTTATAGAGATAATTCTTCAGGAATCTTAAGGCTCAGATTAAACCCAGCACATTAATAGTAGGGGACTTCAATACCCCCTAGTTCTTTAGACAGATCAAACAGGACAGTGGATTAAACAGAGAGAATCTGAAGTGAAGATTACAATACACCAAATGGACCTCACAGACATCTATCGAATATTTCACCCCACAACCAGGAACTACACTTTCTACTCAGGCACCCCAAGAACATTCTCCAAAATAGATCATATACTAGGGCACAGGGAAAAAACTCAACAAATAAAAAGATTGACAATAATCTCAGCATTTTCGGAAACACAGTGCACTAAAACTCAATATCAATCACAGAGAGTAAACCTACAACTACAAGACAACACATGGAGACTAAAAAACACTCTCATGAATAATGAATGGGTACGGAAGAAGAAAATAAATAAATAATACATTCTGGAACTTGATATGATCAGATAAGATAAGTACAAGTAGCAAACACCCTGGGTACACTTTAAAAGCAGTCCTAAGAGCGAGGAAAGTTTATAGCTCATAGTGCCGACAGGTTAAAAAACAGAACAGCAAGAGGACAAGGTGAACAAGTGATAAACAACTCCAGCGAATAGCGATAAGTATCTTGAGAGACAACAACATAATGAACCCAACGCTAGCAGACAAGAAGAGAAGTAACACAAAAAGCAGAGTCAGAGCAGAGAGCAAGAAAGAGAAACCGAAAGAAAACCAGTACAAAAAATCAATGAATCCAACAGGGTCTGGTGAGAGCAGCTAAACAAGATAGACAGACCGTCGAGCCCAGGGAACCAAAAGAAAGAAGAAGGAACACCCAAACAGTAGAAGGTCGTGCATTGTAAGGGGAAACACACAACAGACACTTGACAACGTATCCAGACAATCCTACGGGACTACTTCAAAAACCTAATTACCCTGGGAGGGAGAGTTGGCTTTCCTAGCGGCTTAAGAGCGCCAACCGCATCTAGGCATGATAGGACCCGGTACCCCGGGAATAGCCAAGCAACTCTGGGCGCAAAGAGCAATACAGGGAGGAATCTCGCGCGCCCAGACATCCAAAATACGAGACGACCGGGCTATAGTCATAAAAAAACAGCTTAACCTGGCACAAAAAACAGACTAGTGGACCAATGGAATAAAAATGAAGATCCAAACCCAAGTACATCCAAATTCAGCCATCTATTAATTTGATAAGGAGGCCATGAAGATACATTGGAGGAAAGAAAGCATCTTCAACAAGTGGCTATTGGCAAAACTGTATCACCACCTGTAGAAGACTGAAATTAAACCCCTACCTCTCACCCTGTACAAAAGTCAATTCCAAATGGATCCAACGACCTCAACGTGAAAATCCAAACTCTGGAGGTTTTGCTCTAGAAGAAAAATTTGGCAGTAGACTACAAGATGTAGGTGTCGGAAAAAAGACTTCTTACAATTCAAGTGACAGCAAGCTGCACAAGAAATAAGATCATCATTGACAAATGGGACCGATTTAAACTCAAAAGCTTCTGTACATCAAAGGAAACAATAAAGAACGTTTGAAATGAAAACCCACAGAATGGGAGGAAAATTTCACAGCAGATACATCTGACAAAGCAGTAATCTCCAGAGTATACACGCTACTCACAAAACAAAGAAGAAAGAAAACCAACATAATCCATCCTCAGAGATGGAGCAACTCTGAAACAGAGGACTTCACAGAGGCGGAATTAGATATGGCTGAGAAACACTTAAGAGGTGTTCAACATCGATACATAATAAGGAAATGCAAATTAAAACACCTTAAGATGCCCATCTTACTCCAGGAAGACTGGCTCTGATCAAGAAAACAAATTGATGCAAGAATGCTGGAGAGGGGTGTGTGGGAAAGGGGAACACTCATTCATTGCTTGGTGGGCATGTTAATACTTGGCTGCAGCCATATGGAAAAAGTGTGGAGAACCCTTAGAAGACTCAAATGCTCCTGCCATTTGACCCAGTCAAAACACTCCTGAGTATATACCAAAGGTACTCATCTTAATGCAGAGATATATGCACAGTTATATTTATTGTCACTCTGTTCAAAATAGCAAAAAACTGGAATCAACCCCAATGGCCCCTCAACTGACGAATGGAAGGACAAAAATGTGGTACATGTACACAATGGAATTCTATGCTACCATTAAGAAAGATTACATCATGAAAATTTCAGGCCAAATTGCTGGAAGCTAGACGACGTCATGTTAAGTGAATTAACATAGTCCAGAAAAACAAACGACACATGGTATCTCTCATATGTTGACGCTAGTACACTACCCAGTTATAAATCTTTTTTTTTTTTTTTTTCTTGTGGAGAGGGATGCATAGTAAAGACAACAGAAGATTGCATCAGGAAAATGCCTGAATGGTTGACTTGACTAGGAATGGTGGGAAGCCGGGGTGGGAGAGGGGGACACGGGTGTATTATATTCGATCGGTGCATATTTAATTGACCGGTGAGTTCAACAGTATCCAGTTTTGCCCAGAATCTGTCTACAGGATACATGGTGTTTTAGGACTTAGTAAAAGTAAACATTTGTATATTAAACAACATCGGCTTACAGGCTCTGATAAAAAACAGTAATGCATTCGATGTTTAATTGGTGATTAACCTGTTTTGTTGTCCACTTAGCTTTAATTAAAAAAACTGTATAACAATTACTTTGGGATTGGTTTAAACAAATGTTCTCTATAATGTATGTGCTGTCATATTAGTTATGACGTTTAGGTAACACTCCTCTTTCATCTATAGGATGATTTAATCTACAAATAAAGTTTGTTTCCCAAGTTAATCACATTCAGTAACCCAAAACAGCATGGGTGAACTTGATGAAACCTGTGCTTGACTCCACCCTATAGGCATATCTAATACAACTGCTTTCTTGCATAGACTCATGGGTCAAAAAAATAAAAAACCTAAAATTTAAAAAGGGTGCTGGTGTTGATATAATAAATATGAAAACTTTTTGTCAAAAAAACCTGGCAATCCAAAGCTTTTAAAAAACTAACTACGGGAAGAAAGGATTTGTATGTTCTTTTTTTTTTTTTTTTTTTTTTTTTTTTTGTCCTCTTTGAGACGGGTCTCCTAGGATTTGTATGTTTCTAACAGGCAGAGTTATCACCAAACTTAAATTGGCTGAGAAACAAAATGCAGCTTTGCAAGGAGTAGGAAGCACCAGAAAGTCCCAGCAGAAGATTGACTCCTCTGCGCATTTAAGGGAAGAAGAACTGACTCATGATTCCGGAAGACATCTGGCCCCTCTCTGGATCCTACTGGTAACAACAATTTTTAACGAATCCTGACATGAAGCTTACCTTCTATGTGCCACAAGGTTTTAATACAAGAGAACTTCTTATCTTAACTCCCCGAATAGAATACGAGGAAATTCGATTGATGATGACGTCGTTCTCCAGCTGTAGATTGGAGCCAAGCTGTTATAAGAGGTATTCTCTTGTCAAATTCAGTAGAACTGTTCTTTGATGACTCATGGACCTATAGAAACTGTGAGGGGGATATTCTCTATTCCAGAACCAAATATAATACAAAAATCTCCTTAAGCTATACACTTAAACAAAATATATTAATACGGAGAGCTCTGACATCATCAATGAATTATTCAGCCTAGGGGAGGATGTTGCCAGGGGTTCCAGCCCCACCAAAAGGTTAAAAGGCTCCTTGCCTCCTAAACTGGGATATCTGCAGGAGAGAGGCGGGCGATAAGGCCCTGCTGTTGAAGACCTGCTATAAACATGGGAAAGATGTATGGAGCCCACACTTGCAAGTATACAGATGGTCCTCTGGAATCCGAGAGTGTTACCAAAGACCACTAAAGCATAAAAGCAATATAGGGTCTCCCTGAGTCAAGCCAAGACTCCACCGAGGTCCAGCACCAGCTACAAACATCACCTGCCTGGAAATACGTGCAGCAGTAGGCAAAGGCCATATGTGCGTATATTCCCAAATCTATTGGCTATTAGCTCTCTCCCTTGGAGGAATAACCCAGGTGCTGATGCCCAAGGCTTATATCATCTACAGGTTAGGGATGTTATAAGCCACACGAGACCCTGTCATATTAACAAGGAAAAGTAATTAGGATACTACCCATCATCCAAACATATGTTCTATGCCAAAGTAACCTACCATAACAATTAGTAGTGTTTAATCCTATATTATTTAATTGCATGTGCTTCATTGTAGGATGAAATTGAAAGGCTAATATTATACGTTAAGTACCTAAATATCTAATTGCATGTTGATTCATTAGTAGGATCGAAAAGTTATTCCTGGACAAGCTAACAGCCCATGAAAGTAAAACAGCCAGAACTGACTAGCGACCAAGACAACAGCTCCAGGAAAGCTAGAGTGTTTTGCTTCTTATCCACCTGTGCCCCTTTTCTAAGCCTAGGGAAACAATCGTGCAGAAGAGGGGGCTGGTAAATGTAAGGGCTCACGATGGGTGAATGTGTGAAACTACAATCATATAGACTGGACACTCTATTTGATCAACTTGATTGAACATAGAAAGCGCCCCCCCCCCCCATGATGGATGGTGGGACCACTTGAGCTGTGTGGGTCTGGGCACACTGCTCGTAAATTGTGTTTGTACTATGAAGGATGTTTGTTACTCACAAATTCTACCATTACTTGTTAAAAAAATGAAAACAAAACAAACAACAAAAAACAAAACAGAGAAAGACGCAGAAAAAGTATGGCAGAATACATGACATGGAGTTCGGGAGTAGGTGGTGGGTGGGGGTAGGGAAGGGGAATATATGCGCTGAAACTGAATTGGAAAATTGATGTATGAACTACACAAAGATATAATGATAAAAAGATAAAATAATAATATTACTTACCATATAACAAGTGGATCCAGGTTCTTCCTCAGATCCAAGTCTACAATGCTAACAATAGTATCAGGAAACATAAACAAATAAGGAAAATAATGTATGCTAGCCAGTTTTCATATTGCCCAATTTCCACAAATTGGGGATCTATTAATTCTAGTATGGTAGTATCGCTTCCTCGTCTACTCTCTTGCATCTATATAAGAGATACTTTAGTAACAGAACGCTGATGATGACAGAAACGAAAAGAGACAGATGAGGGCAAAGAAGACCTTCCGTTTTGCAATTTTTAGTTGGTTAGTGATGCTTTGTGCATTCCACATCATTTTCATTTTCCAATTGAGTTCAGGCTCTATCTTCCCTGTCCCTCCCCCCCCCACCTCCCACCCATCCCCAGATCATGCATTCTGCCATTACTGTCTATGCATCTTTCTCTGTTTTTTTTTTTTCATTTTTAGCTATAAGTGATAATCCATGAGTACAAGCATCCTTCATGCAAAACCTATCTGCAGGCTGTTGTGCCCAAACACCTACAGCCCCACCATCCAGTGGGGGGTGACAGGTTGTTTGTTCAATCAAGTTGATCAAATGAGTGTCCAGACTACATTGCTGTAGTTTCACCATTCACCCCAATCGCAGCCCTTACATTCTACCACGCCCCCTCTTCCGCAGGTTGTTCCCTAGGCTTAGAAAAGGGGCACAGGTGGATGAGAGGTAAAACAGTCCACTCTCTCTGGAGCTGTTGACTTGGACTCTGGTCAATTCTGGCTGTTTCCTTTCATGGGCTGACAGTTTGTCCAGGAATAACCTTTCGATCCTACTAATGAAGAACAAGCAATTAGATATATAGGTATTTAAGCAGCACTAATAGTTATGGTAGGTTACTTTAGCATAGACACATGTTTGGATATGTTAATCCATGAATTACAATTTTCCCCCCTGTTAAATATGACAGGGTCTTACTGTGGCTTATAACATCTCCTAACCTGTAGAGGATGTAAGCTTGTGGCATCAGCCATGGGTTATTTCTCCAAGGGGAGAGCCAATAGCCAATTAGATTTGGGATATACAGGCACATGGCTGCCTCTGCTGCACAGTATTTCCAGGCAGGTGAGGTGTAGCTGGTGCTGACAGTGGAGTCTTGCTTGACTCAGGGAGACCCATATTTGCTTTATTGGTTTAGTGGCCTTTGGTAACACTCTCTGGCATTCCAGAGGCCTATAATATTTTAAAGAACAGGCAAAACTATAACTGAAAATCTATTATTTTAGAGGGACTTAAGTATGATTACAGAAGGGGACTGGAGGCAAAATCGGTAAAGAAACTAATTCTTGTCACTTCCAGTATTTAGAAACACAATGTGGAACATAGAGAAGATTTTTCATCCTGGGTGCCCGAGATATTACATATAACCTATATTGTCTTCCAAGAAAAAATAATTCTTACAATGGCCCTTTTCTACAATGTGGATTTGTTATTCCTTCATCAGTAACTGGAGTCTTAACTTCATCCTCTGTGATTGCTATGATCAATAGGATACAAAGTCATCCTGAACTGATTCTAGGCATAGCTCTTAACTGGATCACCAGTTATGCGAACTGACACATCTAGGAAGAGGGAATCTCAAATGGGAAATTTCCTCTATTAGATTGGCTTCTGGGCTTGTCTGTGAGGAATTTTCATGTTTTTGTTTAGTGCTGTGGTAGGGCTCAGCCCTCTATGGTATTGTCACTCCTGGCCATGTGATCTGGGGCTATGCACAAAGCAGGCTGAGCACAGACCAGAAGAGCAAGGCAGGAAAACAGGGCTCCTACATGGTCTGTGCTTCAGTTCCTGTCTCTATATTCTGGTTCTGAATTTCTTCCCTGGGTTACTTGAAGGCTGAAACTCAATCAGAAGGTGTAAGTCAAATAAACCCTTTCTTCTACAAGTTGATTTTGATGAAGGTTTTATCACAGCAACAGAGAAAACATACCAGGACACAAAATTTTATTCTTTTTTTTTTCCTCTTAGCAATCAAATGCCATATGAACATCATTATTTCCCTAAGATCACTATTCTGTCAGAAGAACAAGCCACGTAGATAGGTATGCAGAACCCAAGTGAGAGTTTGGTAATAGAGAAAGACAACACAGAACAATGGAAATCAGCAACCTGAATCAAGAAGCTAAATCCTGGTTGACCCGATCTCTACCTCAGCTGCTACTTGACCCTAAACAGTAAGCATTCCCAGTGAGAACTGACCAACTGAACTCAGTCAATCCTCATGACTAAGTGAGATAACCATTAATCATTAGTTTAAAATGTGCAGTGTTAAGCTATTTTAGTATACAGCACTAACTAGAACCAATCACTAGGATTGAGTGTTCTATCAATGCCCAACATATTGCAGACAGTGAATATGGGGTTTTTTTGGGGGGAGAGGGGGGTGATAAACTCAAATCCAGTATACAGATGGAGTTACAGTAGTGAAAAGAGAAGGGGAGACTTTGAGCTAGATTGGAAAATCCACTTTGGTAAATTTCCTCTCAGAATGCTTTTCTATAAAAACGAAATTTCCTCTGCTGTCTTTCAAGGCACTGGCTGATTTTAAATGATTTTATATGATATTTTTCCTCCTCTTGGATCAGTCCACCAGTATAGAAAGTTCCTCCACAAAGAGGGTTATGATGTAAAACAATCCTTTGGCTGGGAGCTGGCAGCTGGAAGCTGAAACTTTTACTCCTATATTCAGTTCTCGAGAGAAGGCATGTGAAATGGGAATTCTTGAATTACAGTTTTCCTGGATTTAAAATCACCTAGGAAAAAAATGTCTGAATATGTCTGTGAGGCTTTTTCAAAAAATATGTACCTAAGGAGGAAGGCCCCTCTGAAACTGAGTGTCACCCTCCCATAGGTTGTGGTCCAGGCCTGAACAAAAAGGAGAAAACCAGCTGAATGCCAGCAGTCACCTCACTGATGCTTCCTCACTACAGACTCACTGTGACTAATTGACTCATGCTCCTGCCACCATGCTTTCGCTTCCATGTTGGATTTCACCTTTAGACCATGAGCCAAGAAACCCCTTCTTTCATTTACGAAGTTGTTGGGTAAATGACAAAAGTGGCCACTTCAATTTCATTGTTCTTTGAGGTGTTATATGCTCATTCTCTTATACCCACAGATCTCACCAAACTAAGTCAGGGTCATGTAACTAATTTCAATTATTCTGTGGAAGCAATCAGAATCAACAGCAAGCTATAACTCTAGAACTGGAGGAGGACCACTGTCAAATCTATGTACACCTAAATGCTCTATTTTTCACTTGGTTTATAGGTTAACTTGGCAAAGAGAGACAGCTGTTTCTTTATTGATCAACTTTGTATAAAATTTTAAAATTCTTGTTTATTTCTATAATTTATTAAATCTATTGACTTATATATATATTGAATCATCCCTGTGTATCTGGAATAATGTTGACTTGATCATGGTGGATGAGCTTTTTGATGTGTGTCTATATGTGGTTTGAAAGTTGAGAAAATTGTATCTGTGTTCATTAAGGATATGGATCTATAACTTTACTATTTGGTTATAACTTTACCTGGTTTCAGTATTGGACTGATACTTGTTTCATAAAAGAAGATTAGGAATTCTCCTTCTCTTTCTATTTTTTTGAATACTTTAAGTTGTATTTGTTGTAAAGCTTCTTTAAAGATCTGGTACAATTCTGCTTTGAATTAATTAAATTAAATTAAATTAAAATCCCCCTGTATTCCTTCTACAAATGCTTGTGGTTGTTATAAAGAAAGGCTACTATTTTTTTCTAGATTAATTTTGGATCCTGCCACTTTACTGAAACTGTTAATCATTTATAGGCATTTTCTGGTGGAATTTTTCATCCCTTAATTATATTATCATGTCATCTGCAGAAAGGGATAGTTTGGCCTCCTCTTTTCCAATTAGTGCTCCTTTAATTTCCTTGTCGAGTTTCAAGCACTGTGTTGAAAAAGAGTGGAGATAGGGGGCAGCCTTTCCAGTTTCCTGACTTTAAGAAGAATGCTTCTAAATTTTCTCCATTTAGAATGATGTTAGTTATGTTGAGGAATGTTCCTCCAGTCTAATTCCTTATAGGACTTTAAACATAAAGGCATGTTACATTTTATCAAAAGTCTTCTCTGTGTCAATTGTGATGATCATCTGATTTTTGTCTTTGAGTCCATTAAAAGAATTCAATAGACTTTCTGCATAGCAAAATCAAGAAATGTGAGAATGTGTACATGGAAGCTTTCCCATTCACAATATCCTTCAAAAAATATCTAGGAATAAATTTGACCAAAGTCATTAAAGATTTCTACAATGAAAAATTTAAGTCTTTAAAGAAAATGAGGAAGATGCCAGTAGATAAAAAGGACTTCCCATACCCATGGGTTGGAAGAAGTAATATTATGAAAATGACTATTCTACCAAAAGAAATATACAGATTACATGCAATTCCAATTAAAATCCCCATGACATTCTTCACAGAATTAGAAATTATCCTAAAATTCATACTGGATCACAAAAGATCACAGATAGCCTATGGAATCCTGAGTACAAAGAGAAAAACTGGGGAATTACCATACCAGATCTCAGACCTATAGCCATAAAAACATCATGATACTATCATACAAACAGATGCACAGACCAAAAGAACGTAATTGAAGACCCAAAAATGAGTGCATGCAATTTCAGATACCCGATCTTGGACAATGGTGCCAAGAACACACACTGGAACAAAGACAGCACGTTCAGCAAGTGGTGCTAGCAAAACTGGAACTCCAGTTGTACATGAATGAAACTAAACCCGTGTCTTCCATCTTCAAAAAAGTCAACTCCCAATGGATCAGAGACCTCAATGGGAAACCTGAAAGTCTGAAAACAGTTAGAAGAAGATATAGGCAGTATCCTATAAGATATATATGCAGGAAAGAGCTTTCTAAACCTGACATCTCTTGTTCAGGAATAAGGTCAACAATCAACAAGTTGAACCTCATTAAAATAAATAAGCTTTTGTACAGCAAAAGAAACAACTACGGAATAGAAAACCCACAGAGTGAGAGAAAATTTTCACCAGCTACACATCTGAAAGAAGATTAATATCCAGAATATATAAGGAACTCAATAAACAAAGAATGAAGAAAACAAATGTCCAAATAAAAGATGAGTTATGGATCTGAATAGACAATTCTCCAAAGAAGAGATAAACATGGCTAAGCAACACCTTTAAAAGTGTTCACATCTTTAGTAGTTAAGGAAGTACAAATTCAAAAACAGTTTAAGATTGTATCTTCCCCATTCAGACTTGTTAAGATCAAGAGAACAAAGGATACCAAATGCTGTAGAGGATGTGGGGAAAGGGGAATACTCATTCACTTCTGGTGAGAATGCAAACTTGTGTAACCACTATGGAAAGAAGAGTGAACTCTTAAGAAACTAAAAATGAATCTACTATATGATCTCATCATAACACTCCTTGGTGTATAACTAAAGGTCTCTTCCTACAGCAGATGTACATGTACATCCATGTTTTTTGGCTGCTTTTTTCATAAAAACTAAGAAATAGAAGCAGCTTAAGTGTCCGTCAACTGGAGTGTATAATAAAAATGTGGTACAGTTGCCCAATTGAGTTCTACAATAGGAGACAGTTGTAATCAAGGAGGGAAAACCAGCAAAATGGGGGCATTTAAGTAGTAGGAGAAGGGGAAGGTTTTACAAGGAACCATATGGGTAAAGAGGAAGGAGGAGCTCAAGAGAGTGGATATAGGAGACAGGTACTATCAAAGGTCATTCATGGGAAAAGTTAGACACAGAGAGAAAGAAGAGAGATAAATATGCCTAGCTGCTGTGAAAACCCTGAGGGAAATGCATTAGTCCAAAGCCTACTGAAAATGTACAGAAAATATCTGCATGAGTCCAGGTATAGTGCTAAAGTCTATGTAACAACAACAACAACAACAACAAAAACAGAAGAAACCTGGCTTCAAGTTGTTGGTCAGGGTAATCCAAGAGTATTTCAAAATTACACGGCTATTTCCATAGGCCTAGATTGCCTTCCAGAACTTGAAAGTAAGACCATATTTCTGAACACAGGGTATATTTCATACATGGATTTGGACTGATGGAGCTGGAACCTACCTGGAAGCTACCTCCCTGATTGCCATCTCTCATAGTTTTGGAGGGCACTGTGCAAGCTGCTAAGGGAAAAACATAAATCACTGCTCAAACCCCAGCTTTAAGGCCTAATAACCACAAAATGATAGCCCAAAAATGATATTGCTATACTAGTGACACTTTTATATTGAGGGTAAATCAACAGCTACCCAATTGAACTTAAAGTGCACTCAATGGGAGGGAGATCATGTATGGTAATGGAAACATAGCCAAATACACAAGGATAAGGGTCATAAAACTTAGATACAACCCTAAAAATCATATAATTTTTCTTTATACTAAATATGGATCCTTAAATTTGCAGATAATTATGCTAATCACCACTAATCAAATAAGCATCTTTTGCAGCAGATGAAGACTATTGCCGAGCTCCATAACTGGTCACACACAGAGAACTATTGTTGGCAAGATGTCCAACCCCCAAAGACACATCTACAATAGAACCACTAAACCTAAGTCTCATGGAACATACTGGAATAAGGGGTAGGATAATACTGATCTTTCAGTCTCATTAACAAATCTCCCTCTTACAACAGAGAAGCAATGGACACAGAAGACCAAAAAATGGCCAAAGCATAGAGAATGTGGGTCCCTGAACTGAATTCCTATGTTGAACTTACTATCTTAGGGCTCAGGGACCATTGCAAAAGAGTTGGCAGAAGGATTGTAAGATCCAGTGTTGGAGATGAATTACCATATGGAAGGGGAGTCTTACAGGCTTCTCAGACTTCCTCATATAAATCTACAGCAATGGGGACAGCATGCATAAGACCCATGCAAGTTTAAGTAGACAAAAACCAGTATAGAACTGGAGAAATGGACACCAGGCCTCAACCTTAGACAGAGAACTCCTGGTAGCTGATAACTCCTGTGTGAGGGAGAGTTGGTCTTCTTTAAGGGAGTGGCTCGAAATAGACTGACTAGACCCCAGGATAAACTTAACTGAGAGTATGTATGTATACCCCAACTTCACTGGATATATAATTAATCTGGTGATAATACATGAAATAAATGATGTACATACCACTCAAATACTTATTTTTTTTTCGTCTTTTTTTGAGACAGGGTCTCCCTGTAGCCCCAGCTGTCCTGGAACTGACTCTGTAGACCAGGCTGGCCTTGAACTGACAAAGATCTGCCTGCCTCTGCCTCCCAAGTGCTAGGATTAAAGGCATATGCCACCATGCCTGGCCAATACTTATTTTGTAACAGCACACACTAAGCTAGGATAGTCATATTCTGTTTATTATTCAAGAGATCGATAAATTAAAATGGGATGCTTCAGCTGGTAAAAGTGCTTACCATGAAACCTGACCTTAGTTCCGTCCCCAGGACCTACATTTGGAAGGAGATAATGACTTCTGGAAGTTTCCCTTTGATATCTACATATGCACTACAGCAAGAATACACACACCAACGGCCAGGCATGGTGGCACACACCTTTAGTTCTAGCACTTGGGAGGCAGAAGCAGGTGGATCTTTATGAGTTCAAGGCCAGCCTGGTCTACATAGTGAGTCCCAGGACAGCTGGAGCTACAGGGAGACCCTGTCTCAAAAAGAACCAAACAACACACACACACACACACACACACACATATATATATATATATATATATATATATATATAATTTTAAAACATTTTTAAAATCTTTTTTAAAAGAGAGTTAGATAAATCACATGGCTTTCCACTGAATAGTATTAAAAGAACACAGCACACTTGTATTTCCATAATTATCTGCTAAGAAGCATAGAACAGCTCATTAGCTCTTATCTGTGTAATTGTTTTTTAAAAACAGCCTGAGCATAAAGCTGTAAAACCTCAACAATAATCCATCTTTGTAATCAAAGCTTCACTGTCAGCAAGACAATTTTATTGCCATCATTTATATTTCAGATGTCATCAATGTGCAAATATTCTACCTAGAAAGCTACCTAGACTTGACCTCTACTTTGATTTCAGTATGTAACCTGTAGTCCTATAATGATTTTTGAACTAATGGAGCATGAAGCCCTCAAAGAAATAATCCTGTGGCATCATGTATAAGTGATTAATGAAATGATATGTCAGGAAATGGAGCCTTTGTAAGCAGTATATAACAGATTTTTTTCCTTTTCCTCCATGTAAACTGAACACAGTCTAAATTATTGTTCAAAGCCTATCCATCAACTCAAAGAGAATGAGTACTTTTCTTGTTAAAAATATTTTATTTATGTTTTTATGTGTATGAGTGTATTTCATACATGTATGTAAGTATACTCATGTCACGCCATACCCACAGGAGTCAGTAACCCTGGAACTGGAGTTAAAAATGGTTATTAGCCACTATGTGGGTGTTGGGAATCAAACTAGGGTCCTCTTCAAGATGACACAGCCCAGTATGGCCCAGAAACATGATTCAGAAAGTACAATGGCCATTTCCAATATGGAAGCAATGTGTGAAATTTAATATTTATGGAACAAAAGAAAGACATACATCAGGGCATTTTTCCAACAGATTTGTGAAAACACCAGGCAGACAAGTTCCAGCTAAATGGGTTTTGTGTGGGGTCCTCTGCAATGTGTTAAAGATGCCATCTGACAGTATTCTTACTTGTAGGGATGATGGAAGCTAGTAGTCTGTTAATACATTCTAAATGGTTTCACTGGATAGTTATAGAGTTAAGTAATGACTGAGTTTTTGGTGGTGGTAGTGGTGAGTTTTGTTTTGTTTTACTTTGTCTTGTTAAACAGCAATCACTATATACCTAATTTCTGATGGTCTGGGACTCTATATAAACCAGCCTTGCCAAGAACACAGAACTCTGCCTGTCTCTGCCTACCAAATATTGTATTAAAAGCATTTGCTACCATGCCTAGCCCAATGACATATCAATAACAGCCAACAACACATAATCTAGAAATTTTAATCATTCCCTATAGAAACTTTAACATATGTAGGGTTTTCTTTTTGGGATGTTACATCAATTAAATAATTTATTCAAGCAGCTTCTATTTTAACTCATCATTCTTGGGATACATACAATTGAATAGACAAAGGAAAGCTACAGAGACTGAAAAATTCTGGTCTAACAACATACCTAGAGGGGCCAGAGAGATAGGTCAGCAGTTAAGAGCACTGGTTGGTCTTACAGAGGATCTGAGCTTGTTTTACAATACCCATGTCATGACTAGCAACCATCTGTAACTCCAGTTCCAGGGGAATTCAGTGGTCTCTTCTGACCTCCTTGGGCATTGCATAAGGTGCACTTACATACTCACAGGCAATATACCAATACACATACAATGAAAATAATAAAATTACAATAAAAGAGAGAACATTAATCTAGGTAATAATATATACTCTACCTACAAGACATATCAAATTATCTACAAAAATTTCAGAGAGATAAATAGTACAATATCAGGAGCTTAACATTCTGTTCTATCATTGTGCATATAAACTTTCCATATATTGCTATTTTCAGCATTCAGAAGAGTAGAAAGTATGCTAATATGATATTCAGAAAGGAATTATGCAGAAAATTCTTTTGGAGTCACTTTATTCATATCTACAGAGACAGGATTACCCTATGTGTTGGTGTTCTTTTCATTGTAATACATGGACAAAAGAATATCACTTTAGTCAGAATGCAGCTTTCAGAATGCAATGCAACTTAGTAATTTAATGCATTCTGTGAAACATGTAGCCATGCTTTAGGACTGTCTTCTTACTTCCTAGACATTATGAATGAACTCTTAAGCATTCTGGGGGTGACTAAGATCTAGCATCGTCTAGACATTGTTATAGATACCTGTAATCCCAGCATTTGGGAGAGCCATTCATAAGTATCACACATCCTCGATGTCACATAATCCTCAGCTACATATTTCAAGTCCAGTTTTGAATACATGAACTCCTATCTGAAAAAATAACAACAAAGAAGAAAATAAACCAAATGACTTTAGAAATGTCAGCTGCCAACATGCTTCTGTTGGACCTGGACATCCCAGCTGGCAAATCCGCAGATGTTTCATGATCACCAAGCTGTTGAAAAGAGTTTTTTAAACTCTTCCAACCAATTACAGAAAATGGAGTAGGTGCTATAGGATCTCATACAGATTTGCAGCACTTACTCCCCCAAACAATGAAATCCAAAAGGTGATTTGATCTGACTGTAAAGTTGAGGCCACAGACAGTACCCCAAGCCATGAGAAACAGCAGGACATGCTTGAATACATACATTCGTCTACAGTATCATCATTTTCATCAAGGCAGCAGGCCTGAAAGATGTAGAGGTAAACAAATTATAACCCTCCTCTTGATGAAGCTTTTTAATTCATTCTGTTTCTGTTGGACAGCTTTATTAAATTTTTCCAGAAGAACTGTAACAAATATATGGGCTTCTCTTCTGAAAACTGTCTTGTTTTCTGCTTCTTAACTTCACCATGGTAATACTGAAAGCAGGCAGTAGGTGTGTGATGGGAGTCACATACAGGATACAGGAAGGTGAAATTGGAATCTTTGCTGTCCGCTGTTTGGAAGATGAGAATAATGCTAACGTTCCTCTTAAATAAATGTGCCTAGATTACATATGAATATATGTAGAGAGCTCAGCACATTGTAGTAGGCCAATGAATTATTAAATTGATTAATATTCATTGGTAGCATTATAACACTTTTGTGACATAAAACATTCCTGTGATATCAGCACAATCAAATTAGCTATGAAACATAAATGTATTGGTAGAAAATGAGTTTATTTACAGTTATGAAAAACCTACATTTTCCTCAAATAGGTAAAGACTATGTGATGTTTCTAATTATCAGGTTGATATATGATTTTAAATTTAAAAGGTAACAAGGTAATATGACAGAAAGTAAACATCTCTTGTAAATGTAAGCCTCCCAAACTGAGTGGATCCATCCTACTTGATTTAACTGCATATAAAATTAGTATGGAGAGATATGTAAATATGTACATTTTACTCTTGAAATTATTCACATTTTTAAAATGATGCAGGAGTTTTAGAAGCCATTATTTAAACAAATCCATTATTCTTAAGCTTTGAAAAGTTCCAATTACTTTGATGAGCTGTAATTTATGAATTAGAATGCTGAATGTTAAGCTTCCTTTAAACATGTATCACTCTAACTTTGGTGACATAAAGGTACATAAGGTGACATAAAGAAAGGTTGCCAATTAGTTCAGAAATTTAAAGAATTATTTAAAAACATGATAGGATTCATGTTACAATTTTTCTTGCATTAATAATGATCAGGCCAACATTTTTAACATCTTGAAGACACTGAAATGCTGGAACATATTTTAAAGGCCACAGTGATCTTTGCCCATATCACTGAAAAAGTTTAAACTCATATTTAAAGGATATATTTTAAAAGGGAGAAATGTGTCAAAATGAGGTAAATGAAGATATTTCAATGACATTTACCATCAGATGAAGTACACATTACAGTAGATATATGAAAAATGAAGGCATCTGAGGCATATAGATGTCAAAATTTACAGCAGAAATTTGCTTTAGCCAATCTTAATGATAATCATAAGTGTAACCTGCTATAAAAAGGTTAAAAGGAAGGATGGATTTCATTTTGAAAAAAGTGTTTTCTTTCAACTCTCAAATATTGAAATGCATTTCAAAATATATGAGAAATATTAGATTAAAGTCCCATTACACAGAGCTTGAGAAATGGGTCAACTGTTAAAATCAGTAACAATTCTTCTAAAGGACCAGAATTTGTTTCCCACCACTCACATGGGGGCTAACAACAGTCCATAACTCTAGTTCCAGGGAATGTAATCTTGCCTCCACTCTCATTGCACAGATGTACCACACCTACATACATGTAGGCAAAATGCTTGACTCCTGAAACAAAAGTAAATAAATAAAAAAGCAATTATCAGAAACTTCACATATATATTGGTCTCTTGCTTATAAAGAAAAGTCATGCTCACAGAAACACTTGGATACCGATAATAGACAAACCATATCTTTTGAGCTATTTTGCTTGTGATAAGAATTTTGTTGTTTTCTTTTTATTAATATTTTTATTGATGTTTTATATATTTCATACATCATTTTTCATTTCTGTTCAGGCATATTTCCCTATCCCTTCCCCCCACGCCACCCCAATCCATCCCAGGTCATGTACTCTATCATAACTGTCCTGCATCTTTCTCTCAGTCTTTTTTTATGCTTAGGAATTCACATTTTCCTCCATTAATTTCATGTTATTCTAAAATATGGATACATACTCTCCACCCACATACAGTAATTACAGAGTCTGAAAATAATTGGTGGATGGATTCTAGAGCCCATTGAGGGATTCACATTATGACAACATAGTTGCTTACAGATAAACTAGAAATATACCAATACAGCTTGGCTTTCATCTGGGGGATTTGGTGTTAGCATCCACAAATGAGGGAAATAATTCTCCATTTGTCTTTTTGGGACTGTGTCACCTCACTCAGCATAATGGCTTTGAGCTCCATCCATTTACCTGCAAAGTTCATAATGCCATCCTTCTTTACCACTGAATAGTACTCCATTGTACCACAACATCAAGTCTGTTAACAATTTGTTCCTTAATCCGATTTGTGGTAACACTGTTAACATGGATACTGGGGTCCCCTGTGGGGGTTCTGAGTATGATTAATGAAAGATTTTGGGAATGGACCTGAACAGAAGATCAAGGACAATTTTATTAGAGTTTAAATGGAAAATATCACAGGATAGGTAAGTGGTAAATCTCAGCAGGTGTTCAGAGGATAAGAATGGAGGACAGAATGGGAAAAAATATTTCATTTGAGTTAAGCAAATATGGAGTTTAGCCACATCAATGGGAGAGGAATGTTAGAGGAACTGAATTCCCCTAAGCATTAGGGAAAACATGCTTAGAAAAAAAAAAGATAGAGCTGAGCATGGTGACACACTCCGGAGGCAGAGGCAGGTGGATCTCTGAGTTCAAGGCCAGCCTGGTCTACAAAGTGAGTTCCAGGACAGCTGGAGCTACAGGGAAACCCTGTCACAAAAAAACAAAAATTTAAAAAATAAAACAAGATAGAAGAAGGAAAGGAAAAGTTACACTTTTCTGAGTAATTAAGAAAAGCAGAAAGACTTACAAAGTTGCATCACAGCAAGCTACTATGTTAAAAGCAAGAATTCTGGAGAAAATACACTATTTCTTTAAAGGGATAATCTTTCTACCTATATTTTAACATTGCTTATTGTGGCCCTGTATTTTAGGGGATATTTTAGAGGATGGTACCATTTTGCTAAAGTGTGGTCCCTTAGCCAAGCCATCAAGGCTGAACAACTCAGAAGTTACCTCTGCACTCAGTCCAGAGATTTTATTGTCTTTACCAGATGGAAATTATATTCCCTTAATGGGCCATCACTATTGGCATGTGATTCCCCATCTAAAGAGGTTAACTAAAATTATTTAGAAAATGGGCTAAAACTGGAGGATAGATATAACCCACTCTCACCATGAAAATTGATAGATGACAGTTCCAGAGCTGTTCACTAGAAGAAATTAGTGTATGCACTTGAGTTTCAGCCCCCATCCTAACATGCAGTCTTTATGAAAGGGAACTATTTAGGAGGAGCTATTGATCAGTACACCATTCCTCCATTTTACCACGTAAATATGTGCCTCCGGGTATGTTTATTGAATACCCAGAAGGTTAGTTACAGAGCTCTGGTATTTTTAACTACTGTGTAATATTTATAAAACCCTTAGGCAAAACCAAACACTTAAATATTCCTTGATTAGGCATTTATTTTGTTCTTTTAAGCCAGCAATTGCTATTTGCAAAGAAAAAAATCAATAACTTAAGAGAACATCATTGATTTCAATAGAGGGTTGACAATAATTATATTGAACTTGAGTATCCAAATTTTGAAGATATGTTTATTTTATTTTATTTTATTTTATTTTAAGCAAATGTTTTGTTCGGATATATGTATGTGTACTAGATGTGTGCCTGGTGCCCACTGAGGCCAGATGAGGGTGTCAAAGCTCCTAGAACCAGAGTTACAGATTTTTGTGAGCTACCATCTGGGTTCTGGGAACAAAAGGTGGGTGAGGCCTCTGTAAGAGCACAAATGATCTTAAATGCTGAATAATCTCTTCTGACCCAACTTTAGAAAATTTAATATTATACATACACAAGCACACATATGTTATGGGTATTTTAACCTTCATAATGAATTATTGTTTAATATTTTTAAATCTTTCTAATATATTTTCCATTTTCTTGATTTTAATTTACTTCCTTTCTTATTTATTTATTATTTATTAATTTTTCAGGTTTACAAAGTCTGAAAATAAACTTTAGGTTAATTCAAAAACACATTTAGGGATTCACAGTTTAACAGTAAAGTTGCATGAAGGTAAAAAGACATTTCACTTTACATTCCTAAATTACATAGCATGTTGAAGTATGTTTTGATGTACTTTAAACAAAGAGCTTTAATCTTTCTCATAAATCTTAGGACTGAGGAAAATAGAGAGATAAACTTGAGCTATATCTAGTAGTATCAGTCAATGTGGTATTATTTTTTACTAACAAATTACCTATTTTGACTTACATATAAGGATTTGGTGTTAGGAGTCACGAATGAAGGATAGTATATGCCATTTGTTTTTTGTTTTTTTTTTTTCTAAGACCATTACTTCACTCAGTATAATAGCTTCTAGTTTATACTTTCCATCCATTTACTTGCAAATTTCATAATGCCATCTTTCTTTACCATTGCATAGACCTCCATTGTGTAAATGTACTGCATTTTCATTATCCACTTATCAGTTGAGGACACTTGAGTTGCTTCTGGCTCTCCACTATTGTGAAAAGAGCTTCAATGAACATGATTGTGCACATATCTCTGCAATAAGATGAATCTTTTGGGTATACATCCAGGAGCGGTATGACTGGGTCAAATGATAGGTTCATTTTTAGTCTTTTATGAATTCACTACACTGCTTTCCATAGGGGTTGCATGAGTTTGTATTCTCACTAGCAGTGAATGAATGTTCCTGTTTCCCCACAACCTCTCCAGCATGTGGTATTGACTTCATTCTACCACGTGGGCTCAAACAATGGAGGGAAGTGTTCCCATTCATGGAATTAAACAAAATTTGAAATCCTTTGGCTGCACTTTGATACTCACCAAAAATAAACTGTTAAATATTGGAAAAATCAATTAGTAATTTTTTTGGAACAAGATTAAATTTTCTTTTCTTTTTTTTGTTTTGTCTTTTTGAGTCAGAGTCTCCCTTTAGCCCCAGCTGGCCTGGAGCTTGCTATGTAGACCAGACTGGCCTTGAACTCACAGATCCTCCCTCCTGGGATTAAAGGCATGCAGCACCATGCCCAGCTAAATTTTCAATGATACTGTGTGTACAGTTAAAAGATGACACTTTTTTCTCACTGTCATTTCTCCTCTTCCTCATTCGTATCATAAAGTTACTACTAAGTACCTTTCTCAAGACAGTTGCTATATTAAATTCTGAGACATTATAAGAAGATGAGTTGTAAATGTTATAGCATAAGGAAGTTTATATCTGGGGCTGGAAATATGGCTCATTTTGTAAAAATGCTTGCCACATGAGCATGAAGACCTGAGTATGAATCCCCCTCACTGATGTAAAATCCTGGTGTACCAGTGTACACATGTAATCTCTGCACTGGGCTGACAGAAACTGGAGGATCTTGGGGTACACTAGCAAACCCACATAGCAAAATCTGAAAGCCCTAAGTTCAGTAAGAGACAAGTACATTGCACTCCACTCATCAATGAAGTTCCTTTCTTTAACAGATGGAGGCTACTGAAGAGTTCCTCAATTGGTCACACACATAGGATATACATCTGATGAGATGCCCAGTCCTATGTGACATACCGACAATGGAAACTAAATCTTAGGCTCATGGAACATACTGGAACAGGAAGCAGAAGAAAATGAGTGAATCTCTGGTCTCTCACCAGCGAAGCTCTTTATACAACAGAGTGTGATGCACATAGAAAGCCACAACTGGACAAGTATCAGAGAATAAGAGACTATAGAGTGCTTGTCCTTGGATAAGAGTTCCATATTAAACCTCACACACCCGTGATGTTGGATAAAATGTATCTTCTTTGAAGTGGCCTTATCACTGGACAAGATGGAAACTATGGAGTCTGGTTTACTTAGAAGGAGGAGCTAAGGGCAAAGCCCAGCCCATAGTGAGGTTCCTGCAATGCTGGTGCTTCCAGGATGCTAGCATTCCTGTGGCAACACACACAGAACTCTGAGACTCTGGGACACTGCTGGGGCATATAAAAAAAAGTCTTCCACTTATAGCTAAAAAATGAAAAAAAAAATGAGAGAAATATGCAGGACAGTTATGGCAGAATGCATGATCTTGGTTGGGGTGAGGTGGGGGGGAAGGGAAAGGGAAATATGCCTGAACTGAATTGGAAAATGATGTATGAAATGCACAAAGCATCAATAAAAAAAATGTAAAAAAAAAAAAAAGCCTTCCAGCCAGGCGTGGTGTTGCACACCTTTAATCCTAGCATTTGGGAGGCAGAGGCAGGCAGATCTCTGTGAGTTCAAGGCCAGCCTGGTCTACAGAGCAAGTTCCAGGACAGCTGGGGCTACAGGGAGACCCTGTCTCGAAAAGACAAAAAAACAACCTTCCACCCAGGGCTGGGATCTCTCACCATTGCACCATCATGGGCATAGGGCACAGAATTCATGCCAGAACTCCAGCGGCCATGTTGAGAATGAAGAACCACTGTGTAGCTCCTGTGAGTGTCTTCTTTCTGCCATCACTTTGTAGGCAATTGTAGTAAATTCTCTAGTCTAATTAAGATTGGAGAGTCCTCTCCTTGCTTTGCCTAATAATCACAGGAACAGGTAATGGCAGAGACAGAGGGTGGGCACATATGTGGGCACTGCCCAGGAGGAAAGTTCTCTGCAAAACATGGCTTGGGGAGCACTGCGGAGGAGGGATGGAAAGATTGTAGGAGCCAAGGTTGGTTCATGAATATAGGGAGATAAAAGCTTTCTGGATAGGAGAGAAGGTCTAAATGTGATTAAGAACTGTTCTATGAATGTGTAAAAGCTCAGTAAAAAGTTTTAAAAAATATAAGGTGAAAAACAATAGGAATATACCTGAGAGTAACCTCTGGCCCCTATCCATGAATACACATGCAACTTCACATACATGTACACACATATGTTATAGTGTAACAGTATACAGGGTGAGGAATTCAGAATAAAAATGTTTCCATTTAAATTTTGTTTTTTTTTTTCCATTTCTGAATAAAGTATTTGGACAAATTACTGAAACATATAAAGACTATTTACTCTCATTTTTATAATTAAGCAATTATTTCTATTACACATTGTTATGTAAAATTAAATACAATTAACATGTGATATCAGTAAGAATAAATAATAGTGTTGCTATTAAGAGTTGCTATTAAGAAACAGATTTGCACTCCAGAGGCAGAGGCAGGGAGATCTCTGTGAGTTCAAGGCCAACCTGTTCTACAGAGCAAGCTCCAGGCCAGCTGGGACTAAAGGGAGACCCTGTCTCAAAAATACCAAAAAGAGAAAGAAATAGATCTGGATATAAACATGTGCAATAGAAGGAAAAGAATATAAGGATTTTTTTCTAAAAGATGTCATGTTTTCCTGAAAAAATTTCTCCGATTCAGGTGATATATATATATATATATATATATATATATATATATAACAAGTTAGAGAAAGCAACAACAACAGAACTGGGAAAAAAACTCTGGAAAAGAAAAAGATGGTAAGGGAATATATGGGAAAGGGCAGAGATCAGGTGGCGTAGGGGGCATGATAAGAAAGGGACCATGATGCTAATTTGATGGAAATGATGTATGATTTATGAAAAAAAGCTTTAATAAGATAAAAAATAAATAAACACAAAACTAAAAGCAACACAAAAAGTTTTGCCTGATTTTTTTTTTTTTTTTTGGCTCTTAGATCCATAAAACTCTGGCTGATTTTCCTGTACTTAGAAAGAAAATAGGAAATTAAAATTAGTAAAGGAAAGTTGATGTATTTATAATATAGTCAGACAAGGAAAAGAAGGGTTCTTAGTTTCTCCCTTTCCTGTAGCAGTGTTAAAATCTCACAGAAAAATGAAACAAATGCCAGCATGAATTTCAACTTGTGTAGATTTAACCTTGAGATAACTAACTTTTCAGAACCTTGGAAATCTCTCCTTCAGAATCAAGATCCTCCTCTGACTTTTCTCCATTGCCCCAGCACAGGGTTGATGGGTAAATTTCCTGGGAAATTCTTTGGGAACGATTATTTCTATCTGATAGCTAAAAGAGGGAAACACATGTCCCTCCTTAAATATGTCCTTTGTTTCTGGGCTTCAACACAGAATCATATCACAGGAATAGTTTTCATTTATCCCTATACTTTTTGTTTTTACATCATTAAAACTTACAAAAAAGACAAGCATAAATATATAATCATCTTCACATTACACACATTTAAAAATATCTGTTTTCTTCATAATTCTTCTTGCTTCTCTAAGCCATTCTGTTTTCCCCTCTAAATTTTACTGTTTTTTTAAATTCATTCCTTAAACCAAAACCTGATAAAGGGAAGTAGAATAGCAGAGGCAGCATGCATACATACATGCATGCATACATACATACATACATACATACATACATACATACATACACTGGAACAGCTTGCTTGACTAAAATCCTCATAGAGAAGTGTTTAGCTCTGTGACTAGGACATAAGATGCTCTCTTCTGTCTTAAGCTCTATCATCTTCAGGAAGCTCTGATGATGAAGGCTTTGTGGGGATTAAATGAGCTGATGAAGACAAGAGTATGAAGTTTGTAGTAAGCCCTCAGGAAGGGTGGCTATTCATACTCTAATTTCTAAGTAATTTGAATTAGTTTGTCAAGGTTATTAATTTAGATCTTTATACCACTGTTCACGGAAAATGAAGAGTAAAACATGGTTTTCTTGATTTATTGATTTAGATTGTGCTTCTGGAAATGTAGAAGGTCATTGTTTTACAAATATTCATTGAGTTCTTAAATGAAGGTCTATTTTCAGTTTTATGGTAGGGAAATTCAGTATATAGGCATAAATCAACCTAATTAATTTTTATTTCTCAATTTTCACAGCTATTTATGGCCCATTTGATCTTTAAAAACTTGAAAGGGCTTTTAGAGGCACATCATACTTCATCCACCTCCTGACACTTCCTTTTTCCATATCAACTAAATACACCAAGTGAAGATATCACACTGCTGTACTTACCCTGAAGCCCCAGACTCCTCATAAATGAAGTCTTGTCTCTATGTGTGTCTCATGGCATTCCATATTTCCTTCCTATTACTTAGTACTTTAAAATTCTAGCTATATGTTTTCTTAGTCAATTCTAGCTCCTTCCAGCCTACAAGATGATATGTGGAGAGGTATTTTGGGTTTTGTTCATCCTCAGTGGTAAGCACTCTGAACTCACCCACCACCATTGTTCAGAAACCTGAGGTAACAAAATTAATTTTGTTTTCAGTTCAAATATGTGCTTTGCTACATACAAATGATGTGATTTTTGTAAGTTGTATTCCCTAGAATTGAAAGCAGAGGTTGAGAATGAAAATGTAAATATAATTCTGCTTTGACGGATATTCAATTCACTGTTCTATGAAGTTTATTTTTTTATTTATTTTTATTTTATTTATTTCTGTATGTGTATGAATGTACTGTCTACATGCAAGTTTGTGCACCCGTGTCGTGCAATGTTGCGGAGGTCAGAAGAGGGTGTCAGATTCCCCTGGAACTGGAGTTCTCCTGGAATTGGAGTTTCAGACGGTTCTCGGCTGCCATGTGGGTGCTGGGGATCGAACTCAGGTCCTCTGTAAGAGCGGCCGGCGCTCTTGACTGCTAGGCCATCTCTCCAGCCCTTTTCTATGAAGTTTAAAAGTCAGATGCTTATAAGAAAAGCTAAGGTATTCTGTATGTTGAATACTAAGAGAAACCATCATCTATAGATGAAGTTGATTGTAGTAAATAAGAATTTCACAGTGAAAATTTGTTATAATCTGAGTAGCTTTCAATTTCTCTTATTCAGTTAATATAGTTTATTTATTTTTGTTTGTTTCTATTTGAAAAAAACGTTTCCAGACCTTAAATGTGTTTTCTTTTTTATATATTTTGTTATTGTTGAGATAGAGTCTCACTGTGTTGTACTGTCTAGAATTCTCAGTGTAGAACAGGCTAGCTTTAAACTTGTAGTAGTCTTTTTGTCTCCCGAGTGCTGGTATTTCCTTTTATACCACAATGTCTGCTTTTAGTAATTTTTGTTTTGGTGGGATGGTATCATTTTTAGTAATGGCCATTTAAAATACTTGTACACCTTCTTTGATGAATTTTCAAAAAGAGCTGTGTGCAACTGAGTGTGTTTTTGCACATCTGTAACCCTTGCACTCCAGAGATTGTAAAAGGATTATAAGTTTGAGTCCAGGTTGAAGTATGAGTCTGGTTTGGGATGCAAAGCAAGCAACAAGCTAAAATGGCAAGACCCTTATCTCAAACAAAAACAAAAACAAAACAAAATAACCACATCAACAAAGACAGAAATGTGATAGAAATAAGTGTAATCATGAGATAATAAATTATCTTTTTACTAAAGCTACTTTCAGTTAAGCAGCTCTTGTATCACTGGCAAAAGAATATATCTTGACTGAAAAAGAAATTTAAAGATATATTTCTTTTATTTTTATGTGTATGAGTATATTGTCTGAATGTATGTAAGTCTGTCATGCAATGGCCTTGGAGGTAAGAGAGGGATTCAGATACCCTGGAACTTGAGTTATGGGCTGTTGTT
This sequence comes from Rhizomys pruinosus, assembly GCA_009823505.1. NCBI lineage: Eukaryota > Metazoa > Chordata > Mammalia > Rodentia > Spalacidae > Rhizomys > Rhizomys pruinosus. The sequence continues at coordinate 333,508 of VZQC01013813.1, forward strand.
GAGATTATTTAAATCAGGTTAGCTGAGGTTGGAAGATGCCCACTGACTGTGGGAATGTATATTCTATGCCATTGTATGTTGGAAGTATGTAATTTGCTTTTTTATTTTACAAGTTAAGTCACAGTTTAAAAATTAGTTGAATCTCTGGGCTTGTGAAGAACTTTGAGACTGTTAAAGACTTTGGAATTTAAAGTTAGGCTAAATTCATTTTGTATTATGATATAGCCATGAGCCTAGAGGGATCAGGTGGTACTTTAAAATAGAAATGTCCCTCATATACTCAAGTATTTAAATACTTGTTTCCTAGTTGTTGGCATCATCTGGGGAAATCATGGCATTGTTAGGAAATGTGGCCTTCCTGGAGAAAGTTTATCATTGAGGTTGTGCTTTGTGAATTCAGAGCCTTGACCCAATTCTAGTTTTTTTCTTTCTGTTTGGCATTTTGACCTTTGACATCTGCCACCATGCTTGCTGCTTGCTGCCATGCATCCCCAATATGATGCACTTCTCTGGAGGTTTAAACCAAAATAATCTCTTTCTTCTACAAGTAGCTTATGGTCTTGGTGTTTGAACAGAGCCAGAGAAAACTAACTAAATCAGATTGTTTTAATTCATTTCCATTTAGTTATAGGATTATTTTTCATTTTTTAAAATTTTCTCCTTGGTTATTTAATAACCTATTTATCACTTGACAGAGTGTTATTAATTTTCCATGAGATTATATATTTTCTAGTGTTAATTTTATTAGTGATGTCAAGCCTTTTTCTATTGTAGTCAGGTAGAATACAGGAGTTACTTCAACTTTCCTGTAATTGTTGAAATTTGTTTTGAGTCCCAGTTTGTCGTCTATTTTAGAGAATTTTCTGGGGGTTATTGAGAGGAATCCATATTCTGTAGTGTTTGGGTAGAATCTTCTGTAGTTATCTGGTAGGTCCACTTGTTTCATGATATTATTTAGTTCTAATCTATTTCTATTGATATAGACCGGATGACCTGTCTATTGTTCAAACTATGTTGGGATTAATCTGTTACTATATACCCAGTAGTATTTATGATACAAGATGAACCTGACTTTTGTATAGCTGTGTATAGAAATGTAATATATTTTGATGGATTATTTTCTTAAGCAGTATGAATTGAGTGACCTTCTTTAACTCATCTGATTTATTTTTATTTGAAGTCCATTTTGACCAACATTAAAATAGTGACACATGCTTATTTCTTGCTCCCATTTGCTAGAATATTTTTCTGACCCCTTTCCGCTCTGGAAGGTACTATATATATATATATATTCATAAATATATATATATTAATAAAATAATAAAAAAAAAAAAAAAAAAAAAAAAAAGGGAGGGAGAGAGGGGGAGAAGAGTGGGAAAGAGGAGAAGAGAGGCAAGAGCGAGGGGCGGAGGGGAAGAGGAATGGTTTGTTTCTAGAAGAAAACAAACCATAAAATGAATCATGTTTTTAATAAAGTTTACTAACCCATGTATTTGATTGGGGAATTGAGATAGTTAATATTCAAAGTAATTATTACATATGCATAAATTGGTGTTCTTTTGTTGATTTTGTGGTTTTTCTTATGACAGTATGCTACTATTATTATATTTCCATGTAGCCTCCTGAATATGTTTATCCTTGTTTCCACTCTGAGGTATTCCTTCCAGTAGTCTCCATAGTGCTGACTTTGTAGTCATATATTCTTTAGGTGATATTGATGATAGATTTTTTCCTTTTTCCAAGAATTTTTTTAAGTGTTCTGTGGCTGATTTATTAACAATAACTGCCATTTTGTGTCTGTGGTAACAAAGTGATTTGTAAATGGTGAATGTTTTCTCATTGTGTTCTATTCCAGGGTTGTTTTCCCTGTGGGTCATATCCAGACCTTCTGATGAACAAAAACCAGCAAAAGTATAATGGCCCTGTAACCCCAGACTCTCTGTTAGTGAAATTCAACATTGCTCTCCAGGGTGACCCAAGCTAAAGGCCCATGCTTTTAAATAAAAATTATGTACAAAATTAAAAAATGATTTTTTTTTCTTTTTCCTTAAATTAAAACATCATTTTGCCAGGTGTAGCAGTTTGGGTTGACACCCATGTTCTTTCAGAACTTGAAGTGCATTGCTCCTAGACAGTCTAACTTTTAAACTTTCTGTAGAGAAATCAGCTGTTATTCTGGTGGACATTACTTTATATGTGATAAGACTTTTCTTTATCTCTTATGGATTTCAATTTTCTGTGTTTTTTCCTTTATCTCTTATGGATTTCAATTTTCTCTCTTCTGCATACGTAGTGTTTTAATTATAATACTACGAGAGGGATTTCTTTTCTAGTCCTGTATGCTTGGTCTTCTGTATGCTTCTCTTATGTAGATACACATTCCCGAGATTTAGAAAATATCTTTTAGGATTTTATTGAAAATATTTACTATGCCTTTGACCCAGAATTCTTCTCTTTCTTCTATGCTTATAATACGTAGAGTCAATCTTCCTGCAGTGTCTCAAAGATACTATATGTGTCCTTTATGCATTATTTCCCTAGTTATTATTTCCTTTGACTGATCATCCAATTTCTTTCTCCTGTCTTCAAGCTTTAATATTTTGTCTTCCACAAAATTATGGAAAGCTTTATAAATTTGAGTTTCATCATTCCACAGGGGGCATGAAGATCTCTTTATCATACAAATTTTAATATATATATATAGTGCTGAATTGATCATAAGTTGCTTTTGTCTGGATATTTTATCACTGCCGTAGGAAAAGTAACTAATACAGCCATTTAGTTACTGTCATGATCAATTATTGTCATGAGGCAGGAGAGTGAGGCAGAGTGTGAGCCAGAAAGACTTGTACAAAGTTTACAAAACTGGCATATAGAATAAAGTTAATAAACTCTTGCTAATTTTGCTGTCATACCTCAAGTTACCTAAATTAAAGCTACACTGTGTAACAGGTTCTTAGGTAAGATGAAAAGGCCATTTGTAATTCTGATGGGTTTTCCTTTATATGTAACTTGTTTTTCTCTTGTGGCTTTCAGTATTCTGTCTTTGTTTTGAGCATCTAGAGTTTATGATATATCATTGGGAGTTTCTTTTCTGATCTTGCCCATTACCCCATCAAAGTTAGGGCATGGAAATTAGATGTATATGCAGGTCCTTTCATATTTAGATTCTAAGAGATGGTTTTTAGGTCTTTGACATAAACAATCCTATGTAACAAGAGTCTCTTAATGAGACCTACATCTAATATTACAATTAAAACAGAAAATATTGCAAGGAAAAGAATGGGGAGTAGCTAGAATTTCTCTTTTAATAATGATTTGAATGTTTCATATTTTATTTCCTTTTTATTGAATTTTTGTATATATCATACATAACATCTCAATCAGTCTTAATTGCCTTTATACCCCCTTCTCCACTGTCACCCCCAACCCCCTGGAGTTCATACATTCTATCATTTGTGTTAAAAGTCTATTGTGCCAAATTAATGTACTTTTAGAAGTATAGGATAGTTTATAAGATAAACTTATCTGGGGCTGGAAAGATGGCTCGGTGTCATTAGCTGCCCTTGCAGAGAATCTGGCTTCTAGTCCCAGCACCCACATACATGGTCATCAAACATCCATTACTTCAGTTTCAGTGGATCTGAGTCCTTCTGGCCTCCACAGGCATTGCACACATATGCACCTACATACATGCAGGCAAAATACACAGATAAAATAAAAATAAATCAACCAGAAAAAGTTAAAAATAAGCCCATCTTAGTCAACATCCCCTGCACAGTGTGTACAGCCACAGTACGAAAAATCCCAACAGTACACACAAGATTCAGCAGCCATGGAAATGTCTCTAGTATCTCCAAATGTCCTCAGTTGAAAACTATTTAAATTTTGAAGTCCTGTTCTCTAAAAATATGAATGAGCCTTGAGTCCCACTATAGCTGAGAATGTCTTCCAAAGTGTGATCATACAACGTTTTATTTTACTATATATTACATAAGGTAATTGATAACTGGCAAGTACTGAAAAAGTATACTTGTTGATTTATGTTAGTCAGTTTCTAAAAGTACATTAATTTGGCACAATAGGCTTTGAACACAAATGATAGAACATATGAACTCCAGGGGGTTGGGGGTGACAGTGGAGAAGGGGGTATAAAGGCAATTAAGACTGATTGAGATGTTATGTATGATATATACAAAAATTCAATAAAAAGTAAATAAAATATGAAACATTCAAATCATTATTAAAAGAGAAATTTCCTTTAAGGGGGCCTTGGGATAAACTTTTGCTACAGCCATGTTTTGTTTCATCTGCATGGCTATTTTCTTTTGGTGTGAATGTAAACTTGCTTGTTTCTACAGGCTTAGATTAGTTTTCAGTAGTTTTAAATTGGGAAATTTTATAGATAGATTTAACTTGGACTTTTCCCATATTTGGTGTCTATTCAGATTATTTCCAATTTTTGTTAATATAAGCAGTACTATTAAAGATCATTTAGCATCTACAGTGATGTAAATTCTGAGATGTGAAATTATTAATGTACAGGAAGAGGAATTTAACATTTTAACAAATGTGATTAAATTACCATGGAAAAGCTGAAACCAATCTACAGCTTCATGCCCACACCTGACAGTGCTTATTTCCTTGCAGCTCATCCAACACTTTATTTTCTGCAATTAAACAAAGGACTTTACTTGTTTCTTTCCTGATGGTTTATAGATTGTAGCTCTTTTCCTATATTATGTGGTGGCCCAGGTCTCCTTTCCTGTAAATTCTTTAAGCTTATTCTTTGTCCACCGGTTCTGCAGAGGAGGCCACCTTCTGAAATTTAAGGGTTTGTCTACCCAGAAACCATTTTTTCTCCCCATATCTACATCTTCCTCACTGTTTCACATGACTGTTTAATCAGCTTGATTTCTAGATACACAATTTGGGATTGACTTAATCTTTAACATACTTATCAAAATGATTTTCTTGAGTACCAAGTGAGAACTTAGAAGTATACAAAATACAAAAAGATGAGAACATAGAATTATACAAAATACAAAACAAAAAAAAGCCTGGAACTGCAATTGTGTGTGTGTGTATAGGTAGTGGGTGGTGGTGTATGAAGAGCGTCCTATATAGGAAAGCTAGAAGTCCAAGTAATATTACAAGCAGGGTCTTAGTTTCTCATAGCATCTTATATACTAACCAGTGAATGCACACTTAAATGTTGGTATTTAATCTTGAATTGAAGATGGTTCCGCTTGAATCCAGCAAGATTTATTACAACAAATGCAATCACTTCACACTTTCTATAACGGCTCTAATCCAAATTTTTGCCCTTTGGGACAATTGAGTGATTCCAAGAGCTGATCACATACTGCATTTTATGTTAATTCTGAAGAGACGGAGACGAGATAGAGAGAGAGAGAGAGAGAGAGAGAGAGAGAGAGAGAGAGAGAACATTGAATACATTGAATACAGCACTTTAAAATATTTTCCTAAGTCTTTTCTTGGTCACCTTTAACACCTGGGATGAGGAGAGGAGTGGGGAATGGGGACAGTTTTGCTTATTTTAGTCAGTTTTTGTTTGATGCTCCTTTCCAATGCTTAGCCAGTTATTTTCCCTTGCCCATTTTGCACTTCCTTATTCAAAGAGGAGAAAAAATAGAATATCTAGTTGTCAGCAAACAATCTGTCTTAAATAATTGAATAACAAGCACTGTTATCCAAAAATATCTCAAAAAAGAAAAAAAAACAGATGTGTTGCAGATAGAGAAGAAAGCAAGGTTTCTCAATTGTACAGGGCAAACTAGGTAATAGGCTGAGACAACACTCAGACAATGAGCAAAACAATGTCCTCACATTCGTGTTCTACGCATGTGTGTTTTATACAAATGGTGAGTGTTGATATTCACTTTTGATAAAACTTTAATATCCACATTAAATTAATATGCCTGAATAAGGCATGCAAGCATAGAATGACTTCGTCTGTCATTCTAAGATGTGATCCCTTGTTACTACTCGAGGGATCTAAATCAGCTTTACACAATGAAGAGCAAAAAGTAAACTACCATTGAGACAGTAGCCTTGATTTAAATGAGAATATTGGTTATAGTGAGTTATCAAAAGGCTTGCTTTGGCCCATGGTAAGTAAATTTTTATACTTTTCTTGGGGGAAATGCCATTTTAAAGCATTTCATTTTTATGTAATTTTTTTTAAATTTATTATTTTTATGTGTATGAGTGTACTGTCTGCATGTAGGTTGGTGCACCCGTGTCATGCAATGCCCCGGAGGTCAGAAGAGGGCGTCGGATTCCCCTGGAACTGGAGTTAAAGACAGTGCTTAGCTTCCATGTGAGTGCTGGGAATTCAAATCCCGGTCCTCTGCAAGAGCAGTGAGTGCTCTTAACCGCTGAGCCACCTCTCCAGCCCCTAAAGCCTTTCTTATTAAGATAAACTTTCCTTTTTTTATTTTTTAATTTTTTAAAATTTTCATATGTGTATGAATGTACTGTCTGCATGTAGGTTTGTGCACCTGTGTCGTGCAATGCTGCGGAGGTCAGAAGAGGGTGTTGAATGCCCCTGGAGTTAAAGACCGTTTTCAACAGCCATGTGGGTGCTGGGGATGGAACCTGGGTCCTCTGCAAGAGCAGTCGGCACTCTTAAATGCTAGGCCATCTCTCCAGCCCCTAGATAAACTTTTTAATGCTTAACTCAATAATTTCTCTTCTTTAATTGTCCCTTAGTTTTCTGTGTCTCCTTTGAGAACCACATTAAACATACCACTCCTAGGACCCTGCTGTGCTTGTGAGACTCCAGCTCTGTCTGTTACGTCTTCATTTGAAGAATTATCCAGTCATCCCTCCAGATAATTCACTGCCCTATGCTGAGTTATCTTAAAACCCACCATGCACTCAGATACCAGCTCTTCAGATTTAGAGGTCTGTGAAAAGAAAAGCCCCTAATGACTTCCACAATCCTCCCCTATTTGTAGATTAGAAAAAACGTAATCCAGTTATATCATATAACTTCATTGCTTAATTTGGCAGATAAGCTTGTTAAGTACGTTTCTGGAGAGGAATGAGCCAGGGACCAAACTGAAATGGCTGATGAAAAGCTCACAGGGTTTAGGCAAGAGTATAGGAAGTGAAGTGTATTACAGGAGAGTATCTGTGATACTGGGGAGTGTGATTATCCCAAATGATGTGCCCTGTGTACTGGGCTGCAGTCGTGGGGATCGATACCACCAGGTATTCTAAGCCTTCTGGAAAAGGATGTCTTCTGTGACGTTTTCGGACTTTAAAAATATTTTTCAAATAATGACCTCAGCTCTTAGATGTCGAGGCTAAGGAACACCAGAAGATTATGTAGCAACCTAAATTATTGTTCATCCATACTTACTCTCCTAGCTTTATAGTGATAAGATAAACATTCTTTCTTTGCTTGAATGTAGTGCCTGGTTTTGTGTTCACTTTGGCCAGTCATTAGTTGGAGAGAATGATCCCAGGACTTGAAATGAGCTTGTGTGAGTGAGCTTGTCTGTTTGCACTTATTCTCTTGGCTTTAAGTAGACTGTGCCTTATGTAATGCTTGCTCAACAATAATGACAGATACTTGGAACAAACCTGTACTCAGACCACCCCAGGGACCCAAGCCCAGGTAACATCTTCCTGGAGCTGCTGAGCTCCAAACTCTCTGTATACACAGATTCTTAATACGAAATAATTGTTTTTACCTAGGAACAAACTTAACCAAAATCACCAAATATCTCTACAACAAAAATTTTAAACCCCTGAGGAAGGAGATTGAAGAAGACATCGGAAGATGGAAAGAACTCCCATGCTCATGGATTAGCAATACAAGTTGGAATGAACAACCAACAAAAGAACTGAAAAAAAATTCTGTAAGGACTCAGAAAAAGATACAGGACATGCATGGCAGAGTGCAGGGACTTGGGTGAGGTGGGGGCCTTGGAAAGGGAAGCGATTCTATATTTAATTGTGAAATGATGTATGACCAATGGAAAAATTTAATAATAAAAATTGGAAAAAAGAAAAATTAATATAGTAAAAATCTCCATTATACCCAAATTAATATGCAGATTCAATATAATCACAATTAAAACCCCCAAAAGTTTCTTCACAGACTTGGAAAAAAAAATCCTTAAATTCATATGGAAAAACAAAAGACCCCGAATAGCCAAAGCAACTCTGAACAAAAAGTACAATACAGGAGGGATCATTATAACAGACTTCAAACTCTATTAGAGGGCTATAGTCATAAAAACAGCCTGGGACTGGCACAAAAACAGACCTGTAGACCAATGGAACAAAACTGAAGATCCAAACTTGAGCTCATACAATTTCAGCCACCTCATATTTGACAAAGGGGCAAAAAAAGTCTGAATAGAGGAAAGACAACATCTTCAGCAAATGGTGCTGGCAAAACTGGATCACCAGTTGTAGAAGAACAAAATTAAACCCCTACCTCTCACCCTGTACAAAAATCAACTCCAAATGGATCAAAGACCTCAATGTGAAACCCAAAACTCTGAAGGTGATAGAAAAAACGTTGGCAGCAATCTACAAGACATAGGCATAAGAAAAGACTTTCTAAATCAAATAGCAGCTGCACTAGCAATAAGTAAGCAACTGAAAGAGTGGGATCTCATTGAATACTCGAACTCTGTTTACCAATGAAACGAACAATCAATGAATGAAAGAAACCACACAGAGTGGAGGAAAAACATACAGTCTCTTCTTAACTCTCTCTCTCGTCTCTCTCTCTCTTCATACTATATATTATATTTTTGATATGATATAATATATATAGTGATATATATAATTTATTTGATATATTATCTGGAAGCAACATGTGTGCCATTTACTCCACTTGTGTTACCTTACTCCTCGGGGAATGATCTTTGAATTAACCTACCCCTTATCTTTCAGACTCATTGGGGGAGTGTATGTATGCAATACTATAGATATATATAAAATTTAAGGTGTAAAATGTGAATTGTAGCCAGGCATGGTGGCACATGCCTAATCAGCACTCGGGAGGACAGAGGCAGTTGGATCCGTTTTGAGTTCAAGACCAGCCGGGTCTACAGAGTGAGTTCCAGGACAGCTGGGGCTACAGGGAGACCCTGTCTCGAAAAAGACACCAAAAAAAAAAAAAAAAAAAAAAGAATTCCTAAATATTTTTGGAATAATTGAGTTTACTTTCAGACATCATAATTTTGGTATATGTGTGAAAGCATATATGCATATGTTGGAAGGCAATACAATGGAGGGAACAACAACAACTGAACGACTGGGTCAAAGAACTGACTGAACACGAAACTTCAGCCCAAAACAAAAACGAAATAAAAAGAAAAGAATGAAAAGAAAGTTGCAAGACATGTATGGCAAAATGCATGCTCTCAGTGGAGTGGAGGGCATGGAAAGGAGAATGAGTCTAAAATTGGACTGAGAAATGTATGAATTGCACAAAACTTCAATTAAATATTAAAATGTGTTGTATTAAGCCATTGAATGTTTGTAGTTCTTTATCATACAGTACTAGATAACTAATAGAAAGAGACTTTTTCAAGATTTCATAGTAAGTATTAGGCAGACTCAAGTTTAAAAGTCAATATTCCAGATTACTAATCCACTGTATTTTCTACTCTATTGGACTATTTTCTTCAATTTGCCACCTTATTGTTATTTCATTCAGGCTACCTGTCAGATTAAGCAAAGAAAATGAGCCTGCTATTTGATTCCTCTTTGTAAGACTCTCTCTCAGGACCCCATTTGGATTGTATATGCCTACCAGAGTTTGGAACATAGCTTTGAAATTTCCACAAAGATAAATGAAAATAATCTAGCATGATTTTCTACTAGACAACTAGGATATGCACAATCAGAATTTAAATTTGCATAAAAATTAAACCAGTCTCTATGCGCAAGATGGAATATTTTAGAATTATCACTAATTTAATTGAGCTTGCTTACCCGGCTTATAATAAGTATGATTGCCTGCATCTTCAGCAAGGTAATCAGAACCTACTTAGCAGTTTCTGCCTCCAAGTCAATTAAACTGTAAAATAATTTTTCTCCTTTTAAAATAATTTGGATGGCTTAGATTTTGCCTTATTCACAGTTAAGATTTTATTGCATTCTAATGTATTTGTCTGAAAATATAAGTAGACTATTTTTTTTAATTCTAATACTCTTTATTCATTGTACCTAGAATTAATCCTGTGAAAATAATTCCTTTTTTGTCCATTGAGAATAATGATAATAATGATCTCTTGGAGTTGTAGTGATATGTAATTTGTACAAATATCCCCTATTCACACACATACCAGAAGAAAAGGCATGTTCAGTAAGGCCCACTATTATCAACTTCTCTCATTATGATGATTAATATAATATGGTATTATGCTTACTACTTTGACTAAATATTTTTATTAAAAATAACCTGGTAAGAATTGATACAAGTTTCACATCTATCAACAAATCAGATTCCCTGATGTTAACCACTATCCTACCCTCAAAACCACATGTATTCAAAAAGTCCTATGGCTATGAGCCTATGTGACATGCATTGAGCATGAGTGTATAATGTCGCCTACCTATCTCAAATGATTGAGGTGACAAGAATAGACCAGCAGTTATGACTTTTGGGGGGCTAAAGAGGTGACTCAGTGGTTAAGAGATCTGTTCTTGATCAGGCCCGGCCTTTAATCCTAGCACACGGGAGGCAGAGGGCAGGCTGATCTTTGTGAGTTCAAGGCCAGCCGGTCTCAAGTGAGTTCCATGACAGCATCTGGCGCTACAGGGAGACACCTTCTCAAAAAAGACCAAAAAAATAAAAAATAAAAAAAAATTTAAAAAAGAGGTGGCTCAGTGGTTAAGAGATCTGTTCTTGCAAAAGATTCAGGTTTGAATCCCAGCACCTACTTGGTGGTTAATAACTGTTCCTAACTCCAGTTCCAAAGGATCCAGTGCCCTCTTCTGACCTCCACCCACACACTGACATATGTGTGTGCTTACACTCATGCAGGCATAAAAACTCATATATATCATACCTTTAATCCTAGCACTTAGGAGGCAGAGGCAGGCAGATCTCTGTGTGTTCAAGGCCAGCCTGGTGTCCAGAGTGAGTTCCAGGACAGCAGGAGCTACAGGGAGACCTTGTCTCCAAAAGACCAAAAAATTTTTAAATAAAAGAAGTAAAAGTTTCTCTGAGAGTGAGATTAATATCTATGAGGATGATTTTCAAGTCTTAGTATGCTTAGAGTCCCTGATAGTTTTGTTAAAATACAGATTCTGATTTGTCAAGTCTGCCTGGAGCCTGCCTTGATGATGCACCTGCTGCTGGCCCATTCATAACTCTGAGTATGGAATTAACCCTTAAATCAACAGAAAGAAAAATTGCTTTGGCACTTGATAGGTACAAATATGTAGAGATCTGATATGGTAAATCTGATCGTTTGCATTTTCCTCTACTTTCCCAGATGTATTGTTCACATTATAACAAGCAGGGTCTTGACTTTGAAACTGTGGTGGAAAAACAGAGCAGATGGTTCAAGAATCATTACCTTCTTTTTTTTGCCTTTTTGAGACAGGGTCTCCCTGTAACCCCAGCTGGCCTGGAACTCACTTTGTAGACCAGGCTGGCCTTGAACTCACAAAGATCTGCCTGCCTCTGCCTCCTGAGCGCTAGGATTAAAGGTGTGCGTCACCACGCCCAGCAAGAATCATTACTGTTTAAGTCAATGTCCCAGCCTTACTATTCAAAGGAACAGTGATTAATAATTGACTGATATGCTGTATTATATATCTTTAAAGGCAGTAAGATGAAAAAGAATTTAAAATTCATAATACTAAATCCATTAATGTGAAAATTTTGCTTCCTCAAAAGGCCTTTCAGAGCATAGTGTTTGGTAAAATATGTACAATGTTGTCTCGTCACTTATTCAGGAACACACTTAGGAAGGTCTGCCCTTAAAAGAAAGATGTCTTATTGTGAAACAATGGGCTTAGCTGCTCACAAGGATAGAATAAAATTAGTGATGAATGAGAAGAGGTTGGACCCCACACCTAGGAAAGTTTCTGACATGCAGAAATGAAACAGACTCTCTTTTAGGGTAGTGAGTCTTCTGACATGCACAGAATCCTATCTAATACTCTAACTTGTCAAAAGTATATATGGAGTATTCCTCCATATGAATATTTAATGAATATCTAATGAATAATATCAAATGATTTTATAATCTCAGGGTCATATATTGTCATCTTAATTTAGAAGAAGCATATAGAATCAGATTAGTTCAAAGGAAGTGAAAAGATCCCTGATCTCTTCCTGGTTAAGTAATTCAATTTATTTTATTTATTTACAAATTTAATGAGGTGTAATTGACAAACACAATCTACATATATTCAAGATCCATGACAGCTTCACATGTATATTAATTAAAATGATTGCTACAGCCCAACATATTAACACATCTGTCACCACATTCTCTGTGATATTCTGAGCACACAAAGACCTACTCTCAGCAAATTTCAGGTATACAGGAAAGTATCATTATGTATATTCATCATGTTATACATTATATCCTCAGAACATACTTTTCTGGTCATTGAAATCTTGTTCCATTTGGCTATCCCTTCCCTATCCTCCCCAGCTCTTGTCAAACAATGCTTTACTTTCTGATTCTATAAATTTTGTGTTCCAGTTGGACCTAAGGTTATATTGTGCAATATTTGGTTTTGTATTTTTTATCTGGGCTATTTCTTTTAACATAATGTTCTTCACATTCGTTTATTCTGTCGAACAGCAGGATTTCCCTCCTTTTTACTGTTATGTGTTATATATACATATATATATTTTTCCCCTATCTATTCTCATTCTTATGTCAACAGAAATTGAGAGGTTCCCATGATTTAGTTACTGGCAATGATGTCTCCAAGAATGGGAGAGTACAAGTGTTTCTTTTTTATACTAAATTTTTGTGTGTTACATACACAAAATCTCAGCTTTAGGCTTTTATACCCCTTCTCCATTGCCACATTCTGTCATTTGTGTTAGTGCCAACTGTGCCAAATTAATCTTCCAGGCAACTCCCCAGTGCCAGTCCATTCTCTGATCTCAACTCAGTTCATGGAGAATCCCTCACTTGAAGAAGGCTAATTCTTCCCCTCCTGACCATAATCAGCTTCCAATATTTCTTCACCTAAGATTGGGTTCAGCTACCCATTTCTGCAGTCCCATGCTGGGTTTTTGTACACACATACTAACACCGATGCTGTAGGATCACCTGAGCAGGATCCCAGGAGCTTGTAGGATTCTATTTCCATATGGTAGTACCTATGCTCTTTGCTAAAAGTTTCAGTGTTTCAGGTTTCACATTTGATTCATGTGCAGCTGATTTCTGTACAGGGTGGTAGATATGGGTCTAATTTCCTTCTTCTACATGTGGAAATTCAGTTTTCCCAGAATCATTTGTTGAAGATGTTATCTTTACTCCAGGTACCCTTTGGTCCAAATCTTGATATAGAGGTGTGTTTGTATTTCTCTTTTGTAAATGCCAAGAATTAGAATTATAAATTTAAGTAGGCCCGGGCTGGAGAGATGGCCTAGCGGTTAAGAGCACTGACTGCTCTTGCAGAGGACGCGGGTTCGATCCCCAGCACCTACATGGGGGCTGAGAACTGTTTTGACTCCAGTCCCAGCAGAATCCGACGCCCTCTTCTGACCTCTGTGGCATTGCACAACACGGGTGCACTGACCTACATGCAGACAGTACATTCATACACATAAAAAATAATTTTAAGTAGGCCCATATTTTTCTTTATGAAACTTCCAAATTATTTTCTAAAAGGATTGTACTACATTTCTAACACAAAGTATGAAAGCTGCATGTGCTCTAATTAGTACCTTCTTTTTACATTATTGTGTATTACCTACTGTCACATCATGACATTGTGGAACAATTGTGTGTAGTGATATAACAGTGTTTTTCTTTATATTCTTTTGACATCTGATAATAGTGATCATGTTTTCATCTGTTTAGTGGCCATTTATGAATGTTCTGTTGCTGTCTATTAAAATCATTATTTTAATTAGTCTATATATTTTATTGAGATTTTAGAGATTTTTCCTGAATTCTAGGTACAAGTTCTGTGTCATATGTATGTTCTGTCAATATTTTCTCTTAGGAAGGCATTAAAAGTGTATGAGGAAGCCTCATCGTGAAGGGAGCTGAATTTCATTTCTGTTCTGATAAAACACCTTAAAAAAACAACGTAGAAAGCATTTATTTTAGCTCATAGTTGCATCATGATGGGGAACTCGCATTAGCAGGAGTTTTAGGGAGTTGGCCATGTCACATTCATAATCAGGATCAGAGAAGCCAATGAATGCATGTGTACTTGCACTCAGTCCACTTAATCTATTCTTTTTTTTTTAATTTCTATTTATTTCTGTATGTGTATGAGTGTATGTGTATGAGTCTGCATGTAGGTCTGTGCACCCGTGTCGTGCAATGCCGTGGAGGTCAGAAGAGGGTCTCGGATTCCCCTGGAACTGGAGTTCTCCTGGAATTGGAGCTACAGACGGTTCTTAGCCGCCATGTGGGTGCTGGGGATCGAACCCGGGTCCTCTGCAAGAGCAGTCGATGCTCTTAACCGCTAGGCTATCTCATTTATTCTTATACAATTCAGGTTCCCCTTCCTAGAAAATAGTGATACACACAGTGGAAAAAATCTTCCCACCTCAATTAACCCAACCAAGATAATATTCCATAAATATGCCTACAGGTCCTCCTCATAGAGACAATCCTTTATTGAGATTCCCTTCCCAAGTGATGGTAGATTATGTCAGCTTGACAGTTAAGGGCACTTATCATAGAGCATAAGGAGATTGATTGTCTTACATCAAAGACTTGTAGTCTTGAAACTCTTCCAAAATTGCTGAGTTTTAAAGTCTAATATTTCATTTCATTGCCAGAGCATCTTTACGTGTTTGTTTGTTCAGACACTTTGGCTCCTCTTTCAGCGAGTCAGTTAATAACTGGATCTTAGCAACCATTACGATGATGTTACACGATCCAATCTCCATTCCCTTACCACAACCTACCCTCATTCTTCACCATCTTAAAGCTCTTTTTTCTAAATGTTTTGGCACAAAGACAAAGTGTCCCCTTAGGGCTCAGAATATTATTGTGCTTTTGTTTTCACAGGATTCAAAAGCTTAAGAGAGTTTTTTGAGGAATGGGATCTATTTTATATAAATCTTCCTTTCCTTTCAGATGCTCTGAGAACACTGACACCATAGATAGACCATGATTTGATTGGTATACTGCTCAATCTCAATAGAAAAACTAGAATCATAAACATGGAAGCTCCTCAGTTAAGGAAAGTTGAATAATGATTTAATAGAGGTAGCTTCTGTCTTGTACCTGAGTTCAAGTCTGTATCATGGAAACCCACTGGTAATTAAGAGTGGCCTCCCTAGACAAAGTGATGATAGAAAGGCGGTACCTACCATTCTACTTTCAGCCATTTGCAATCTGTCACATATGGAACATTCTGTTCATACCCAGGACTTTTTAATATCTCATTCTTAGTGGCACACAATTCTTTCCCGCTAGTTGAGCTATACGGTTTAGACCTAGCTAACTCTGATCATTATCAATATTGAGCTTATATTTCAACACACTGGAAAACTTTCCTGAGCATATCTACCTCCTAAATTAGATTAGGCACTCTGAACATTTTAGTTAGCTTTATAATATCTTTTATCTTAAAATAATTCCCTTTCGAACTCAAAGCTAAGGCATGCTGTACTTGTTCAAGGCAAGCTTTTAGATGGTTTTGTATTGCCTCTGTGACAGCTCAAAATACAGAAGCAGTTAGTCTCTGTTGGGCAATTCTATCCTGTTCAATAATTTATGAATTAGAGGGTATTTTTCCACGCCAATTACCTGCCTCAGATAACTAACTTTTCAATTACTTTACAGCATTCTTTTATTTATTCATTAGTATACTTATTTACAAACAGCCTGTTTCAAATTGTCTTTGAACTGAATCAAGTAGCCACAGTACTCATCAGTGCCTACCAAAGCAAACTGCAGCATCAATGAATTGAAAATTAATATTACAGTTTTGATGGAGGAAAAGGACTTCATCAATCTTTCAACATGAATTTGGGCTACTAGTTTCTGGAGAATGTTTTCATTTATGAATTCTTGAGCTTCCCCTTTTAAAAGTTCATTTCATCCCATAAATACATAAAATTTCAGGCAATTTCTAGTGATTTACACACCTCTGGTGCTGTTTAAGTTTATGATCCCCTGAGAGATCTCAACCTTTATACATGAAAGGCAAGGAAACTTGATTTTTTTATTGTAGTCTTTAAATAAGATGTAGACTTTTAGAGTGAAAAGATAACGTTGTTTTTCTGTTGGAATGAGATAGATGTCTATCCCTTACATGGGCAACAGAGCAACATACTCAACATTTCCTCACACCTCCAATCGATAAAATAAAGATAAAAAATTATTTATGCAAAAAAAGAGAAAGAATCTCATTGATTCAGAGTTATAAGAATGGTTAAGGTAATGTAGGTTTAAGCTGGGTATCTAGCCTCTAGGATCTGCTGAGAGTTGGGCCAGTGATGATGAGCTGATTTGACTGTTGACCCAGTTACACATCAAAATACTAGTATTCATCCAGGCATAACACGGAATAATGGAGTATGAGTTTAAAATGTTCTGAAATGCATGAGAACCTGACACTACATTTACTAATGGAAATGATTTATAGTGTCACATTTAGCAATGTTTTAGTCCCTACAGCACTATTTATATTCATCTCCTTAGCATAAGATCAGAGAGCAGGTGTGTAACTAGGACTTCAAATGTTCTTTGCATTTGTCTTTGGTTGGAATTTTTAAAGTGGCTTTCCTCTGAGGAACATGAGGAGAAGAAATGTGCTTTTTTATTAAGATTTCTGGAAAATAATTGTATTATGGGAACACAGTCTTTTAAGGTCAGCACTTTGGATCCAATTACCAGTGAATGTAATGGATGGTTCCTCTGACTCGTCATTTCTGCTCTGTAGGCACTTAGAATAATCCTCTGTAACTTTTCTGGTTAAAGGGAATTTATTGCTGGCAAGCATATTTCTGGAACTGGATGCTTCTTCCAAAGGAAGAATATAGTAAACATGCCCACTGGAAATTAGGTTTCCCCTCACCACTTGTTTAGGAAGGAATGTTCTCATACTCAGCCACCCAGGCAGGAAATATTTTAAAAATAAAGGTTGATCACAATAATTTCTGGTCTGATTATTCCTTCGAGATACCACACATCTTTACTACTAGTCTTTTGCATTTCTCACAGAATATCAGTTCCTCCTCCCATGCTTTCTCTTTTCAATTCAAATCCATTGCACTGTCTTTTATGCGGGCAAGCAAGTCACACTAACCCAGACTTATTTCACTCACCAATAGAAGGGGAAGGACAGTTCCCCTAAAGTTAAGTGTGAGCTTAAAAGAATTATATACACATATAGCTGAGCTTGGTATAAAGTACACACTCAGCTAATATTATTATAGTGTTAACAAAAAACAGGAGCATGGAAAAATAGATCCATCAGTTAGAGAAAAAACATTTACTCAGATATCATATAGATGACTAAAAAGTTGGCTTTGGAACAAATTCTATGTTGAAATACTATTTTCCTTTTGTTTGGGACATTCTAAATGAAAGAATATCCCTAAGAAAATGCTGCTTGGTTTGAATCTTAATGTTTTCTTTATAATAAATTATTCTTTTTTTTAAATTAGTTTTTATTGATGCTTTGTGCATTTCATACATTTTTTCCAATTCAGTTCAGGCTTATTTCCCTTTCCCTCCCCCCCCCACCCCCACCCCATC
>VZQC01013813.1:353501-387880 GCA_009823505.1 Rhizomys pruinosus
CTCAGAATATTATTGTGCTTTTGTTTTCACAGGATTCAAAAGCTTAAGAGAGTTTTTTGAGGAATGGGATCTATTTTATATAAATCTTCCTTTCCTTTCAGATGCTCTGAGAACACTGACACCATAGATAGACCATGATTTGATTGGTATACTGCTCAATCTCAATAGAAAAACTAGAATCATAAACATGGAAGCTCCTCAGTTAAGGAAAGTTGAATAATGATTTAATAGAGGTAGCTTCTGTCTTGTACCTGAGTTCAAGTCTGTATCATGGAAACCCACTGGTAATTAAGAGTGGCCTCCCTAGACAAAGTGATGATAGAAAGGCGGTACCTACCATTCTACTTTCAGCCATTTGCAATCTGTCACATATGGAACATTCTGTTCATACCCAGGACTTTTTAATATCTCATTCTTAGTGGCACACAATTCTTTCCCGCTAGTTGAGCTATACGGTTTAGACCTAGCTAACTCTGATCATTATCAATATTGAGCTTATATTTCAACACACTGGAAAACTTTCCTGAGCATATCTACCTCCTAAATTAGATTAGGCACTCTGAACATTTTAGTTAGCTTTATAATATCTTTTATCTTAAAATAATTCCCTTTCGAACTCAAAGCTAAGGCATGCTGTACTTGTTCAAGGCAAGCTTTTAGATGGTTTTGTATTGCCTCTGTGACAGCTCAAAATACAGAAGCAGTTAGTCTCTGTTGGGCAATTCTATCCTGTTCAATATTTTATGAATTAGAGGGTATTTTTCCACGCCAATTACCTGCCTCAGATAACTAACTTTTCAATTACTTTACAGCATTCTTTTATTTATTCATTAGTATACTTATTTACAAACAGCCTTGTTTCAAATTGTCTTTGAACTGAATCAAGTAGCCACAGTACTCATCAGTGCCTACCAAAGCAAACTGCAGCATCAATGAATTGAAAATTAATATTACAGTTTTGATGGAGGAAAAGGACTTCATCAATCTTTCAACATGAATTTGGGCTACTAGTTTCTGGAGAATGTTTTCATTTATGAATTCTTGAGCTTCCCCTTTTAAAAGTTCATTTCATCCCATAAATACATAAAATTTCAGGCAATTTCTAGTGATTTACACACCTCTGGTGCTGTTTAAGTTTATGATCCCCTGAGAGATCTCAACCTTTATACATGAAAGGCAAGGAAACTTGATTTTTTTATTGTAGTCTTTAAATAAGATGTAGACTTTTAGAGTGAAAAGATAACGTTTTTCTGTTGGAATGAGATAGATGTCTATCCCTTACATGGGCAACAGAGCAACATACTCAACATTTCCTCACACCTCCAATCGATAAAATAAAGATAAAAAATTATTTATGCAAAAAAAGAGAAAGAATCTCATTGATTCAGAGTTAAAAGAATGGTTAAGGTAATGTAGGTTTAAGCTGGGTATCTAGCCTCTAGGATCTGCTGAGAGTTGGGCCAGTGACGATGAGCTGATTTGACTGTTGACCCAATTACACATCAAAATACTAGTATTCATCCAGGCATAACACGGAATAATGGAGTATGAGTTTAAAATGTTCTGAAATGCATGAGAACCTGACACTACATTTACTAATGGAAATGATTTATAGTGTCACATTTAGCAATGTTTTAGTCCCTACAGCACTATTTATATTCATCTCCTTAGCATAAGATCAGAGAGCAGGTGTGTAACTAAGACTTCAAATGTTCTTTGCATTTGTCTTTGGTTGGAATTTTTAAAGTGGCTTTCCTCTGAGGAACATGAGGAGAAGAAATGTGCTTTTTTATTAAGATTTCTGGAAAATAATTGTATTATGGGAACACAGTCTTTTAAGGTCAGCACTTTGGATCCAATTACCAGTGAATGTAATGGATGGTTCCTCTGACTCGTCATTTCTGCTCTGTAGGCACTTAGAATAATCCTCTGTAACTTTTCTGGTTAAAGGGAATTTATTGCTGGCAAGCATATTTCTGGAACTGGATGCTTCTTCCAAAGGAAGAATATAGTAAACATGCCCACTGGAAATTAGGTTTCCCCTCACCACTTGTTTAGGAAGGAATGTTCTCATACTCAGCCACCCAGGCAGGAAATATTTTAAAAATAAAGGTTGATCACAATAATTTCTGGTCTGATTATTCCTTCGAGATACCACACATCTTTACTACTAGTCTTTTGCATTTCTCACAGAATATCAGTTCCTCCTCCCATGCTTTCTCTTTTCAATTCAAATCCATTGCACTGTCTTTTATGTGGGCAAGCAAGTCACACTAACCCAGACTTATTTCACTCACCAATAGAAGGGGAAGGACAGTTCCCCTAAAGTTAAGTGTGAGCTTAAAAGAATTATATACACATATAGCTGAGCTTGGTATAAAGTACACACTCAGCTAATATTATTATAGTGTTAACAAAAAACAGGAGCACGGAAAAATAGATCCATCAGTTAGAGAAAAAACATTTACTCAGATATCATATAGATGACTAAAAAGTTGGCTTTGGAACAAATTCTATGTTGAAATACTATTTTCCTTTTGTTTGGGACATTCTAAATGAAAGAATATCCCTAAGAAAATGCTGCTTGGTTTGAATCTTAATGTTTTCTTTATAATAAATTATTCTTTTTTTTTTAAATTAGTTTTTATTGATGCTTTGTGCATTTCATACATTTTTTCCAATTCAGTTCAGGCTTATTTCCCTTTCCCTCCCCCCCCCCCCCCCACCCCATCCCAGATCATGCATTCTGCCATAACTGTCCTGCATTCTTTTTTGAGATATTTTTCTTTTTGTTTTTTTTAGTAAATACTTAAATGCAGGCATTTGCCTACTAACATAAAATTGGAAGTCAAATAACAAGTATAAAATTTTTAGCAATGAACCTAGAGAGACTTCTCAGTGGTTAAGAGGACTGGCTGCTCCTGCGGAGAACCCCAGATGGCCCTTAACAACTGTCCTAAATTTCTGTTTCAGGGGATCCAATGCCCTCATCTGGCTCCAGTGAACATTGCATGATGGGTACACTAACTTGAATGCCAGGAAAACACACATACACAGAAATAAAAATAAATAAAAAACAACAATGAAGTAAAAATTTAATAATAAACTTTGGTAAGTATGCTCTGTAGAATGCCTCTCCCTTTCTAAAGACACATAAGCCATAGTAACTGAAAACTATGAATGTCAAGTGGACTTAAAGGCAAAGTATAATTACATTTGTTGGTCTGGTGACCTTAGAGTGGGAACTTCACCTGGAATATCAAGATGGGCTCAAAGTAACCACAAGAGCAGGGGAAAAGGAAAATGGAAGCAGAAGTCAGAATAAAATGCTATATGTGAAAGACTAGATTTGCCATTGCTCCCCTTAAAGGCAAAAGAGGGGGAAAATCACAGACTGAGCAATATGTATGCCCTCTAGAATCTGGAAAAGAGGGTAAAGCAAGTTCTTTCCCAGAACCTGGAGAGAGTATTAAAGGTAATAGACCTCTAGATTTTATTCCAGTGAGAACAGTGTAAAGAGTTATAAGTAAAGTAGTAAGGGAATGTTTAAGTGAGGATAGGGGTAATAATACAGGGAGAGGAAGAAGTATGGGATAGATTAACTAAAACAAAGGATATTTAGGCATATTCTCTTTTCCCTTCCCCCACCCCACCCCAGATCATGCATTCTGCCATAACTGTCCTGCATCTTTTAGAATATTTTTTAATATTTTTATTAATTCTTTGAGAGATTCATATAATGTATTTTGATCACAGTCATCCCTCTTCTTCCCCCTTATCTCTTTCCACCCCACCTTCCTAACCTACCCTACTCAACTTTGTGTTTTTTTTTTTAATAACACCTCTAGTCAAATCTGTGCTGCCTATACTCCTAGGTGTTCACTGGAGTGTGGTTGACTTTCCATCATCCCTTTCTTAGGAATTCACATTTTCCTCCATTAATTTTATATTACTCTAAAATATGGATACATACTCTTCACCCATATACAGTAACTACTGAGACTGAAGATAAGTGGGGGTGGATTCTAGAGCCAGTTGAGAGATTTACATTATAACAACATAGTTGCTTTCAGATAAACATAAATATAACAATAATGTTTGTCAGCTTGCCTTTCATCTGGGGAATTTGGTATTAGCATCCACAAATGAGGGAAACAATTTGCTATTTGTTTTTCTGGGACAGTGTTACTACACTCACTTTGAGCTCCATCCATTTACATGCAAAGTTCATAATGTCATCTTTCTTTACCGCTGAATAGTACTCCATTGTGTAGATGTACCACGTTTTTGTCATCCACTCGTCTGTTGAGGGGCATTTGGGTAGGTTTCAGCTCTTCATTATTGTGGAGAGCTGCAATAAACATGGATGTGCATGCATCTTTGCAGTAGGATGAGTCTTTGGGGTGTATACTCAATAGTATGACTGAGTCAGATGGTAGGCTTATTTTGAGTCTTTTAAAGGTGAGTCACACTGCTTTCCATAGTGGTTGTACAAGTTTACATTCCCACCAGCAGTGGATGAGTGTTCCCCTTTCACCACGACCTCTCCAGCATCTATTGTCTTTTGTTTTCTTGATCTTAGATAGTTGTATTGGAGCGAGATGATATCTGAGAGTGGATTTAATTTGCATTTCCTTAATTATTAATGATGCTGAACAATTTTAAGATGTTTCTCAGCCATCTTTAATTCCTGGCTGGTGAAGTCTCTGTTCAGCTCTTTACTCCATCTTTTGAGTAGGTCATTTGTTTTCTTAATTCTTTGTGTGTGTGTGTGTGTGTGTGTGTGTGTGTGTGTGTGTGTGTGTGGTTTATATATTCTTGATGTTAATGCTCTGTTAAATGTATCACTAGTGAAGATTTCTTCCCACTCTATGGGTTTTCTCTTCAATTCCTTGATTTTTTCTTTGGCTGTAAAGTAGCTTTTGAGTTTGTTGAGGTCCCATTTGTAGAAGGTTGACCTTATTTCCTGTGCAGCTGCTGTCTGATTTAGAATGTCTTTTCTTAAGCCTATGTCTTGTAGATTGTTGCCAACTTTTTCTTCTATCACCTTCAGGGTTCCAGGCTTCAGGAAGAGATCTTTGATCCACTTGGAGTTGATTTTTACAGCGTGAAAGGTAATAGTTTAATTTTTTTTCTTCTAACGAATGGTGATCCAATTTTGCCAGAACCATTTGCTGAAGGTGCTATCCTTCTTTCATTGAGGTTTCTTGTCCCTTTGTCAAATATGAGGTGGCTGAAATTGTATGAGCACAAGTTTGGATCTTCGATTTGGTTCCATTGGTTAGCATGTCTGTTTTTGTGCCAGAACCAGGCTGTATTTAAGACTATGGTCCTATAATATAGTTTGAAGTCTGGTAGGGCAATCGCCCCTGTATTGCAATTTTTACTCAGCATTGCTTTAGCTATTTGGGGTCTTTTATTTTTCCATATGAATTTAAGGATTTTTTTCCAAGTATGTGAAGAAGCTCATAGGGATTTTGATTGGGATTACATTGAATCTGTACATCAATTTGGGTAAAATGGACATTTTTACTATATTAATTTTCCCAATCCATGAGCATGGGAAGTTTTTCCATCTTTTGATGTCATTTTCAATATCCTTTTTCAGGGATTTAAACTTTTTGTTGCAGTGGTCTTTGGTATCTTTGGTTAGGTTTGTTCCCAGGTATCTTATTATTTTTGAAGCTATTGTGACTGGGAAGTTCTTCTTATATTCCATCTCCACTTGTTTATTGTTGATGTAAAGAAAGGCTACTGATTTTTCTGGGTTAATTTTGCAACCCACCACTTTACTAAAACTCTTAATCATTTGTAGAACTTTTCTGGTGGAGTTTTTGGCATCCCTTGGGTAAACTATCATATCATTTGCAAAAATGGATAGGTTAACTTTTTCTTTTCTGATTAGTACTCCTTTAATTTCCTTCTCTTGTCTTATTGCCCTAGCAATGTTTCAAGCACTATGTTGAAGAGGAGTGGCAATAAAAGGCATCCTTGCAGGGTTCCTGCCTTTAAGGGAAATAGTTCCAATTTTTCTCTATTTAGGATGATGTTGGCAGTGGGTTTTGTACATATGGCTTTGATCATGTTGAGGGATGTTCCTATCAGTCCTATTCCCTCCAGGACTTTCTGATTTTTTGTTTTTGTTTTTGTTTTTGTTTTGTTTTGTTTTTTTATGTGGGCACTTAGTGCTATAAACTTCCCTCTCAAGACTGCTTTTAAAGTATCCCACAGGTTTTGTTGTGTTGTATTGTCTTTTTCTTTCAGTTCCATGAATACTTTTATTTCACTCTTTATTTCTTTCCTGACCCATTTCATTATTCAAGATTGTGTTGTTTAGTGTCCATGTGCTCTTGTAGCTAGTTGGGCTTATTCTGGTGTTCATATTGAGCTTTATTTCACTGTGGTCTGATAGAATGCATGGAATAATTTCTATCCTTTTGTATTTGTTGACATTGCTTTTGTGCCCCCGTATGTGGTTGATTTTGGAGACTGTTCTGTTAGGTGCTGAGTAGAAAATATATTCTCTTGTGTTTGGGTGGTATATTCTGTAGATGTCTGTGAGGTCCATTTGGTGTATTCTTCAGTTCTGATGTCTCTCTGTTTGTTTATTTTTTGTCCTGTTGTTCTATCCAAGGGGCTCAGTGGGGTGTTGAAGCCCCCCATTATTAGTGTTTTAGAATTAATCTGTGTCTCAACATCCAGCAGAGTAGTGTTTATAAAGTTAGATGCACCAGAGTTTGGTGCATACACATTTAGGACTGTCAAGTTTTAATGGTTCATTATTCCTTTGGCAAGGATGTAATGGCCCTCTTTGTCTCTTCTGATTAATTTTACTTCGAGATCTATATTGTCTGATATTAGAATAGCCACTCTGGCTTGTTTCTTGATACCATTCACTTGGAATATTTTTGTTCAATCCTTTCACTCTAAGGTGGTGTCTGTCCTTGAGGGTGAGGTGGGTTTCTTGTAGACAGCATATAGAAGGATTCAGTTTCCTAATCCATTCTCCCAGTCTATGCCTTTTGATTGGGGAGTTTAGACCATTAGCATTTAAGGTTATTATTGAGAGATGTATGTTGCTTCATTTTACTTTATTTTTTGTTTGCATTCTTGGTTTAAGTTTGCATTTACTCTGTTATGATTTTGTTGCTTTCTCTCTTTAATTACTTAGGGATAGTTACTCCTTTCCTCTGTTCTTTGGATTGCTTCCAGGATTTTCTGAAGTGTTGGTTTCTTAGACATGTATTCTTTCATCTTGTTCATGTCATGAAAATTTTTCTTACTCCTTCACCTATAATTGACATTTTTTCTGGGTATAGTAATCTGGGTTGGCATCTAAAGTCGTTTAGTACTGGGAATACTTTGGTCCACATTCTTCTAGCTTTCATTGTTTGCACTGAGAATTCAGCTGTGATTCTGATGGGTTTCCCCTTATATGTAACTTATTGTTTTTCTCTTGTGGCTTTCAGTATTTTGTCTTTGTTTTGAGCATCTAGTGTTTTAACAACTGTATGGAAATATATGGCATGGAAATTTATTTTCTGGTCTTGTCCATTTGGTGTTCTATGTGCTTCTTGTATTTTTATGGGTTTGTCTTTTTTCAGTTTGGGGAAATTTTCAAAAGGATGTTTAAGAAGTCTTTTTATCACAATAGCAAGTAACTGGAACCAACCCAAATGCCTCTCAACAGATGAGTGGATAACAAAAAAATGTGGTACATCTACACAATCGAGTTCTATGCAGCAGTAAAGAAAGATGATATCATGAACTTTGCAGGGAAATAGAGGGAACTCGAAGCCATTAGGCTAAGTGAAGTAACACAGTCCCCCCAAAAACAAATGATGAATGGTATCCCTCATTTGTGGATGCTAGAACCAAATCCCCAGTTGAAAGGCAAGCTGAACAATGTTATTGTTATATTTTTCTATCTGAAAGCAACTGTGATGTTTTAATGTGAATCTCTTTTTGAGAATTTTTTTAAATTTTATTTATTTTTGTATGTGTTTGAATGTACTATCTGCATGTAGGTCTGTGCACCCGTGTCATGCAGTGCTGCGGAGGACTGAAGAGGGTGTCAGATTCCCCTGGAACTGGAGTCAAAGACGGTTTTCAGCCACCATGTGGGTGCTGGGGATCGAACCCGGGTCCTCTGCAAGAGCAGTTGCTGCTCTTAACTGCTAGGCCATCTCTCCAGCCCCTATAATGTGAATCTCCTAATGGGCTCTAGAATAAACTTATGTATGTTATTTCCAAATCATATTTCAGGATTCACATTTTCCCTTTTGATTTTATATTACTCTGAAATATGCATACCCTCCATCCATATACCAAAATTGCAAAGTCTGAAAATAAATGGTAGGTTAATTCTAGAGCCTGTTAACGGATTCACATTATAAGAGCACAGCTGCTTTCAGAAAGCGGATGTGTAGTTCAAACAAAGGGTATGTGTTTGGAGATTCTGGTGGGAGCTGAAGGTAGGCATATTGGTTGTGTACATGATCAAAATACATTGTATTCATGTATGAAATTTTTGAAGACTAAATGTAAATGTTTAATAAAAATAGAAAAGCAATTTAGATTGTTTCAGACATTACATGACACTCTAATAGACCAATGATATAAAAATAACACAATTAGCAATGATTATGTTAAATTTATATATGACTTGTTTTTCTTTGACTAATTTATGTGTCCACAGATATACTTTCTCACTGTTTTTAAATATTGGGGATTACTTGGTAGTCTCTAACTCAGTGGATAATGCAATAATACAGAGAATATTGTTACAGACTCAAAATGAGGATAGTTTGAACATGAGACAATTGAAACAGTACTAGTAACTGACCATAATCTGAATATAATTTCAGGTTTGAGCTATTAGAATATGCTGTCAGATGGAATGTGGCATAAGAAAAAGACAGATTAAGTACAGGTGTAATAATTTCTTAACCTGAACATTAACAGAGTCTAGAGATAAAACAGATTTCTAAATTAAGAGATTAGAAGTTTATTTTAGACTTATATGCTTTGAAATGCTCACTAGGCATAGGCGGAGATTTCCAAAAAGCACTTGGCTATACAAGTCTGTGGTTATCAGGGAAAATCAAGAATCTCTAACACAGCAGCGATGCATGAAATCATGAGAGCAATCAGATGACCTAGGAGCATATAGTCCCCATATAAAAGGACTTGAGAGTTGAAGTCTGAGCCATGACAACTTTCAGAGTAATGGGGAAGAAGATGAAAAAGACAAGAGCATCAGTAAACTTGTCAGTAAGGCAAAATAGTAGACAAGTGTGATCCCTGAAGCCAAGTTAAGACAGTGTTTCTTCTGTGTACTGCTTATAGGTCAAGTGGAAGTGATTGAACCCAAGTATTATTTTTCTGCATCAAGCTTTCCCAGCCAATTTAGAATTGACATTTTGTACAGGAGAATTATTTGCTGTAGGGTCTACCCTATATTATTTTGTAATTTGCAATATCTCTGCCCATTATTGTACATGTATCTTAGTGTATATGTATGTGTAATTTTATATATGTATATATAATACAGTCATGTACATAGATATATAATAAACATATCATGTAGAACATATAACACAAATCACTTGACCTTTAGACAACATATATAAAAATCACTATCTTAATTCTGCTTCAGGAATCTCTTTCTATCTCTCTCTTACACACACACATTTATCTACATATAGGACATATCAGATTAGCAGATTCACATAGAAGCATGACACGTAGATTTGAAGACTAACAGATAAATATCTTGGCTCAAGAAAAATAATTGACGGAATTCATAACATCAAGATACAATTTCAGAGGTTTGATGGAGAGGATACACGTACACACACACACACACACACACACACACACACACACAGCTATATACCAAAAAAAGGCTCCCTAATCATATCTATAAATAACTGAAGACTTTATCAAGTATCCTTTTGGAGTCAAAACTGTTTGTATTGAGAACCATGGGTGTCTATGTATTTTAAATTGTATTCATTCTTTAGTCCCTTTCAAGTTAGAAGCTTAAACTCATGGCCAGTGAATAATCCTTGGTGTTTAGACAGAGCTAGTTCTTTTTCAGGAAAGGTTAGAATCATCACCAGGAATTCATCAGCCTTTGTTCTAGACAGAGGGGCAGCCCATCCTTTTTGAAACTGAAGTGCCTTTCAGTGATAGCTTGATTAGCACCATCAAGGGCATCTCTGAAGCACTTGTAGACTAACTCTAGCCACCTTCAGGGTTAAATGAAAATCCTCCAGCTTGATGATTTTAGGCAAATGTCTAGACTTAGAAGTGCCTAATTAACTTTATTTTCTTGGTATCTCTGTGCCTGGAGGACCAGAAACAGAAGCAATTCTGCAGACCAAAGAATTAATTTCCTAGTGAGGTAATTAGAGCTACCACAGTGGTACCCACACCCCAACAGCCACTGGTAGAAAAAAAAAGAAAAAAGAGGACACAGCATCTCTTAAGAATCTTTGTCCTCTGGGTTCTGCAAAGGATAAAATGAAAATGGGAAGAAGATGCAATAGCAAGCATTTAGGCCCTACACACCTAGAAATCAAGGCAAATGTTCATAAGCATAGACTATTGAAGATGATGATGATGATGATGATGATGATGATGATGATGATGATGATCCGGACAGATGATTGAGGTTAATGACAGTTACTCTGTTTACTTAAAACTACTTATTGAGAAATTTCATCCTATATTGTTCTGTTCTTAGTTCTTGAGGATATTGCAGTAAGAAAATAGAATTCGAAACCCCACTCTCCCCATGGTTACATTATAATGGGAGACAGAAGCAGCAAACAGATATGTTGAGAAATAAATGGTAAAGTTAAGAATCAAGAATGGAAGACAGGCATGAAATGTTGAAGGAACTGAATTTTTTAAATATTTATTTCCTTTTTTCTGTGTATGAATGTATTGTCTGTATGTGTGTGAGTGTACCTATGTCCTGCAATGACCACAGAAGTCAGAAGAAGGCATCATATCCCTGGAACTGATATTAAGGAGCATTTTTAGCCCCCATGTGTGTACTGGAAATCAAAGCCAGGTCCTCTTGCAAGAGCAGCTGGTGCTCTTAACCACCTAGTCATTTCTCTAGCCCTGAAATTGGTATTTTAATAAGGATCAGCAAAATGGGAGCTGAGAAATAAAACTCCAGGCTTAAGAAAGGCAGATGCTTATAGAATAATGACTTCATAAGCAACAGCAGTTGGCAGTGTGGCAGAAAAAAGTGTGCAGGAAGCAAAGGGACATGGTGGGATATAAGTGAGTAATTCAGAGGTCAGAAGAGAAAGGCTGAAGCCCATGCTGCTCTATAGCAGGAACGTTGGCCTTATGCTTACTAAATAGACGACAACAGACACTGCTGAGCTGATGAGTGACTTGAATATGCATTTCATCAAATGATTCTCATGTTTACGGTAAGAACAGGTGATGCTCTTCAAAAAGGCAGAAGAGTAAAGTTTGAGTTATTTCAACAATCTAGGAGTGATATAAGCATGACATTAATAAGAGGGGTGGCAGCTAGGATCATATAAAATAGCCAAATTTGGTATCTATTTAAAGATAGGTTAGCATGGGAAATATGTAGAATTTGAATGAAATAAACAGACAAGTTTTAGAATAATTATAAAGATGAAATTTCATGTATTAAATGAGGAATTATACAATATGTGCTTATGAGAGAAGATGATAAATCAGGTTTAACTTTTGACATGTAAAGGAAAGGAAAATGCCAAATAGACAATAGTATAAGTAATATAAGTAATGCACATTTCAGTGAAGAGGGCTGAGCTGAAATAAGATTTGTGGAACACAAGAAAAGAAGTAATGATGATTAATAACTTTCTTTTCTCTTCTTTGTTTGGACCTCAAACTACACGGGACCAGCCAGCTGCCACAGTGCTACACACCAGAGTAAATCCAGAGTATGATATGCAAGGGGAGTGTGGTGGTTTGAATGAGTGTCCCCCATAGGCTTTAAGTATTCAGACATCTTGTCTCCAGTTGGTGGCACTGTTCTTGGAGGTCTTAGAAGGTGTGGCCATGCTGGAGGAAGTATGTCACTGGGGGCGGGCTCAGTGAGTTTAAAAAGCCTTGTGGTCTCTAGTCTCAGGCTCTCTGCTTCCTATACTCATTGCGAGATGTGACCCTCAGCTTGCTGCTCCAGCCCCTGCCACCATGCTTCCTGCCACATGGAGTCTGATTCCCTGGAACTGTCAATCGTAAGCATAAATACACACTCTTCCTTTTATAAGTTCCCTTGCTCATGGTGGTTTTATCACAGCAACAGAAAAGTGACTAATACAGAAGAAAAAAATCAGTTTGTCCACTAAATTAATGACATCCTATAAGGGAGATGTGGATAGTTTATAATTAAAAATTAGGAAATAATAAAAAAAAATACAGTGTTTGTAAACTCACTCCAGAAAATCAATTCTCAGTAAAGGAATTTTGGGGGAAAATTGTGTGTTTTTTAATGGGCTGTATATTTAGAGATCTATGCAATTATTTTGGATTTTTCTGTTTGGATAACATGCATAAATGTAGGTGTACCTATGTATGTATATGTGTAAATGTAGGGATAGTACTTATGTAGAATCTATATCTAGTGAATTGAAAATAAAATAAATTCAGATGAAATATTGATAGCACGATTAAGATTTGTTTTGAAATATTTCCAATGTGTCACAATGTGGGAGTCACGACTGGAAAAGTTGAGGATTATAAAGGAAGAGTAATCAGTGCATAGGAGTTTTGCATTCTACTTCTTCTACTGTGTTTGTAGATTTACGCAGAATAAAAGCTGTGCTGGAATGTAATCTCCTTGTAAACATGGATTTTTAATTTGTTTTGTTTGTAGTTGCCCACCAGGTGTGACCAGAACATTACAGGTGTTTAGTAAATATTCAAAACTGTCAGAAGAATTGGAAACACTATTTGTCTTAGTTTGCCTCTCTCTATTGCTCTGATAAAAACACTGGCCAAAACCAACTTGAGGAGGAAAGGGTCTATTTGGCTTAAAGTTAATAGTCCAATATCAAGAGAAACAAAGGCAGGAGCTCAGGGCAGGAACCCTGGCTTATGCTCAGCCTGCTTCTTATACAACCCAGGACTACATGCCCAGGGAAGGCATCACTCAGATGCATTCTCCTACATCATTCAAAAATCAGGAAAATGCCCCACAGACATGGCCACAGGCCAGTCCAATGAAGGAAATTTCTCAGTTGAGGTTCTCTCCATCCAGGTGTGTCAAGTTGAAAACTAAAGCTATCCAGCACACTATTCAATAAAATAAAAGGCTTGCCAGAATTTTCATGCCTCCTTACTTGATTTCTAATATGGCCAGAAGTATTTGTATATTTTCTATTATCCAATTAAGTTGGATAAGAGATTGACTATTCTCACGCAGCTTGAGAGAGATGAAGAAGCTCATCAGATCCTAATGCTTAGGTTCTTTCCACTTTCACACAGTAAACAATTCTGATATTACAGTGACTTTTGCATGCCAACTCAATATAAAAGATCACTCTTTAGGAGAAATGCTTAGTCATCTGTTGATTCTAAAGAAATCCTGTATCTCTACACAATATTACTTCCTAAAAATTGCATATGTATTCATTCTCTGCTGGGCATCTCCTGCAGATCATAATTTTATACATACAAGGTAAAAGTAAATAAGGTGCAAATACAAGAGGACACAGCACTCTCCAATTTATCTAATGATCTAGGCGTACCAAAAACAGGAAAATTATATGAGCATCCTCATTAGTCCAGTTGTGATACTTTAACATTATGTCCTAGTTTCTTTTCTTTTCTTTTTATGCTATAAATTGTTAAATTTTCAAATACTCTTTATAGGGGAGAAAGGAGAGGTGGACTATATCTCAAATAGTTGATTCTACAAGATAGAAATTCCAACACAACCAGGGATTTAGAATACTGTGGCCATGACTGGCTATAGGATTTTCAGGGTCCAGTGCAAAAGTGGAGGGCCCTTGTTCAAAATATAGGAAAAATTGCCATTAGAGATACTAAAATATACAGCTTTTGTCTTCTGCAGCTTTTAAAATCAAATTTTAAGAGTATTTACCTATTGTTTAAGGTCATTATAAGTAAAGAAAAATGAATATTAAAAGTTAATAGTATAAATTGTTTTATTTAATTTTTGAAATGGTAGTTTAAATGCAAGTATCAGAAGACTTAATTCATATATGATGATAAAATTATGTAATTCATTTCCCTAAATGTTGCCCATTTATAGATCAGCAGAGACCTTATTCTCCAAATGGGAAAACACAAGTCACTCTAGTGGCTGACAGGATGGGAGAAGAAACCGAGCAGTTGGGGCTTCATTAGAAAAATGGATCCTGAGTACTCACAATAATCTCTGGACCATCTATGAGTGTTCAAGTGCTTCAGAGAGTACATCTCTGGGGCCACTTCTCTGTGTGTGGGTGGCAAGGAATTGATTTCTACTTCCAAAATTCTGTTTTGTTTATTTTTTGAGACATTGTCTCTCTATGTAGCCCAGGTTAAGGAAATTGAATCAAACATTTCTCCTTGTTCCAAGGCATGGAAAGAGGAGGACGTCCTAAGTGACTTGTCACCAGGCTAAGATTGCTACTACCTATGTCATGGACGGGACAGGCCTGGTCTTTAAGAGACATGATCTCTGGCCACTGAGCAGCTGATTCTATCAGCACATGGTCATGACAGATGCTACCATACCCCACCCTGAGACACTGAGATTCTATTCATCTCACAAGGGAGGCCATCAAGATTTCTTTCTGGGAAAGCTATAGCCTGAGCCTCCAGAATTGCCAAGGCATGGTCCATAGTCTCATCAGACTTCACTTACAAAACACTAATTCAAAGACAAGTGTTAAAAATTTAAGGAGCCAGGACTAAGCATTCTAAAGGTGTTTCCTTGAATTTTTCATGAGGGAAAATTTGTTATTTAGCAAATCTCAAACTTCTAACCCTCACTGAGCCAGGAAAAATACTATAATCAAATGTTATAATTACAAGTACCATCTCAAATGTTTTAATTGCCTAAAGGATCAATCTGATAAAGTTTGAAAATATGAGAGCTCTATATCCTTGTGTTCAACTCCCTAAACACTTTTTTACCCCCTAAGCAGAACCCAAATTATGAATTTCTACATCCTCTACCTAACTGGAGGAATATTAGAAAGTAGAATTTAGAGTATCTGTGGGATAGATTTCATCTTTGAAAGGAGCTCATGAACTGGTGCAGGTGAGTGGGAGGCTCTAAGGTCCTGGTGCAGCGAGTATTCCCGCTGTGCTGACAATTCTCAAGCAAAATGCATGGAACTATGTAATTCTGGCACTTTGAAGGGGTCTAGCCATATAATGGCTGGCCACATGAAGCTGGGTGGT
This sequence comes from Rhizomys pruinosus, assembly GCA_009823505.1. Taxonomy (NCBI): domain Eukaryota; kingdom Metazoa; phylum Chordata; class Mammalia; order Rodentia; family Spalacidae; genus Rhizomys; species Rhizomys pruinosus. Next base: position 368,940 of record VZQC01013813.1, read on the forward strand.
CTCTCACCATTTTTGGACCAGCATGAAGAGCAGAAGACCCTGGCTGCATGCTTAGCTTAAGTGAGTATGTGTTTCTTCACCATTATTTTGTAAGTAAGCCCATTAAAAGTCTTTAGTTTTAACTGGGATTGGAAAACTCTGTACTTGCATTGCCCTAATTACTAGGGGAAACCTGAAATCTGCAGAGGCTGGGTGGGGCTGTGGAACTCTTTGAAAGTGGTTGCTAGGCTGTGGGCATTTCCTTCCCTTGAGAGGAAAATTCCTCTGCAACAGTATATCTAGGGGGAGGCCGCCTTATGCCTCTTCTTGACATGGTTCATTCACGCACTGTGGTCTTGTTCTTCATCTCTAAGTTAATTTAGTACTACAGAGGGCATATCTATATTTAACATATTGTACATTTGTACTAAAATTATTTACTGCTCATTGGCTATTCAAATTTCAAATCAACAACATTCTGTATTTTATGTTGCAAGCATCCAGTATTTTATTCTATGTTCATCCTGCATTTTATCTCATGGGCAATCCTGTGTTTTATCCTGTAGACTTCATGTATTTTATCCAGCTCCAAGTAGAACATATATTGTGCTTTTCAGACAAGACTAGTTTCTTGATCTCAGGTTTTAGCTTTTATAGATTTTATCCCTTATGTATCTGTTCATTTATTTAAAGATGTGAGGTATTATGTAAGCATGTTGTACATAGAAAGAAGAAAAGTAAAACATAACACCTTGGGGTGTTTTTTTCATTAGCCATGTCATATAAAAGTATCAGAACACTTTTCATTTTATTGAAGTGGTTTCATTTTTCCAAATGACTGCTTAGTTTCTTCCTCTAACATAAATCGTATACCAAAAATATTCCCAAAACTGCTAGGAAGGAAAGTAATTTTCTATATTGCTGCTACTAACATCACTGGGAAGTAGGGCAGTCTATCCAGTGGAGCTCCCCAGAAAGATGTGCTATAGCCCAGCTATTTCCTGGGATTTCTGTGGACAAATGAATGCAAAGTTGCAGAGGGAAATGAATAAATCCCAGAAATACATATGTAACACCTCAAGAGCTACTATCCAATGAAGCTATCATGTGAACAGACTTAGAGGACCAGAGAGCTCTCAACAATAGAGAGAGATTGGCTTCACTTTGATTGTTACTAGCTATGTTAAAAACATACATTAATGAATTTACTAAATTCTAGGTCACACCCTTTGTGCTGGACAGCTTCAGATGAGAACTTGACACACCTGGGAAAAGGTAACTTTTATGGAATTTCCTCTATCAAATTGACCTGCAGTCATGTCTGTTAGGCATTTTCTTGAGTGATGAGGGATGTGGAAGGACCCAGCTCACTGTGGGTGATGCCATCATGGGGAGCTGGTCCCAGGTTGTGTAAGAAAGCTCACTGAGCACAGGCTGAGGGAGCAAGCAAGTCAGCAGCATTCTTCCATGTTCTCAGCTTCAGTTCTTGCCTCAGCCTTCCTGCTTTGAGTTTTTGCTGTCTTTTCTTTTTTTTGTAATACTCTTATTGATGTTTTGGGTATTTCAGACATTATTTTTCAGTTCAATTTAGACATATTCCCCTTTCTCTTCTTCCCACCTCACCCCAGTTCATGCACTCTACCAAAGATTTCATGCGTATTTCTCTCAGTGTCTCCAAAGTTTTCCTCTGCAAAGCTCTATTGTCCTAGGCAGAATTCAACCATATCAGTCCGTTTCTTGACCCAGTCCTCATGCTGCTGTGGTTCCCTCCCAACTGTACCGCTCCAAAGTATGTCCATGTACACATCATATATGTGCCAGGATTATGTCCTCTAAGAATAAACTGCATGTTAACTCTGATATATGTTCAGGAGTACATTTTTCCCTTTTAATTTTATATTACTCTAAAATATGTGTATATACCTTCCACCCATATACATTAATTACCATATCTGAAAGTAAGTGGTAAACTAATTTGGGGGGGTCATTACGAGATTCATATTATAATATCACAGTTACTTTCAGATAGAAAGAAATATAACAACAACATTGCACAGCTTGCTTTTCAATTGGGAGATTTGGTACTAGCATCCATAAATGAGAGAAACCATTCCCCTTGTTTTGGGGGGACTGTTACTTCACTTAGCATAATGGCTCCAAGTTCCATCTATTTACCTGCAAAGTTCATGATATCTTCTTTCTTTATAGATGCATGGAACTCCATTTTATAGATGTACCACATTTTTGTTATCCCATCATCAGCTGAGGGACATTTAGGTTGGTTCCAGATCTTTGCTATTGTGAAGAGCACTACAATAAACATAGCTGTGCATGTATGTGTGAGGTAGGATGAATCTTTTGGGTATATTCTCAGGAGTCATATGGTTGAGTCTGGTGGTAGGCTCATTTTGAGTTTTTAAAGGTTCTCCACACTGCTTTCCACAGTGGTTGTATGAGTTTACATTCCCACCAGCAGTGGATGAGTGTTCCTCTTTCCCCACAACCTCCCCAGGATTTGGTGTCTTTTGTTTTCTTGATCTTAGCCATTCTTATCAGAGTGAGATGATATCTTAGAGTGGTTTTATTTTATTTTTTATTTTTTTTATTTTTGGTCTTTTTGAGACACGGTCTCGCTGTAGCCCCAGCTGTCCTGGAACTCACTCTGTAGACCAGGCTGGCCTTGAACTCACAAAGATCCACCTGCCTCTGCCTCCCAAGTGCTAGGATTAAAGGCGTGCGCCACCATGCCCGGCTTAGAAAGTCTTTTCCTACTCCTATGTCTTGTATTTTGCTACCAACTTTTTCTTCTATCCCCTTCAGAGTTTCGGGTTTCATGTTCAGGCCTTTGATCCATTTGGAGTTGATTTTTGTTTTTTGTTTGTTTGTTTGTTTGTTTGTTTGTTTTTATTGATGCTTTGTGTAATTCATAGATCATTTTCCAAATCAATTCAGGCATATTTCCCTTTCCCTTTCCCCCACCCCACCCCACCCCATTCCAGATCATGCATTCTGCCATAACTGTCCTGCATGTTTCTCTCAGTTTTTTTTTTTCATTTTAGCAATACGTGATAATTCATGAGTACAAGCATCCTTCATGTAAAACCAATTTTCAGGCAGTTGTGCCCAAACCCACACAGCCCATGGGTCCCACCATCCAGCGGGGGAAGGGGGGGCTTGTATGTTCAATCAAGTTGATCAAATGAGTGTCCAGACTATATTGCTGTAGTTTCACCATTCACCCCAATCGAAGCCCTTACATTCTACCATGCCCCCTCTTCCACAGAAGCAGCCAATATGCCTGCATGTCCCAAATCTAATTGGCTATTGGCTCTCTCCTTGGAGGAATAACCCACGGCTGATGCCACAAGCTTACATCCTCTAATGGTTAGGAGATGTTATAAGCCACAGTAAGACCCTGCCATATTTAACAGAAAAAAATGTAATTCATGGATTAACATACCATCCAAACATCTGTGTCTATACCAAAGTAACCTGCCATAACTATTAGTACTGTTTAAATACCTATATATCTAATTGCTTGTGCTTCATTAGTAGGATCAAAAGGTTATTCCTGGACAAACTGTCAGCCCATGAAATGAAACAGCCAGAATTGATCAGAGTCCAAGACAACAGCTTCAGAGAAAGTAGACTGCTTTGCTTCTCATCCACCTGTGCCCCTTTTCTAAGCCTAGAGAACAATCTGCAGGAGTTGATTTTTGTATAGGGTGAAAGGTAGGGGTTTATTTTTTTAAGATTTTTTTTTAATTTTATTTATTTTTTTATTTTTTTTAATTTTATTTATTTATGTGTATGAATGTACTGTCTGCCTGTAGGTTTGTGCACCCATGTCGTGCAATGCCACAGAGGTCAGAAGAGGGTGTCAGATTCCCCTGGAACTGGAGTTCTGGAATTGGAGTTACAGACTGTTCTCAATTGCCATGTGGGTTCTGGGGATCAAACCCAGGTCCTCTGCAAGAGTAGTCAGTGCTCTTAACCGCTAGACCATCTCTCCAGCCCAGGGGTTTATTTTTATTCTTCTACATATGGTGATCCAGTTTTGTCAGCACCATTGGCTGAAGATGCTATCTTTCCCCCAATGAACTTTTTTGCCCCCTTTATTGAATATGATGTGGCAGAAATTGTATGAGTTCAAGTTTGGATCTTCAGTTTTGTTCCATTGGTCAATGGGTCTGTTTTTGTCCCAGTCTCAGGCTGTCTTTAGGACTATAGCCCTGTAGTATAGCTTGAAGTCTGGTAAGGTGATCCCCCCTGTATTGCATTTTTCACTCAGTGTTGCCTTAGCTGTTCAGGGTCTTCTGTCTTTCCATATGAACTGAAGGACTATTTTCCAAGTCTGTGAAGAAAGTCTTAGGGATTTTAATTGGGATTGCATTGAATCTGTATGTTAATTTGGGTAGAATGGACATTTTTATTATATTAATTTTTCCAATCCATGAGCATGGAAGGTTTTTCCATCTTTTGATGTCATCTTCAGTCTCCTTCTTCAAGGGTTTAAAATTTTTGTTGTAGAGATCTTTGGTGTCTTTGGTTAGGATTATTCCAAGGTATTTTTTGAGGCTATTGTGAGTGGGAAGGTCTCCTTATATTCCTTCTCCAGTTGCTTATTGTTGGTGTAAAGAAAGGCTACTGATTTTTCTAGGTTAATTTTGTATACTGCCACTTTACTGAAACTTAATTGTTTCTAGGAATTTTCTAGTGTTTTTAGCCTCCCTTACATAAACTACCATATCATCTGCAAACAGAGATAGGTGTCTTCCTCTTTTATAATTAGTACTCATTTAATTTCCCTTTTTTGTCTTATTGCCTTAGCAAGTGTTTCAAGTACTATATTAAGGGGGCAGCCTTGCTGGGTTCCCAGTTTTAAGGGGAATGGTTCTAATTTTTCTCTATTTAGGATGATGTTGGCTGTGGGTTTGTTGTATATGGCTTTGAATACATTTAGGAATGTTCCATTTAGTCCAATTCCCTCTAGAACTTTAAACAAGAAGTGGTGCTGGATCTTGTCAAATGCTTTTTCTGCATCAATTGAGATGATTGTGTGATTTTTGTTTTTCAGTCCATTTATGTGTTTTATATTTATTGATTTACATTTGTTGAACCATCTCTGCATATCTGGTATGAATCCAACTTGATCATGATGGATGATCTTTTTGATGTGAGTCTGTATGCGATTTGCAGGTATTTTGTTGAGAATTTTTGCATCTGTGTTCATTAATAAGATGGGTCTATAGTTTTCTTTTTTGGTTGTGTCTTTGCCTGGTTTTGGTATTAGAGTGATGTTGGCTTCATAGAAGGAGTTTGGGAGATTTCCCTCTGTATATTTCTGAATAGTTTGAGTAGTGATGGTTGTAAGACCTCTTTAAATGTTTTATAGAATTTGGCTGTGAAACCATCTGGACATGAGCTTTTTTTAGTTGGGAGGTTTTTTATTATATCTTCAATTTCCTCAAATGTTATGGGTCTGTTTAAGCTGTCAACCTCCTCCTGGTCAAGCTTTGTTGGTTTCCAGGATTTCAGATATTCATCCATTTCTTTTAGGTTTTCCAACTTAGTATAGCCTTTTGAAGTATTCTCATATGATTGTCTGGATCTTTTCTTAAAGATGAACTGTGCTTTAGAAGGGTAAGATGGAACAATTTCATCCCCAACTTGCTTTTGATCAATCTTTTAGCACACCAAGAGATACCAAATTTTATTAACTTTGAGATTAATAAAAATTAAGAGTTTAAAAAAGACTTTTTTGTATATTTTACATTTGACAGTTTAACCATAAAATTTTTAACTCAATATAATTATAATTTTGTCCAAAATTTAACAAAACAATTCAACAAAAATTTATTTTTCAGCATTGTCTTATCAGGGTCTGGAGAAATGTCTTAGCAGCTTTGAGCACTGGTTGTTCTTGCAGAAGACACAAGATTGAATTTCAGCACCCACATGGCATCTAACAACACTCTGTAATTCCAGTTACAGTGGATCTGACTTTTGTGGGCACAGCATGACACAGGTGCACTTACATACATGCAGGTGTAATACTCATTCACAAAATAAAATAAAATTTAAACCTTGTCATAATGTGTGGTCATTTCTGTGGTTCTATTTAGTAGCAAACACCCATCTGAAAATAATATATGAAATTCTCAACTTTTAACCCACTGTGAATATGTGAAAGAGATTCCTATTCCTCTTACTATATGTAGGGATAAGGAGGGCATGTTGTGGATTATCAGGAACTGAAACAAATGAAAGGAATCCAAATGAATGTGAAGCAGTCTCCCCTGTTCACCTCACACTCTGCTGAGTTATCAAAATATCTTCTGATTTGTCTATCTTCTGATGTCATCATGAAACAGTATTCCTCCCCACAATCATCTTTACAAAGAAATAACGAGCACTAATTTATTTTGAAAACTATAACATGTCTGATTAGCTTAATTAATAACCAAAGTAAAATAAATACAAATAGCTATCAATATACTGCCATGTTCCAGGATACAGCATTAAGTTATTCTTCATAGCTTCTTATCTAACTAAACTCCATGAGGCTTGTGCCAAAATAAATCTTAAGCTACTAAGATTTATGAGTTGGTTCCTAATGAGAATTAATCCTTTTGATTTTGTTTCATTATATGCACTGAGGCAAAAGACAGAAACACGTTGTTTTAGTCACCGAGCGCTTCATTAAACCAAGCTACTGAAAAAAGCTAAAGATTAGGGTCAAGTGGAACATCAGTATTCATGAAATGTCATGCTTGCAAGAGCGACATTGATTTTGTGTTGTGGCTGGTTGGTTGATGTTCTTTTTGATTTTTGTAAGGTTACAAAACACATCTAATTATATGCTTAGTAAGCGAGTTTACCATCTATGTGTCAAACCACAGGATTGCCTGAATGTCTGGCATGCATACACACTGCTTACATAAGATCCTTGGAGACTGATATGCTTTATAAAACTGAAAAGGCACATGTCAGATCATCTTTCTCTTAGTTGAATACTTTTCCTTAGAGACTTTTCTTGCACATATAAGATCCCAGGGTAGGATGGTTCCTACAAGATCATTCCTCCTGAGATACATAAAGTTTAATAACCAAGTTATTTGAGGTAGATCAACTGTTGTAACTCCCAACTCCATACCATGCTATAATTACCATAGTTTCTTTAGAATGATTCCAAGTGTTTTCCTAATTTCCTGAAAAGCAAAGATAGAGAAATATTTTTTTAGTTGATGCTCAGATATATTCTTTTTATATCAAGAGTCACAAGTAGAAGACTTTATTAGTCACATTTTGTCTGTGGATATTTTTGTCTGACCTTGTTGCCTGCAACGTGATTTATTTTTAATAATTTACTAGAGTATAATATCAGGAGATTCCACATACCCACATACCTGCATATATATGTATTTGTAGATAGATTAATTGGTTTAAATTTTAGCTTTTCTTAAATAAGTTTTTGATTAATTCCAATCAGTTTAAGAATCTGCCCAGATTTGAGTTTGTGTTCTTCAATGTCAACCACTACCCAGAATTGAGAAGTAGGATCTGCTTGAGCATGGGGAAGCTCTTTCTGTTCAACTGTCTTCTCTCTCTCTCTCTCTCTCTCTCTCTCTCTCTCTCTCTCTCTCTCTCTCTCTCTCTCTCTCTCTCTCTCTCTCTCTCTCTCTCTCTCTCTCTCTCTCTCTCTCTCTTTCTCTCTCTGCCTTCATACTGAGAAGTATCAGCAATACTTTCTTGTCTTATGATAAACTCATTATTTGTATGATTGTGACGCTTAATGATTAAGTACTTACTATATGTCAACTGCGGATAATGATGAAAAAGCCCTTGTATACCCGTTCTAGTTTATCTTCCATTGCTGTGACAAAACATTCTGACCAACACCAACGTGGGGAGGAAAGGGTTTATTCAGCTTACATCTCCTGGGTCACAGTTCATCACTTAGGGAGCCCAAGGCAGGAACTCAGGGTAGGAACCTGGAGGCAGGAGCTGAAGCAAAGGCCATGGAGGAATGCTGTTTACTGGCTTGCTCCCCTGGCTCATGCCTAGTCCACCTTCTTATACGGTACACAACAAACTGCCCAGGGTGGCACCACTCATTGTGGGCTGGGCCCTCCCACATTGCCCGACAATCAAGACAATACTCCACAGATGTAGCCACAGGCCAATCCAATGGAGCCAATTCCCCAATTGAGGCTCCCTCAACCCAAGTGTGTCAAGTTGACACTAAAGCTATGCAGCACAATACCCCTCAATGATCCTGACCCTGAGAGAGCTATACATCTATCAGTGTTTCCATATCCTAAAGCAGATACTATGTGCTTTTATTAAAGCTCAATTAAAGGAGCCCAAAAGTTCTTTCTGGAAACTAGAGAACTGGAAAAGACTTCAAAGATGTGATATTTCAGTAAGATTTATGAAAAGTAAGGTTTGACAGACAAAGGTGAGTCAAAACATTTTGTTCATACAAAAAGTTAGAGTGGAGGTACATGTTGGACCAAAAGTTTTCTGGATTCTTTGTTTAACAACATAAAACACATGTATTCAAGAAAGGCATGCATGAAATTTTCCATATTTTGAATACTTTTGGATTGAATATTTGTTCTCATGAAAAACTACTTTTCTCAAGTTTTATTTCTGCAGTACAGTTTCTCTGGACTTACTGATTATTTATTTCTGGTTATACTTTCCTTTCATATGCTTAAGGCCACACAGTTATCCCAGATTTACCAAGGTTTTTGTTTTCTCAAGGTCAGTTGAGGATCTGGTCCTCAGGGGTCTCTTGGGGTTTTCTAGTGGGGAGGATGGTGGGAGTGCCTTGCTGAAAGGATACAATTTTAATATAGATGCAATATAACAGGCTGGTGCAACTTAGCCTTTCTGGTTGCTTAATGACCCTGCTTAACATCCTTAGCAATCTGGCCAAGGGACCTAAGGGATAACTTTGTTCCTTGCCCTCAGAGGTCAACCAAGTCTCAGTGGACGACTGTACATGGGGGCGTCTCTTGAAATGTACTGCAAATGTGAGTTACCAGTCTTCCTGTTCAGGGAGGTTTTGGAGAGCCACTAATGGGATTTCAGCCAGTGTCCAGTCGATAAAAAGGAAAATATGCTCATGCTTCAGAAAAGGAAGCCTGGTCCAACAAGACCTGATTTTGTCCTCAAGTGTTGGAACTAGTAAATGAAAAGTTTTCTGGATTCTTATAGGATACTGAAGGTGTGATTGGGGAGCAAAATATGGAGATAGACTTTGAGTGTTATGCTAAATGTGTTGTGGATCACTGTCAGTGATTATCATACTAATTATTTTTACTAATAATTTTGAAAACTTTATGCTTCAATACATACCCATGTTCATGTCTTATTGTAGTGTCCCAGGATATTTTCTCTCTAAACAGCTATTTTTATGCTTAAGAGCAATCTTTTTCTTGTCTTTTCAGACAGGGTCTCCCTTTAGCCCCAGCCGGCCTTGAACTCACTATGTAGACTAGGCTGGCCTTGAACTCACAGAGATCTGCCTGCCTCTATATCCTGAGTGCTAGAATTAAAGGCACAAGTAGCCATCCCCTGCTTAAGCGCATTTTTATAAACAAACTTCCTTCCAAATGATCTAATTTCATTTAAAATTTTCTTTTAGGAACTATTTTCAATGTCTTAAACCTTAGTTAAGCAGTGGTTTATACAAAACTGGAAGTCTAGTTGGTCTTGCCTGTGATGTGGCTCTGATGGCTCAGACTATAGAGTTAGCTGCCATAGTGTGTGACCTGAGAAATTTTTAATCATTTAGAACTGACTTAATAAGTTGTTCACAGAAAGACTGAAAGAATTAACTAATAAATGTACTTTATAAACTACCTGGAACTCTCTGAAATTTAAACTTTATCATTAGAGCATTTTTCTAGTATAAACACATGCATTCTAATCATATCTACTTTCTATACTATCATAGCAAAATAACTTTAGAAAACTTCCAACTTCAAAATCATCAGTTATCATATCTTATCACCCTTTGCCTAATATCAGATATCTGAACTCTGTCTGTTATCCTTTAACTAATCTGAGTAACTTTTTGTAGTGATTCTTTATGGATTTATACTTCAAACATTTATTAATTACAAGTGAGAAATGTCAGGTGTTATGGAAGTATATAAAGACAGGGAAAAAGTATTGCCAGCAGAGTGAACATGCACCCATGCACTGGTACAGGAGAGAACCCAGCACCTAACAGAAATAAAAACTTAATGAGCAAAGCTTTCTGAAGATAATCCCTGTGAATACACAAAACATAAGGAGAGTCTAAATGTCTCCTAGAAATTCACAAGTTATAACTGATTATATCAATAAAATGTTTTCCTATCTCCAGTTTGTTTTACATCTACAATATCTTTCTATACAGTATCAAGACTAAGTGGGGTTAAACACATGGTTGATGGTTAAGAGCACTTGCTGCTCATTCACTCACATTGAGAATCTCACTCACACTCTCTATAAATTCAGCTCTGTGGGTATATGATACCCTTTTCTGAACTCTGCAGGGACCCACAAACACACACACACACACACACACACACACACACACAAGAGAGAGGTTTTAAAATAAAAATTTAAATGTAATAATCTATCTAATTATATGATGTCCTCACTTAAAACTTAGAAATGTGGAAAGACCTCCCATGTTCATGGACTCAAAAAATTAATATAGTAAAAACGCCCATTCTACCCAAATTAATATACAGATTCAATGCAATCCCAATTAAAATCCCCATGAGTTTCTTCACAAACTATGGAAAAACAAAAGACATCAAATAGCCAAAGCAACCCTGAATGAAAAGAACAATACAAGGCGGATCACTCTACCAGACTTCAAACTACATTACAGGGCTATCGTCACAAAAACAGCCTGGTACTGGCACAAAAACAGACCTGTAGACCAGAGGAACAAAACTGAATATTCAATCTTGAGCACACACAATTTCAGTCACCTCATATTTGACAAAGGGCCAAGAAGACACAATGTAGGAAAGACAGCATCTTCAGCAAATGGTGTTGGCAAAACTGGATCACCACTTATAGAAGAAGAAACTAAACCCCTGCCTGTTGCCCTGTACAAAAGTCAACTCCAAATGGATCAAATACCTCAATGTGAAAACCGAAACTCTGAAGGTAATAGAAGAAAACGTTGGCAGCAACCTACAAGACATAGGCATAGGAAAAGACTTCCTAAATCAGACAGCAGTTTCACAGGAAGTGAGGTCAACTATTGACAAGTGGGACTTCATTAAACACAAAACCTTCTGTACAGCAAAACGAGCAATCAGTGAAATGAAGAGAAAACCCATAGACTGGGAGAAAACCTTTCCAGTGATACATCTGGTAGAGCTTTAACTTCCAGAATATATAAACTACTCAAAAAAAAGAACTAAGAAATCAAATGACTTACTCAAAAGTTGAAGTAAAAAACTGAACAGAGACTTCACTAATGAGGAAATAATGATGGATGAGAAACATCTTAAAACTATTTAACATCATTATTAATTAAGGAGATGCAAATTAAAACAACTTTAAGATATCATCTCACTTTGAAAAGAATGGCTAGGATCAAGAAAACGAATGATACCAAATGTTGGAGAGGTTGTAGGGAAAGGGGAACACTCATCCACTGGTAGTGGGAATGTAAACTCATACAAGCACTATGGAAAGCAGTGTGGAGAACCCTGAAAAGACTCAAAACGAGCTTACCATCTAACCTAGTCATACCACTCCTGGGTATATACCCACAAGAATCATCCTATTGGAGAGATACATGCACAGCCATGTTCATTGCAGCTCTCTTTGCAAAAACAAAGAGCTGGAATCAACCCAAATGCCCCTGAAACAATGAGTAAATAGAGAAAATGTGTTACATCTATACAATTGAGTTCTATGCAACTGTAAACAAAGATGGCATCACGAACTCTGCAGGTAAATGGATGGAACTAGAATATATTATGCTAAGTGAAGTAACGCAGTCCTAGAAAAGCAAAGGATGAATGGTATTCCTCATTTGTCAAAGCTAGCACCAAGCACCAAGCTGTAAGGCAACTGAGAAACATCAGTGTTATATATCCCTTGCCCTGAAAGCAGCTGTACTCTTATAATGTAAATCCCTTAACAGACTCTAGAATTAACCCACCACTTATTTCGAGACTTTATAATCTTGGTATATGGGTGGAGTATATGTAGGCATATATTAGAGTAGTAAAAATTTAAAAGAGAAAAATGTGAATCCTGAAATATGATATGGAAATGACAGTTTGTGTACAGATGACAGAATTTCAGTATAGGTGATATATATATATATATATATATATATATATATGCATATGTTGAAGCAATACAGATTGGAGGGAACTACAACAGCAGAGGAACTGGGACACGGAACAGACTGAAACAATAAAGTTCCCCCAAGAACAATAATCCTCTTCTTTGAAAAACTTTGAAAGGAATCAGAAAAAAAGACAGAGCAGCAATGTCAGGGTACATGAACTTGGGTGGGATGGGGGGAATGGAAGGGGAGATGAGTCTAGATTGGAATGAGAATCGATGTATGGAATACACAGAACTTCAATAAAAATGTTTAAATAAAATAACCTAAAAAGAAATGTTTTCTGTTATGTGGCTACATATTCAGATCTCTCTTCTTCCGTGACTACTTTAACTCTAATTTTGTGCATCATCTTCAAATCTGTTGGCGTTTATTTATGCATCTTTCGCTGCACTCAGTACCCTCTTTGCTTGAAAAGTTCCTCACAGTTCTTTTCCCTTAAGGTTCACATTTCAACCTAAATGGTACCTCTACCACATACGTGGTTTTGACTTCTTAACTCTGGCTTAGGTATAAATCTTTGTTGATCCTAAAGCACTTGAACTGTAAGGCAATTGCCTTTGACCTTACTAGCTACCGCAAAATACTATCAACCCCGATGCATACATCTGTCTTCTCTGTTCATCATAGTATAGCCTAGTGATTAGCTGTACTGCATGAATATCAAGTATAGTTTTTGATTAAGTGATGGATCCATGTCATAAAAAGTATTAATGTTGCCTAGAATATACTTGTCCTAGGCATATGTGTGTGTGTGTGTGTGTGTGTGTGTGTGTAACTAAAGGATATTTACTAGATTTACTAGAATATCTGACATGATATTCTAGTATGGTTAGTCTGGTTAGTCCAGCGTGACTTTCTGCATGCTGAAGACATTAAGAAGGCAATAACTACTAAGTCCCCAAAGCAGTCTTACAGGCAGACCCATAAGTGTGTTTTCCTAACATCCTATGCTTCTCTTAATCAAGGTAGCAATATTAACCTTTACAATATGACCCCATGGATTGAACACTAAAATTCTGAAGCAAAATAAATTCTTATATTATTGTTGTTGCTGAGGTCCTGGAATTGGCCCTAAAGTGTTGTGGATGCTGCATAAGCACACTATCATTGAGCTGTACCTTCAACTTTCACATTTAAAATAAAAAACATTTTGAGAGAGAATTTCACTAAATTTCTTTAGATGGCCTTGAACTCACTCTACAGCCCACATAGGCCTAGAACTTGGAATCTTCTTAAGAAGGCCTCCTAAGTAATTTGATTACAGGCCCATGCCACCAGACCCCACCTTATTTCTTTAAGTTGTTTTTGTCAGGTAGTTTGTTGCAGAGAGTAAAAACTAATTAATACCAAAAACTGAGGTTAATGAATATAAACTTGACCATGTGCATTATAGGCTTTTGTAACAGTAAGAGGCATGTGAAAGATTTGGATGATGTTGGATCAAAAAAATTGGCATTCTATAGATGCTTAATCATTGATTCTAGTCATCTCAGAACAAAATGACAATATGAATATGGAAAAGAATCACTGTTCCCATGACAGAAATACTCTGTTAGGAACTGGACTGTATCTAGCCAAGAATTTAGCTACATTTTGTTCATGTCCTTAAATACTCAGTTTAAACATGATATATAGAATTTAGCAGAATCTTTGGCCATACCACCTGAATGCCTCTTATCTCATTAAAATTGGCTAGAGAAGATTATGAAGCAGTATAATATTCAAGGCATGGCATGATTATTGCTGGATATCTTTGTTCACAGTGATACTATGTGCAAAATGAAGAACAAAACTATTTGAGAAATATGCAATATACCCAGAAAAGGAAAGTTGTTAAAGTTGTAAACATTGAAGGTCACATTGTTAAAAAAAATGAGCACTATTAAAAAGAAACCAAATATTTCACCTTGGAAGAACAGGAAAGTTTCTTTTGAAGAAATCTCAGAAATTAAGGAGACTATAACCATTACAATCTCCAGGGTAAATTTCTCTTTTCTTCCCCCAAGTTGTAAATACCAAGCACAGAACTCCACTGAACTAAATACCCAATCCCACCATGATAAATTTTATAAACTCATGTAAGGATTTCACCTTGAGAAGGAAGCCCTTAAGTGGCATACTGCTCACACAGAGCTAGGTAGCAAAGCATTTCCTGGAAAGGTGAGAGTTGTAACATCATAGGGACTTCTACCAAGATTCCAAAGAAAGACCTTGAGTTTAGGCAATGAACATGTAGCACTTTAAGATTCCCTTCTAAGAGCCTCTGCAAAGGCAACTAAAGAAGCTGTGGAGCTGAAACTAAAGTTATAGTGGACACTGTAGGGCGCTTGAAACACCAGCATCATGGAACACATGTCAAGGAAAGCAGTAGGCAACCAGTATAGCATGCACAAGAGAGGCCATGTGGACTGCAGCCAGCAAAGACAGAGAGGGCTTCAAGCCCATCACAGCTTAATGATGCCACATACCCTAGATGCCACTGTGGAACTTAGTGTTCCCTGAAGAGTTTCAGTCCTACTTTATTCTAATCCTTCCCTGCTTTCTTCCTGTTCCTGCTTTCTGGAATTGTAATGTTTACTCTGTATATTTTTATATTGGGATTATGTAAATTATGTTTGATTTTAAAGGGGCTCTCAGCTAATATTTTTCTTAAGTCTTAGAAGAGACTTTTGAAAGAATTCGAAACTGTTAGTTTGTGGAGAGTCTTGGAAATGTACTGAAGACATGTTGCATGATTTCATGGTCATGACCCTTTGGAGATCAGTGGTAGAATACTATGACTTAAATAAGAAATGCTTATATTTGGAGTACTTGGTCCTCAGCTGGTAGTGTTATCTTGGGAAGTTATAGAAACTTTAAATGAGAGCTTGCTGTAGGAAGTGATTTCTGAGTGTGGAACATTGGGAGTATTTTATCTCTGGCTACTTCCTGTTCATTCCTCTCTCAATTGTTCACTAAAAAGTAAAGAAGCTTATTGACCACGACACATATTTCTGCAGCTCTGATGCTCTTCACAATAGCAAAGAGCTCAAGGACCATGGACTGATCCTCTAAAATCTTGATTCAAAATAAATATTTTCATCCTTAAGTTATTTCTGTCAGTATTTGGTCTCCATGATAAAAATCTCACTAATACATCCAGTGAAATCATGAAAAGGGACTAAATAGTACACCACATCATCAGATTTTTGTGCATTCTATTTCACATCAAATTACATTTTGTATGAATTAATCAGGTTTTCATTGAGTTCAGTTGGCATCAGAATTCTAGGAAATAGAATAGAAAATGAAAAATAAATCAGTCACTGCCAGACTTTTTCAAACTCAGATATATTTTGAACTTAAAGCATTGATAATTTGTTGTTTGCCCTCATTTGCCTTCTGTTAACATAGCTACTTCATAGATAGATAGATAGATAGATAGATAGATAGATAGATAGATAGATGTGTATATATGTGTGTGTATTTGTGTATGTCTATATTTAGCTACAACAAATCCCCTCTTTTAGATATACAATTATGTTTTATAAGTGGTAGGAGTGGCTATTGGTAAAGCACCTTCTATCACCACTGGGATGTTCTAGTAGTTGTATTTTTGCCATCAATGATTCACTATAGTATTAAATGACATGTTAAATTTCATCATTACAATCCCTAATAGTGCATCCTGTTAAAAATATTTTATATTCTATCTAAAAGAAATCTAATGTTGTCTTCTTCATAATTAGATTTTTGCCTCTTTCCATTTATATTTGATCATAGGTTTTTACTAAGTCTAATCACAAATCCATATGTATTCTTAAGAATTGCTTGTTTGATATTTTCTTGTGACAACTACGTTTTATTCTAAGAAAAATATATTAGAATAAAACTTGCAAGAGACTAACCCATTGTATGATATGATTAACTGAATTCTAGACTTATATGCATTTTTGATGAATGATTTCCCATAGTAAAATTACTTGAATGGTATAACAGGGTGCCATTATTCATTTTAATAGGTTTGCACAAAGTGCATATCACCACCATAATAGATGAACAGTGGAGATGTGGATTTCATTCCACTTTTATTCATTTTTAAGTCTGACAAACTATCTTCTGAGAACTTGATGGAAAGAAAAATCACAAGAATATTAAACTCTGAGATTGGTTTTGCCTATTATCTAGGAGAAAAAATGAATACATAATTCTTATAAATCATTTGTCCTGTCAATATTAGAAAACTGTGTTTAACCCTACTTAATCACTATTCTTGATTACTTTCAAATGGTATACACCACACAAAATTAGAAATAAAGTGGCCTTTTCTATTTTAAAGTTGTAAAATTATCATGTTTGTATTGTCATCTATTTGGTTTTTTCATTTTTTATTTTGTAATTAATTTATTTATTTCTTTATTTATTTATGTGTATGAATGTACTGTCTGCATGCAGGTCTGTGCACCCGTGTCATGCAATGCTGCGGAGGTCAGAAGAGGGTCTCAGATTCCACTGGAACTGGAGTTCTCCTGGAAATGGAGTTACAGACGGTTCTCAGCCGCCATGTGGGTGCTGGGGATCGAACCCAGGTCCTCTGCAAGAGCAGTCAGTGCTCTTAACTGCTAGGCCATCTTACTAGCCCCCCTGTCATCTATTTGTAAAAATACATTAGCAAGCCAGGTGTGGTGGTGCACGTCTTTAATCCTAGCACTTGGGAGTCAGAGGCAGGCGGACCTTTGTGAGTTCAAGGCCAGCCTGGTCTACAGAGTGAGTTCCAGGACAGCTGGGACTACAGGGAGACCCTGTCTCAAAAAAAAAAAAATTAGCAAAATATCTCTCAAAAAGCTGAATAACATTTTTGGAATATTCCAGCTTCAGAACTTGAAGAAATGTTAATGAAACATATGTGGATTCTATTTGGAAAACACAAATGAAAATAAAATGATATGAACCGGCTAGATTAATTACTCTTGCATCATTATGATGAAATACCTGATAAAGCAACTGAAAATATGAAAGGCTCATTCTTGGCTTGTGGTTTAGAGGGAAGATTTCATGACTGTTTGGCCCCATGGACCTGAGGAAATATGATTGAGGGCCAGTGTGCTCAGGGACAACTGTTCACATCACAGTCAACAGGAGGAAAATACTAAGACAGAAAGTGGTCAGGGACAATGTATCCAGAAGGACCATCTTTTCCAGGCTCCGTCCCATTCCTGTTTTCAAATAGGCCACCATAGCTACACTGAAAACATGAGCCTGTGGGAGACATTATAGATAAAAACTGTGACACCAACCTGGGGAAAATACAAACATATCAATGTAAGCTCGGCTTATACAAATATTAGCACAGGACTGTGCTGTTATGTGGTTTGTCTTTATTCTAATTGTACTGAGTGAGAAGGTCCCTAGATATTCTAACTATAAAATATTTTGTGCATCAAGTTCCTCGGATTCCCCCTTGTCCAGCCAACCTTTTGATCATTTGGCTTCCCATGTGCTTTGCAAACTAATGTAAGCATTGTTTCAATTGGCATTATAGAGTGAGCTTTTGAAGATAATAATTACTGATACATAACTCTTCATCCAATTCTCAGGCCTAAACAAATTCCTAAACTCGGAATTTCTTGAATGAAAGGGAAGTCAAGTCTCGCTTGCAGCAGATTCAATATCCAAATGATGCCATTCACTTCCTTTTCTCAAAGGAACCTACAGTCATTTTCTAACAAAAGAGAAGTACATAGCTTTTGAATGGTGATTACATGTGAGTCCTGAGACTGTATTATGTCTTAGACAATTAAAATATCACTATATTTAACCAGGAAGTGTGCAGTTTTTAAGTAAGTAGTAATGTGTTTTTCTTAATTCTTTTTCATAGAAGACCAATGGAGGCTTAAGGATGTACCCAGCTGTCATTTGTTAATTCCTAAGTATATAGCAGGATGAGACATGCGTGGTTTTCAGGAGAATTCCTACTTTCATTTCCCAATCTTTGGGATGAGGCTATGATGGGATGAATGATCCACCGAAAACCATTGAATTGCCACCTTCTTCGGCATCCACACCCAGAAAACCACAAATCATAACTAAAAAGCAAGATTTCATTCTAGGAGAAATTCCAAACATTAGTAAAATGAAGAATACAAGAATACTAAAACAAAGAGCACTGATGCCGTATCACCATGTAACATACTTCTTTGTTTATACAGTAGGTATGTCTTAGAAAGTTGGATGATAAGACCCTGCTGCCGAAGACCTGACGTTAACATGGTAGGGATGTATTGAGACCATACATGCAAGTGTACACATGGCCTCTGGAATGCGAGAGAGTGTTACCAAAGGCCACTAAACCAATAAAGCAAATACGGGTCTCCCTGAGTCAAGCAAGACTCCACCGTCAGCACCAGCTACACCTCACCTGCCTGAAAATACTGTGCAGCAGAGGCAGCCATGTGCCTGTATATCCCAAATCTAATTGGCTATTGGCTCTCTCCTTGGAGGAATAACCCATGGCTGATGCCACAAGCTTACATCCTCTACAGGTTAGGAGATGTTATAAGCCACAGTAAGACCCTGTCATATTTAACAGGGGGGAAAA
>VZQC01013813.1:409536-432739 GCA_009823505.1 Rhizomys pruinosus
TTCAAAAACTTTAAAAAGACTCAGGAAAAGATACAAGGCACGTATGGCAGAATTAGCAGAATGCATGAACTCCAGTGAAATGGGGAACATGGAAAGGGAAATGAGCCTAAACTGGAATGAGAAATGATGTATGAAATGAAAAAACTTCAATACAAATATTCAAAAATTAATTAAACATTTTAAACTAGATAAATAAAGGAGCACAAGAGGACATTTAAGCTGAAATCAAGTAGAAAGCCACAGAAAGATCCAGGAAAGGACTCTTCCAGTAGAGGAAACAAAATTATTCATCTTGGGGCCAGAATTTCAAATCTTTTTAGCCTAATAAGATAAGATCAAAGATAGGTTAGGGATGTGTTAAGAATAAATGAAGTTGCATTTTTTTCTAAGAGTAATGATAACTCACTGAAGGGCTTTAAACAGGGAATTGAATATAATCAAATTTTATTTCTGTTAAAATATGTTTAAATATAGTTAAATTTGCTATTGTAAAATATGCAGTTCTGTCAACTTGATATACACATGTAACATTGTTACCACAATCAAGAAATACAATAGTTCCAGCACTCAGTTGCCCACACATTACTTTGTTGCTGCTTTCATCCACTCTAACACACAGTAATCTATTTTCTATAATGTAATGCCCCCTCAAATCATACAGGATGCTGCCAAAGAGCCTTGCTTCTTTAGTATATCATAAATGTATCTGATTACAATCCAAATTGCCATATCAGTAGTTTTTTTAGAGTAAAATTTTCTTGCTGCTAAATGATGTGCCAGAAATTATCTATTCTGCATATCTTTCCCAGTTATTGTTTTTGTATTGCAAGGTAGTTTGTAATAAACATCCATATTTTTTCCCTGAATGCAGGTTTTCATTTCACCTCGGTACATACATAGAAGTAAAATTACTGTCACATGGTGAGTGTACTTGTAATCATAGAAGAAACTACCTGACTATTTTCCAAAGTAGCTGCACTCTTCCTACATCCTAGCAAGATGTGAGTTCCACTGTTTTTCCATCCTCACCAATACATACCTTTGTCTTTTGTCACTATTGTTTTTCAGATTTTAAATTTATCATTCTGGGTCCTGAAGGGAAATCAATCGTGATAGAGAGCATTACGATGTTAAAAAAAAAAAAAGGTGTCAGGGCAACAACTTCAATAGTCAAGGTAAGGGACAATTCCTGATGTCAACCTAAATGAAGGTCTCATGTAAGCACACTTTGAAATATCAATTCCATGGTCAATCTGGAGTAATGTGATAAATAATGGTGCCTCATACTTGAAATGAGATTCACAGATACATAATTTGTGAAATGAAATCAAGAGGCTTTAGACATATCATTTGATGTTCCTCCTTAACATGCAAGAGAACAATTAATAAATACAAATTATATGCAAATTTTAATATTAATACATATAATTATATACAATTAACTGAGAGTATTTAGTGGTGTTCATTTGTGCCCCTGCTTAGGGCTGCCCATTTGTATATTCATAAATGCATGCATGTCTACATAATAAGAATGAATGAAGAGGACATGAAATTGAAAAGGAATGAGGGTACATTGGAGAAGTTGGAAGGGGACTGGGAGTTAAGGAAATAATCCAGAGGTAGTACTCATCTACGAAATTCTCAAAAAATTAAAGAATTAAAAATTAAACAGAAGATGACAAGTAATCTAATAAATACACAAATTCAAATTCAGAGGATGATTTGAAGTAGCTATAGGAGTGTCAGGAATGACTGTGAGATTTACATTTGGAAGTCATATGTGTTTATGGTGTTTGAAACCTTCGTTGGGCTGATTCCCTAGAAAGGATGTATAGAGAAATAAGCATGTCAGGTCACCTCAGTACTTAGGAAGAGAAGGTATAACTATGGTAGTCACTGATTGGTAGAAAGTAGCCAATGAGATGAGGAGTTAAACCCAATGGGCAACTTTATAATCCATATCTTCCTCTCAGTCACTGTCTGGTCTCTCAACAAAACATATACAAGTAAAATGGACCAAAATTTTATAATCCTCAATAATTGTCATATTTTAAGAAAGGATGATATCCATGCTTCTTCATGTCGCTCAACAGATTATTGTCATTACCTGAAAATCTGTTCTGTAAAGAAATGAGACTAGAATTCACAAAATGGCTCACCTGGGATCCCATGTTTAGAGCTCAGCAGATGGGATTAGAATGCCCCGTTCCCTCTCTACAATCTCAACAGAGTAGCAGGACAATATTCTTACTATATTAATCAGGTCCTCTCATTATTCTGTTCAGATTCCAACTCCACTAAATAAAATGAACCACATTTTCCTGATGAATACTACCCAACTTGTGCACTCCATTACTTCTGATTCTCTTGTGTAAGTTTCTCCTCTCACACATTCCAACAGACACCATCCACTTAGTAAGGACCGAGCATACTACCTACCCACTTCATTGATTCAGAGGTAGTAAACCTTTCCCTTCTCACTCTCAAGGCATCCTCACAGCTCATAGCTTCACTTCCGTTAGACACTATTCAAAATTACTGTCTCACAGATTTACTGCCCCAACCTGCAATATCCTAGCATTCCTCTGTTCATCTTCACTGTCTTAATTTTTCTTTAATGCTTTGCTACTAAGTTGCAAACATTGAGGTCTTTGATCCATGTGAAACTGGATACTCTGAAAATGATTGAAGAAATTTTTGGCAATAACCTACAAGACATAGGTGTAGGAAAAGACTTTGTAAATCAGATAGCAGTTGTGTAGGAAATAAGGTCAACAATTGACAAATGGGACCTCATCAACCTCAAAAGCTTCTGTACAGTGAAAGAAACAATCAAGGAAATGAAGAGAAAACCCACAGAGTGGGAGGAAACCTTCATTAGTGATACATCTGTTAGAGCATTATCATCCAGAGTATATAAACTACTCAAAAACCAAAGGAGCGAGAAAACAAATGACCCACTCAAAAGATGAAATAAAGAGCTGAACAGAGACTTCACAAATGAAAAAGTAATGATGACTGAGAAACATCTTTTAAAATATTCAGCATCCCTAATAATTAAGGAACTGCAAATTAAAATTACTTTACCATTTCATCTTATTCCAGTTAGATAGGCTATTATCAAGCAAACAAATGATACCAAATGTTGGAGAGGTTGTGGGGAAAGGAAAACACTCATCCACTGCTGCTGGGAATGCAAACTCATACAACCCTTATGGAAAGCAGTGTGGAGAACTCCTGAAAGACTCAAAATGAGTCTACTACTTGACCCATTCATACCACTCCTAGGTATATACCCACAAGACTCATCCTATCACAGAGATACATGCACATCTAAGTTTATTGCACTTCTCTTCACAATAAGAAAGAGCTGGAAGCATCCCAAGTGTCCCTCAACCAAAGAGTGGATAAAGAAAATGTGGTACATCTACACAATGGAATTCTATGCAGTGGTAAAGAAAGATGACATTATGAACTTTGCAGGCAAATGGATGGAACTAGAAGCCATTATGCTAATTGAAGTAACACAGTCCCAGAAAAATAAATGACCTATGGTGCCCCTCATTTGTGGATCTTAGCACCAAATCTCTATTTGTAAGGCAAACTGAATATTTTTTCTTTTATTTTTAGTAACTTTTATCAACTTGTTGTGTAATGTAGGAATGTAAAGTATAATTTTTTTCTTTACTTGAATACAATTCTATGGTCAAAATGTGAATCCCTAAACATGTTTTGGAATCCACCTATAATTTATTTTCAAATATCATAATCTTGGTATATGTGTTGCAAGTATACATGTATATTTTGGAGTGATACAAATTGGAAGGAACAACAACAACAACAACAACAAAATCCTGTGCAAAGGAATTGACTGAAGCAGTGTGTATGCCCAAAACATTAACATCTTTTGCATCAACAATTTTAAAAAAGACCGAGATAAAGAAGAAAGACATGCATGGCAGAATGCATGAGCTCTGATGGGGTGGGGGGAAAGAAAGGGGAAATGGGTCTAAATTTTATTAAGAAATGTTGAGTGAAATGCACAAAACTAAAATTTTAAAATGATTTTGAAAATAATTAAAATAAAACAATTTTTATAAAGCTGCATACATTGAAACCTTTACTACCTATATTTATATTAATTTCACCAGTCATCCATCCTAATGAAATTCCTTAAGTACCAACCATAATAAAATTCTGAGACATAAGTGTTTCAGATCAGTCTGTTTGAAAATGTGGTCATTACACTGTTTTGTTTGGGTTCCTAGAAATTTGGGAGGTTTTAGAGACATGGTGGAGCTTTTGAGGCTGAGAGCTACTTCATTTGCAGGTGTTACTGAAGGGAGATTTCCCTGTGCATTATAGAAGATGGGTTTGCAGAACATATGTATCTTCCTCATGAACCTGCTAGGAAACCATATTTCGTTTCTAAAATAAATTGATCTGAAGAATAGATATGTTACTTGTCAAAATAGCTGGGCCTGTTAGGATGCTCTTCTAGCTTACGTGATCAAAGTTTCAGCTCTCATTTTTCCTCCTCCTGAATTATAATGTCTAACTATACTGGTCCAAAAAGTAAGTCATCTAAGACAGGCTTGGTGATTCACACCTTTAATCCCAGTGCTCGGGAAGCAGAGGGAGGTGGATCTTTTTGAGTTCAAACCCAACCTGGTCTACATAGTGAGTTCCAGGACAGTTGGAGCTATCAGGAAGACCCTGTCTTCAAAAACGACCAAAAAAAAAATCTGTCTCCTTTTTTAAAAATAATTATAATTACGGTTTTATTTTATTTATTGGGTTTGTTGTAGTATTTCCATCAAGAACATCTCCATCAGTCTTTTTTTTGCGTATGTTATTATATTTAGTTTATTTATTTTATTTATTTTTAACAAATCTAAGCCCGTGTCCCCCCCCATTCCATCCACCCACCAGAGTTCATGCATTCTGCCAACATGCTTTTCCATCTCTTAGGTCTTCCCAATATTGGCTCCATGAGGGAAGTGACTGTTTTGTCAGAAGTTTTTACTGTTTTGAGAGAAGTTCTTATCAGTCTTTATGCTAGTCTTTATTCAGTGTCTTTTTGTTGTTGGTTGTTGTTGTTGTCTGTTGTATGTTGTTTCAAAATGCATTATGCCCAACTGCTTTGGACAAAAAGCTCAGGGGCTCACAAGAAATACTTACAACGAGTAATTGCACTAGCATCCACGATTGAGGATACCAATTCGTCGTTTTTTTTCTGGGACTGGTTTACTTCACTCAGCATGATGATTCCTTAGCTCCAGCCATTTTCCTGCAAAGGCTCGTTTGATGTCGATCTTTTCCTTTACTGCTGCAATAGAACTCTTATTGTGGTAAGTGTACCACATTTTCTCTATCCACTCATCAGTGAGGGCATTTAGGGTTGGTTTCCAGCACTCGCTTGCTATTGGAAGAGAGCTGCAATAACACTGGCCGTGCATGTATCTCTGGGTGGTGGAGTGAGTCTTGAGCTTGGGTTAACATGCCCAGGAGTGGTATGGCTGGGTTGGCGTGGCCAAGTTCATTCCAATATTTCCAAGGGTTCTCCACACTGTCTTTCCTAGTGGGCTGTACGAGTTTTACAATTCCGCACCAACAGTGGATGAGTGTTCCCCTTTCCGCCACAACCTCTCCAGCACTTTTTTTTTTTTGTATAATTTGTTTTCTTTGATCCTAAGCCATGCTTATTGGAGTAAGATGATATCTTAAAGTGGTTGTTTTGCATATTGCATTTCCCTATGATTAGTGATGTTGAACGTTCTTAAGATGTTTCTCAGAACATCTCTAAATTCTTCACTTTGTGGAAGTCTTCTGTTCAGTTCTTTCCTCCATCTATTTGAGTGGAGTCATTTGTTTTCTTTTTTCTATTGTTTTTTAGTATTTTATCATATTCTGGAATCAATGGCTTTGTCAAATGTTTCTTGCAGAAAGTTTCCTACTCTTGGATTTTTTCACTTCCTTGATTGTTCTTTTGATGACAGAAGCTTTTGAGTTTGATGACGGTCACCATTTGTCAATTTGTCGGACCTTAAATTCTTGTGGCAGCTTGCTGTCTGATTTAAGAGTCTTTTCCTATCGCCTATGTCTTTGTAGTCTGGCTGCTTCAACTTTTCTTACTATCACCTCTCAGAGTTTTGGGGTTTCACGATTGGTCTTTAATCCATCTGGAGTTGACTTTGTACAGGTGCAAGAGGTAGGGTTTAATTTCATTCTTCTATCAAGTTAGGATCAGATTTTGCCAACACCACTTGCTGAAGATGCTGTCCTTCTCCATTGTGGCTTCTTGACACCCTTGTCAATATGAGGAATGGCTGAAATATTGTATGTGCTCAGAATTTGGATCTTCGTATTTTTTCCTTGATACCATGGTCTGTTTTGTTTTTGTGCCAGCCTAACCAGGCTGTTTTATGACTATAGTCCCTGTATGATAGTTTGAAAATCTGGTTATATAGAGATCCCTCCAGTTGTAGCTCTTTCATCAGGGTTGATGTTGCGCTATTCAGGGTTTTTTTGTTTTTCCAACTGAATTTAAAGGAACTTATTGTTTTCTCCAAGCCTGAGAACAAACTCTTGCGGATTTTGATTGGAGTTGGGCCCGTTAAATCTATACAAAGAGTTTTATGGTAAAATGGACATTTTTAAAAATGTTCAATTTTCCCCAATCACAATGAGCATCGGGCTTTTTTTCGCATCTCTGAGTCCTATCTTCAAGTTTCTTTCCTTTAAGGGCCTTAAAATTTTTGTTGTAGAGGTCTCTTGTCGTTATTGCGTTAGGTTTGTTCTAGTTATTGTATTGTTTTTGAGAGCTTTCGTGATGGGAAGGTCTCTTGAATACCTTCCCAGTTGCTTGTTTTTGCGTGTAAAGAAAGGCCATTGATTTTTTAAGGTTGATTTATCCTGCCACTTGACTGAAGCTGTTAATCGATTTACTAGGATTTTCTGTGAAGTTCCTTTAGCAATCCCTTAAGTAAACAATTCATATCATCACAAATAGAGATAGTTTGACCCTTCCTATTTCCAATTAGTACTCCTTTAAATACCTTTTCTTGCCTTATTGCTCTAGCAAGTGTTTCATAGCACTATATTAGAAGAGGAGTAGGTGACAGGGGGCAGCCTTGCCGAGTTCCTACCTTTAAAGGAATGCTTTTGTCATTTCCCATTTAGGATGATATTGGCTGTGGGTTTCTGTATAAATGGCTTTGATTACATTGAGGAATGATCCCTCCACAATCCAATTCCTTCTAGGACTTTAGGACATGAAGGGATGCTGAATTTTGTCAAAGGCTTTTTCCAGCATCACTTGAGATGATGGTGTGTTTTTGGTCTTTTGAATTCGTATTATGTGTTTGGATGATGTTTATTGACTTTTTCGTATGTTGAAACCATCCTGCATCTCCTGGTATGGAATCCAATCTTGGTCATGATGGCATGATTTCTTGATGTGGTCTTGTATGCGAATTGCAGTATTCTGTTTAGAATTTGGCATCTGTGTTGAGGGAGATGGGTCTATAATTCCCTTTTTAGTCTGGATTTTGCCTGGTTTTCGGTAATAGAGTGATGTTGGCTTCAAAGAAGGAATTTGGGAGAATCTCCTCTGAAGAATTACTCTAAACAGTTATCAGTATATGGTTGTAGGTTCTTTTTGAATGTTTTATAGAATTCTGTGGAAAACCGATTCTGGGCCTGGGCTTTTTTAGTTGGAGGCTTCTTACTTACAGTCCTCTATTTCTTATATGTTCTGGGTCTGTTTAAGCTGCTGGTCTCTTTCTTGACCAAGCTTGGTATTCCCAGCGATTTCAGATATTTTCATCCATTTCTTCTAGTTTCAAACTTCGCGTAGAATATAGGTTCTTGTATATTCATATAATTTTCTTGGATCTTTTCCTGTCGTCTGTTGTATTTCCCTTTTCATCACAGATTGTATTGATTGGTGAGTTGTTCCTTCTTCTTTTTGTTTAACTGGGCTAGAGATCCTTCTATCTTGTTATTTCTTTCAAAGAAACCAACTTTGCTTCCATTGATTTTCCTTTATTGTTTTCTTTGTCCTTCTATTTCATTAGTTTCTGCTCTGATTTTTGCTTATTTTCTCCTGACTGTTGCATTTAGGGTTCATTCTTTTGTTGCCTCTCAAGTGCTTTTAGCTGTCAGTGTTAGATATCTCACTTGTGCTCTTCGTTTTTTCTAATGTAGGCACCCAGGGCTATAGAACTTCCCTCTTAGGACTGCCTTATAGGTATCCCATACGGTTTTTGCTGTGTTGTATTGTTCATTGTCTCATTCAGATGTCAGGAATGTTTTTATTTCTTCTTCTATCTCTTCGCTTGACCGCATTCATTTATTCAAGAGTGTTGTTTAGTCTCCATAGTGTTCTTGTAGGCAGGAGGGCTTGTCCTGGTGTTAATATTGAGCTTTAGTTGCACTGTCTGGTCTGAACAGGATGCATGAATTATTTCAATCTTTTTTTTTTTTGGGGTTTATTTGTTGAGGTTTGCTCTTTCAGTGTCCCAGTGATATGTCGATTTTGAGAATGTTCTGTGGGGTGCTGAGTAGAAAGTGTATTCTCGGTATTTAGGATTGGAAATGATTCAGTAGAGTCTATGAGCGCTCCATTTGGTGTATCATATCATTCAGTTCAGATGTCTCTCTGTTTTTTTTTTTCTGTCCTGTTGACTATCCAAAAGGACTCAGTGGGGTATTGAAATCTCCACTATGGATTGTACTGGGTTAGTCTTCGTACTTGTGGTCCTAGAGAATTGTCTTTATAAAGTTTTCGGTGCCACCAGAATTTGGGGCATATAATAATTCATAATTGTGAAATCTTCTTGGTGGATTGTTCCTTTGATGAGAATGTAATGGGCCTCTTCTGTCTCTTCCTGATTTCTTTTACTTTGAGAGTCTATTTTTATCACGATATTAAAATAGGAACACCTGGTTTCTTTTTGGTACCATTCTGCTTGGGAATATTTTTTTCCATCCCTTCCTTAAGGTACCGGTGTCCTGTCCTTGAAGGTGAGATGTGTTTCTTGTGGACAGCATATGATGGATTCTGTTCTCCCCTAATCCAGTCTCCCAGTCCTATGTCTTTTGTTGGGGGAAATTTAGTCGCATAATATTTATGGTTATGACTGGTAGGTTTTGTTGGGCTTCCTTTTTGCCTTATTAATCCATCTGCGGTTTTGATTTGGTTTCTACTTCTGCAAAAGTTATGCTTTTATTGATTTCTGTTTTCAGGTGCTGGGATTGGTTGCTTTCACTTTTCTTCTGTTCTTTGAATTGCCTTCAAGTATTCTCTGAAGGGTTTTGGTTTTCCGGACATGTATTCTTTCAAGTTGTTTGTGTCATGGAAATTTTTCCTCTCTCTTCCACTATGATGACATTTTGCTGATATAGTAAACTTCTGGTGTGGGCATCTATTGTCCCTTCAACATGGGAATCTTTGCTCACAGTTCTTCTTGCTCATATGTTTTGCTGTTGAGAATCCGTTGTAATTCTGATAGGTTTCTCCCCTTATTATGCAACTTGTTGTTTTCTCTGTCGCTTTAAGGATTTGTCTTTGTTTTGCGGTGTCTAGGCTTTTAACTATGATTGGTGTGGAGATTTCTTTTCTGATCTTGGTCTGTTTGGAGTTCTATGTGCTTCTTGTATTGGTATTGGTTTGTCCTTTTAGTTTGGGGAAGTTTTTTATCTATTATTTTTGAAGGGATCTGATCAATACCATCTCTTGGGATTTTTCTCCTTCCTCTATTCCAATGATGCGAGGTTTGATCTTTTCATAGAGTCGCACAGCTCCTTTGGTTGTTCCATTTTTGTGTATTTTTAATTTTTCATAATCTTTCCTTGAGGTTTTTAGTTGTTCTGTGTTATCTTCCAGGTCTGATATTCTTTGTTCTGCTTCCTCCATTCTGCTTCTGAGGCTTTTTTCATTCCTTTCCTCTTGAATGGATGAGTGTTTGATTTCCTTTTTCATTTCCTCTTCTGATTTCTTTAGTGTTTCTATTTCCTTTTGGAGCTTCTCGATCTCTTTTTGTAGCTCTTTTGTTCGCTGGTTGGTTTCTTTTTCTTTTTCAGCATGGGATCTTTTCAGTGTTTCTACTTCCTTCTGGAGCTTGTCATTCTCTCTCTCTCGGTCCTTCTTGAGTTCCTCATTCTCTTTTCTTAGATCTTTAATTTGTTCTTTATGATCTTGTAGTTCTTAAATATGTTCCCAATTGTGTTTCTGATGTCTGTGTCCTGGGGCATCCCCAGAGGGATCCCACTGCAGGAGTCTTCCATAGCGTTGGTAAAGCTTGGCATGGGATTATCCTTCCCCTTTCCAGTGTAGTCTCTTCTTCGTGATCCTGGCATATGGGCTTCTCCTTGCCTGTATTCCAATGTGAGTCCTAAATGCCTCTTCACTGCGTTGAAGGCTTGCTTTGCTTGCCTCCTTCAGATGCTTCTTCGTAATCTCAGTTGGCGGGCGGGGGGCAGGCAGCTCTTTAGCCCGCGCCCGGGCACCTTCTGCTGGGCTCAGGAGATCTCAGATCTCAAGAGTCACACAAGCCTGCCTTTAATACCGGCTGGGAGGATGACTCCGCCCCCACAGCCACAAGATCCAATCAAGCCAAAGACCACACCTTTAATCCCAGCTGGGAGGATAACTCCAACCTCACAGCCACAAAGGCCAATCAAACCAAAGACAACAGGACCAAAGGATCAACAATAAGCTTGCAGAGGCACTCAGTTCCTACCTGTCTCCCCCTCTTCCTTCCGCTGGGCTCAGGAGATCTCCTCCATCAGTCTTAATCACCTTTATTCCCTTTCCACATTAGTGCACTTGAGGAGCACCTCCACTGGAATTCATACACTCTGTCATTTGTCCCAAGGCTCAGTGTGTCAAGTTATCATTTCCATATGATCTTCAGTGCAAGTTCATCCAGTGAGGTCTACTCATCCCATTCAGAGTGCCAGACTTTAAGAAGATCAGCTCTTCCTAGCTCATCAGTAATGAGCTGCCAATAGTTCTTCTGCTAAGATTGGGACCTTCTGTGCATTTCTACAGTTCTTTGCTGGGTTTGTCTGCTTGAGTTTGCATGGGTCTTGTACATACTGACACCACCACTGTAGGTTCATATGAACAGGATCCTTAGAGCTTGTGTAATTCTTTTTCCATATGGTCATGCACCTTCCTCCTGGTTCTTACAATCTTTCTGTCCCTTCTTCTACAATGGTTCCCGAGCCCTGTGTGGAACTATTTTATAGGTCCTAACTGAGGACCCACACTTTTCAGACTCTTGATCTACACATGTTAGCTATTTGTGACCTGTTGTGCTCCTGGCCCTCTTTTGCATGAAGGCACTACCTTAGTGAGAGTAGAGATATTCATTAGTGTCCTCTTTATCTCTTGTTTTATGTTCTGCTAACCTTAGGTGTAGAGGATGCATTGAATTTGTGCTACTTAGGCTTGGGCAAGTCACATACAATATATGTGTCTGACCAATTGTTGTACATAGTAATAGTCTCAAATGATGCAAAAGAAGCTTCTTTGATGAATAGTGACTGGGATAGTTGAATAGATATATAAGGGTACATGTTTTATGATTAGTAAGAAATTACGTTAGTCTAGGGATGTGACAGCATTGGAATTTTCTCTAAGATCTATGATATCTCCATGTATGTGCATTTGGCTACAGTACCACACATGTGTTTTATCCCACTGAGTGGGTTTTAAGTCCAATAAGACTAAAATAAGAATGTGAGAGCAATGGTTAAGGAGTAGAAGAGGAGAAAAATAAGACTGGTCATGGATGGACTCAGAATACAAAAATCTGACAAGCCTGAGCTTGACCAAAGGAGAGCTCTCAAGGAAATATTCATTTATGGTATAAATATACCAGTTCAGGCAGGAAAAGCCATGCCATAGTAATCCCTCCTGCAATCATTGTTGGGTTATCTGTGATGACAAAGGTCTTTGCCCTCATTGTCAGTGTGCATACCTGAGGATGTTACTGATGACAAAGTATACCCCATGGTACCTGGAGCCAACTCAGGGAGATGCCTTGAAATAGAGGCACAGGGAAGGATTTTAAAAATCACTTATTCTCTCAAATCTATTTTTAACTATTAGAAAAAAAAATGGTTATTCTCTCATTGAAAATTCGTTGTTCTTTCCCTGGCAGAAGAGTACTTGCTCAAAAGGGAGACACAGCTAGATCTTAATCATATTGTCTCATGGAAGAGGAAAAGTTGATTGTCATGAGTATTGGGGCTTATTTCCTTAGAACCGGAAGAAAACAGTAGAATTCTCATTTACATTAATTATCTACATTAGAAAGGCAGAGATTATTTATATTTTTATTTTACAGCACAGGTGAATTACTTGCTTGTATGTAAGTACACCACATGCATGCAATACTGTGGAACCCAGAAAAGGGCATCAGATCCCTTGGAAGTGGAGTTCAAGACAGTTGTGAACCATCATGTGGGTGTTGGAAACTGAGGTAATCTGCATGAACAGACCGTGGTCTTAATCTCTGTGTAATCTCTCCGGCTCCAAAGGTAGAAATTTAAAATGAGTCACACTTGGATAAGATGAAAGGACTCACTTAAAAGTAATAAGCCAGCTTGCCATTCTTCAAAGACATGAGACACAGCTTTTTAACCCTCTAATATGGGCTGAAGGCTCATGTCTCTCTAGGAATCCTCCAGACCTTCAATGGCAGATGGGGACTGCTGAGATATCCAGCCTTTGGACTGAGTGGCTGCTGGGATTTCAGCCTCTTCAGAGTGTAGACTGCCATTGTTGGACTACCCAGGCTGTGTCATGGAGGCCAGTGCAGAGGGACAAGGACAGGATGCATGCTGGCTGGACCTCATTTGGGTGACCATGGGAGGGAGGGACCCCAGTGTGAAGCAGGAGGGCAGCATTGATGGTTGTTTGGGAATGCCAGGGAGGAGTCTTCAAACACTTCCTTAAGGAAAACATATCTTTTAGCAAAAACAAAGGAAAAGAAAATCCTCCAACTCAGGTAATATGTGTATGTATGTTTGTATATATTTATGTATGCATATATTTATGTATATATATAGAAGCAATTAAAATATTTTATTGAAAAAAATAAAATCCATTCCTTTTATGCAAAACAAAAAAGTAGTAAGTCAGATAAAAGGGAAAATACAAGGGGTTGGGAAAGACATACAATCTATTATTACTTTATGACAAGTTTAGTTTTCCTTTATTTTGACAAAAATTACAAGATACAATCACTACACTCAACTCTGGTCCAAGCCATTGTCGTTTCTCTCTTGATTGTCTTGATTGATTCATAAAGCAACCAGAGTGATTCTGCCAATTTTTCATTCACTCGTTACCTGAAAAGTTATACTTTGTTTGTTTGTTTTTATGTTTTTTATTTTATTTATTTCGGTATGTGTATGAATGTACTGTCTGCATGCAGGTGTATGCTGAAAAGTTATATTAGTGGCACTTTTATCTTAGGAGTAATCAACACCTGTCTATATATATGCTAAATATTAATACTTATATTTACAGACAAGTATCACATTCATCAATCATCAAAATAGATTCTTTCTTCAATAAATAGAGACTACTGCAGAGATCCACAAATGGTAACAGACAGAGAATGAGTTTGGGAGATTCCCAGCCCTAAGTGACACATCTACAATGGAACCTCTACAAATAAGGCTCATGGAACATAGCACATGAGATAGAAAAAATACAAATGCATCTCTCAACTCTCACCAGTGAAGCATCCTCATACAACTGAGTGTGATACACAGAGAAGACCACATCTGCTCAAGTGTTAGAGAACAAGAGACTGCAGAGTGTGTGTCCCTTAATCAGACTCCTATATTACACCTCATCCACTCATGGATCAGGAACCATTGCAGAAGAATGGGAAGAAACATAGTAAGAGTCAGGGATAATGCATGATCATAAATAAACAGTCTTCATGCTTTGGGGACCTTGCCATATGAACTTGTAATGATGGTGACAGCGTGCAAACTCAATCAGACAAAAACCAAGCATAGAACTTGGGAAAATGTCAGCAGCCTCCAACTTTAGCCAAATAGCTTTTAGCAGCTGATTTTAGCTGTGTAGGGAAGAGTTGATCTTTAAGTGAGTGACTCTGGATAGGTTGACTAGTCTCCAGTGGATGAACTTGCACTGAGAGATGTTTGGGTACACAAACTTGATTTGGTAGCTCTTAATATATGTGACTGAATCCATGAATCAGGTGAGGGAGCTATGGAAGATATGGATGGTGAAGGAGTCTAAACATGATGAAGATGTTTTATATGAAATGAACCAAGATTCATTATGAATGTACTTTGAAAAAAGTTACAATTTCAGAGCTGTGGTAGCCATGCTGACCAGCGGTTTTGGCCCAGAGGTTTCTGGGAACTGGGGAGCTGAGGTTTGAACTCAACTCACAGGGCACAGGCAGCTGGTGCCAGAGCAGCAGTGGAGGATACCAGGGGGCTAAGCAAGCAACTCAACCAACCCCCCTCTGAGAAAGTGGCTGGCAGCAGAGGGAATACAGTGCTCAGAAGGTCATCTGGGTTGTTACCCACCCAGTTCTTGTGGAACAGAAAGGGAAGAATAAATTATTCCTCCCAATATATAACAAAATTGAAAGCCTGAAACCTAGACAAGTAAACACTTCATACTTAAGGAGAATACAAGGAAGGCACCTGAAGGAATCAAGAGAAGCAATCCTTCAACAAGGTGAAGAGACTTTCAACATTTGCATCAGAATACGGACAAAAGGCAAACCACATGCCAAGAGCACAATGAAAGAACAATATGGGAAAAGCACAGAATAACTCCACACCAAACTCTATGGAGCATGTGGAGGACTCCTACAATGGGATCTCCTTAGACGTAACCCAGGAAACAGATCATAGAATAACAATCACAGATATATTCAAAGAAATCATACAACTAATGGGAGAGAATGAAAAACTCAGAAAGGACCTAGAGGGAGACAAGGACAAACTTTGGAATGAACTAAAAGGAGAAAATGTCAGACTCCAGAAAGAGCTAGAGGAAAAAATAATGACAAACTCAAGAAGGAAGTGGAAACACTGAAAAGATCCAACGCTGAAATGAAAAAGGAAACCAACAAGCTAAACAAGGAACTACAAGAAAAGATTGAGAAGCTCCAAAAGGAAGTGGAAATAGTAAAGAAAACACAGGAAGAAATGAAAAAGGAAATTAAGCAGTCAACCAATCAAAAATAAAGAATGGGAAAAAGCCACAGAAGCAGAATGGAAGAAGCAGAAAAAAGAATATCAGACCTAGAAGATAACACAGAACAACTAAAAGACTCAAGTAAAGACTGAAAAATTTAAAAATACACAAGAGTGGAGCAACCAGGAAATGTGGGACACTATGAAATTATCAAACCTCCACATCATAGGGATAGAGGAAAGAGAAGAATCTCAAGAGAATGGTATTGATCACATTGTCAACAGAATAACAGATGAAAATTTCCCCAAATTAAAAAAAAAGAGACAAACCCATACAAATACAAGAAGCACATAGAACACCAAATAGACTAGACCAGAAAAGAAACTCCCCCATGACATATCATAGTTAAAATGCTAGACGCCCAAAACAAAGATGAAATTCTGAAAGCCGCAAGAGAAAAACAACGTTACATATAAGGGGAAACCTATCAGAATTACAACTAACTTTTCAGTGCAAACTATGAAATCAAGAAGAATGCGGAACAAAACATTCCCAGTGTTAAAGGACTATAGATGCCAACCGAGGTTACTATACCCAGCAAAAATGTCAATTCTAGTTGAAAGAAAGAGAAAAATCTTCCATGACATAAACAAGAAGAAAGAAAACATGTCCAGAAAACCAATCCTTCAGAGAATACTTGAAGCAATTCAAAGGACAGAGGAGAGGAGCAACTACCCCCAGGCACCTTGAAAGAGAAATTAATAAAAGCAGAAATGCAGAAGTAGAAACCTAGACAAAAAATGCAAATGGATAATAATGTGAAAGGAAGCAACACACACCTCTCAATTATAACCTTAAATATTAATGGATTAACTCCCCAATCAAAAGGGAGTTAATCCATTAGATTAGACTGGGAGAATGGATTCGGAAACAGAATCCATCGATGTGCTGTCTACAAGAAACCCATCTCACCCTCAAGGATAGGCAGCAACTTAAAAGGATGGAAAAAAAAGTAGTCCAAGCAAATGGTACCAAAAAGAAAGCAGGAGTTGCTATTTTAATATCAGACAAAATAGATTTCAAAGTAAAATTAGAAGAGACAAAGAGGGCCATTACATCCTTATCAAAGGGAAAATTAACCATGAAGACTTCATGATCAATGAATATATATGCACCACACTCGGGTGCACCAAACTTTATAATACACTCTACAAGACATCATAGGCACAGATTAACCCCAGCACTCATAGAAGGGGACTTCAATACACTGCAGTGTCCATCAGACAGATCAAAAACCAGACAAAGAATGAACAAGAGAGACATCTGAACTGAACCAATACAATACAGGAAAATGGACCTCACGAAGATATTTTCTGATATTCCACACAAGCACCAGAGAATATACTTCTACATCAGTACCCACCATGAACATTCTCCAAAATTGACCACATAACCTAGACAAAACAAAAAAAAAACCTCAACAAATACAAATCTTGAAATAATTCAATGAATTCATCAGACATAGTGCAAATAAAATCTCAATATCAACACCAGGATAAGCCCAGCTACCTACCAAAAATGGAGACTAAACAAACATACCCCTGGAAATAATGATGAATGGGTCAAGGAAGAAATAAGAAAGAAATAAAAGTGTTCCTGAACTAAACGACAATGACAATACAACACAAAAAACCTAGGGTACATTTAAAAGCAGTCCTAAGAGTGACGTTTTATAGCCCTGGTCCTACATTAGGAAAACAGAAAGAAGGGGCTGGAGACATTGGCCTAGAGTTAAGAAGTGCCGACGCTCTTGCAGAGGAACCCGGGTTTTGATCCCCAGCACCATAATGTTGGCTAACGAATCATCTCTACTCCCAGTTCCAGGGGAATTCCGACACCCTCTTCTGTCCTCTGTGCATTGCATAAAATGGGTGCCACAAACCTCATGCGACAGCATCTCATGCACACAAAATTAAAAATATACAGTAATAAAATTAATAAATTAAATAATAATAAAATTAAAAAAATATTAAAAAAGAAAAAACAGAAAAGAGCACAGTTGAACCTCTAAGCATCTGTGTATATGCTCACAGTTAGCTTGACAAAATAATTAGTACTGTTTAAATCCTGGACACTCAATTGCTTTGTGCTTTGTTAGTATGACTAAAAAGGTATCACGGAAAGCTGTCAACCCATGAAGCGAACAACCTGAAGCAGAACTAGGTCGCAAATAGGACAACTCCAAAGAAAGTAGACCGTTTTTCTTCTCACCCACTTGTGCCAATTTCCCAAAGCCTAGGGAAAAATTGTGGAAGAGGAGGCATGTTAGAAAAATATAAGGGCTGTGGAAGATAGGGGTGAATCATGAACTACAGGAATATTAGTCCCGGGACTCCTAATTGATAAATGCCTTGCATACAGCTTTCTCTCTCCAACGGGACTTGGGAACTTGGTTGGTTCAAAATTTTGGAGCATAGATACTATACGTGCGAAGTGCACCAATTTTACCTAATGGTATGGCAAACTAAGTAACATTAATGTTATATTCCTCGTGATCTGAGAGCAACTGCGTTCTTATGTTGTAAATCCCTTAAAAAATAAACAAATGACCCATGAGCTGGGTGGGTTGGGGCACACTGTTTTCGCAAATTTGTTTTTACTGAGGATGCTTGTTACTCACAAAAAGTATCAATTTAGTGTTAAAAAATGAAACCCAAACAAAACAAAACAAAAACAAGAAAGATGCAAGAAAAGTTTTGGGCAGAATGCATATCGGGGATGGGGTGGGTAGGGGTGGGTGGGGGAAAGGGAAGGGGATATAGGCCGAAACTGAATTGGAAAAAATGGAGGTATGGAAATACAAAGAAGCATAAAATCAATAAAAATAAAGTAAAATAAATACATGCCATCAAAAAACTAAAAATAAAATTAAAATTTTTACAATGGGCCAAAAAAAAAATAAAAAAAACAAATAAAATAATAAAATAAGAAAGTCAAGCTGAGCAAAAAAAAAAAAAAAGAAAAAGAAAAACAGAAGAGCACAAGTGAACGCAGCCTTAACACTGCAGCTAAAAACACTGAAAAGACAACAAAAAATGAAACCCGAAACAAAAGTTAACATATAAGGGGAACACCTATCAGAATCACCACTGACTTCAGCCAAACTATAAAGCAAAGAGAATGTGGAGCAAAAAAGGGTTTCCCCAGTGGTTTAAAGGACGAATAGGGCCCAACCAGTTACTAAAAGCACAGCAAATGTCATTTATAGTTTAAGGAGAGAGAAGAATCTTCTGCCATGACATAAACAAGATGAAAGAAACATGTCCCTGGAAAACAAACCCTTCAGAGAAACTTGAAGCAATTCAACAAAGGACGGAAGAGGAGAGCACTAGCTATCCCCCAGTCAACCCTACAATGATAAATTAATAAAAGTATAACTGCAGATGTAGAAACGTAGGCCAAAAATGCAAATGGAAGCAAGGTGAAAGGAAAGAACACACATCTTTCATTATAACCTGAAATATTAATGAACTAAAACTCCCCAATCAAAAAACAGAGACTGGAAAATTGGATTAGGAAACAGTAAACCCCATCCACCCCCCCCCCCCCCCCCTGTATGCTGTCTAAAAGAAAACACATCTCACCCTCAAGATAGGAACCCACCTTAAAGTTGAAAGGATGGGAAAAAAATATCCCAAGAAAATGGTACCAAAAGGAAAACAGGTGTTGCTAGTTTAATTCAGAACAAAAGAGACTTCAAGTAAAAGAAATCAGAAAGACCAAAAATAAAAAAAAAAAAAAAAAAAAAAAAAAAAAGAACAATTGACCATGAAAATTTCAAATCATGAATATATATGCACCAAAACTCCTAGTTGTTCCATGATATCCTGAAGGCTTTATTTCTTTTTTTCCTCTGGCTGCTTACAAATCTGCTAACGGAGGCTTTTTTTCCCATCCATCCTGTTCCTTGTTGATTGATGATGTTCAATTTTCCCTTTTTCCATTCATCAATCTGGTGATTTCCTTTAGTAAGTTCCACTTCGTTCTGGAGCTGTTCATTCTCATCTTATAGCCTGCTTGTTTCATTGGTCAACTTCTTTTTTCCGATTTTTGGCACTGGGGTCATTTTCAGTGTTTCCCATTCTTTCTGGAGTTTGTCCATTTTCTCCCTTTAGTTTATTTCCAACGTTTTTCATGATCTCACCCGGGTCCTTCTTGAGTTTGTTTCACTGTCCCCACCCTTAGTTCCTTTCCAACGTTGTCATTATCTTCCTCTATGTCATTCTTGAGTTTTTTCATTCTCCCTCCTTAGGTCCGAATTTCCTTTTGAATAAAAAAAAGAAATAAAGATAAAGATAATATAAAAAAAAAAAAAAAAAAATAAAATAAAAAAATAGTAAAAAATAATGGGGGGGGAGGGAGGGGGGGGGTATAAAATAAAAAAAAAAGAATAAAAAAAATAAAAGATATAAAATTTAAAATCCCCCCCCATAAATATAAGTCCACCCCCCCCTCTTCCCCCCCATCCCCCAAGAAAAAGATAAATAAATAAAAATAGTTTTTTTTTTTTTTTTCTTTTCCTTTTCCTTCCTACTCCCCTCCCCCCCCCCTCCTCCAACACTCCTCCCAAATTCCACCCCCTACCATCCCCCGCCCCTCCCCACATTGTTCATCTAATACTTCAATGTGTGGTTTTCCTTCCTTCCAGGAAGATATCATTGTAGGAATCTTCTGTAGGGTTGGTAGAGTTTGGTGTGGATTTATCAATATTAATTCCATAGTTTTTATTATAGCACCAGGATTTCATAAAATATTAATATCTAAATGAAAGGCATATGGGGACTTGATACTATCTTGCAACTCTTCCACGAATTTATAATTAACTCATAATTAAAAGTAGTGAGGAGACTTGCAATAGGATCTTCTGTGAAGGTCTATTTACTAGAAAAGGCTCAGTGGCATGGCTGGAGTCTAGGGAGTGGTGGTAGAGAAAGTGGGCAGTTATCACAGGCCAAAGGCACATAGGACTCTTCAAATTATTATGAAGTCTTTACTCCAATTGAAACATATATACATAATTTATATATTTTTTGTTTTTAAACTTTCTAGTTTCCACATGCCCAGACAATCACTTCTCATCTACCCTATAAGCTCGCTATCAACTTTTCCATGCCCCCCACACCCACCTGAAGGCCCTCACTCCTGCCATACAGGTCCTGATCTATCTATGTTTTATCCAGAAGTTATTTTTTTTTCAGTTACGTTTGTTGTTGCTTCCCACTATTTAATATGTTATATTAAATATATATATCTATAATATAATATATATATCTATATATACAAATATACACAAGTCACTTGATTGGAGGATTTTTTTTTTTTTTTATTAGGGTGAAAGATGTCATGTGTTCCTTAAGGAAAGTGCTCGAAAATGTCAGCCTTGTCAACCCACAGTATTAAAGACAATTCGCTAGGACTCAAGGCATAGAGTCATCACCCCCATACAACTGCATAGTTAGTGGACTGCATTGCCAACACTTAGCCTTTTGACAGGTCGCTCCAGACAAAGAATAAACAGAGAGATATCTGAACTAAATGATATGATACACCAAACGGACCTCACAGACATCTGCCGAATATTCCACCCTAACAACTGAAAATACACTTTCTATTCAGTACCCCACAGAAATGTCTTCAAACTAGACAACATATAGGGAAAAACCTCCGCAAATATAAAAAATATTGAAATAATTTCATGCATTCTATCAGACCACAGTGCAATAAAGCACAATATCAACACCAGGATAAGCCCTACAAAACACATGCAGACTAAACAACACACTCCTGAATACTGAATGGGTCAAGGAAGAAATTCCTTCTACTAGAATGCTCAAGTAAAGATCATTAAAATTAAAAAAAAAAAGAGTGGAACAACCAGGAAATGTGGGACACTATGAAAAGACCAAAATTCCGCATCACAGGGATAGAGGACAGAGAAGAATCCCAAGACAACACTGTGGACCAGATCTTTAACAGGATAATAGAAGAAAATTTCCCCAAATTAAAAAAAGACAAATCTATACAAATACAAGAAAGAAATAAAATCATTCCTGGACCTGAATGACAATGAAAATTTAACACAACAAAACTTAATGGGATACTTTAAAAGCAGTTCTAGAAGTAAGCTTATAGCCCTGGTTGCCTACTTTAGAAAAACATAAAGAGCACAAGTGAATAATCTAACACTGCAGCTAAAAACATTTGAGAAACAACAACACATGAACCGTAAATGCAACAGACAGGAAGAAATAACAAAACTCAGAGTAGAAATCAATGAAATTGAAACAAAGAAAAAAATTAAAAAATCAATGAATCCAAAAGTTGGTTCTTTGAGAGAATAAACAAGATAGACAGACCTCTAGCCCAGTTAACCAAAAGAAAGAAGGAACAACTCCACAACAATACAATCCATGAGGAAAGGAGAAATATCAAACAGACAATGAAAAGATTCAGACAATCATATGGGAATAATTCCAAAACCTATACTCTACTAAATTTGAAAACCTAGGAGAAATAGATGAATATCTGAAATACTGGAATCACAAAAGCTCAACCAAGAAGAGATTGACATCATAAACAAATCCATAATATATGAAGAAATTGAAAATGTAATAAGAAACCTCCCAACTATAAAAAGTCCAGGCCCAGATGGTTTCATGCCAGAATTCTATAAAACATTTCAAAAAGACTTACAATCATTACTACACAAATTGTTCAGAAGGATACAAACAGAGGGAATTCTCCCAAATTCCTTCTATGAAGCCAGCATCACTCTAATACCCAAACCAGGCAAATATATTATAAAAAAGGAGAACTATTAGACCCATCTCACTAATGAACACAGATGCAAATATTCTCAACAAAATACTTGCAAACCGCATACAGATCCACATCAAGAAGATCATCAACCATGACCAAGTTGGATTCATACCAGAGATGCAGAGATGGTTCAACATAAAAAAATCAATAAATATCATAAAACATATAAATGGAATGAAGGACAAAAACAATGCAATCATCTCAATTGGCACAGAAAAAGCCTTTGATGAAATCCAGCATCACTTCATGCTTAAAGTCCTTGAGGGAATTGGATTGGAGGGATCATTCCTCAATGTAATCATAGTCATATACAGGAAACCCACAGCCAATATAATCCTAAATGGAGAAATGATGGAAGCATTGCCTTTAAAAGTAGGAACTCATTATGACTGCCCCCCTGTAACCACTTCTCTTCAATATAGTGCTTGAAACACTTGCCAGGGCAATAAGGCAAGAAAAGGAAATTAAAGGAGTTCTAATTGGAAAAGAGGAAGTCAAGCAATCCCTTCTTGCTGATGATATGATTGATTACATAAAGGATGCTATAAATTCCACCAGAAAACTCTAAGAAATGATTAACAGCTTCAGTAAAGTGGCAGGATACAAAATTAACCTAGAAAAATCAATAGCCTTTCTTTACACCAACAACCAGCAACTGAAGCCCAAATACAAGGAGAACTTCCCACTCACAATAGCCTCAAAAACAATAAAATACCTAGGAACAAACCTAACCAAAGACATTAAAGATCTCTGCAACAAAAAGTAAACCCCTGAAGAAGGAAATTGAAGAAGACATCAGAAGATGGAAAAATCTCCCATGTTCATAGATTGGGAAAATTAATATAGTAAAAATGACCATTCTACCCAAACTTTTATACAGATTTAATGCAATCCCAATTAAAATCACCAAGAGTTTCTTCACAGGCTTGGAAAAAAAGTCCTTAATTTTATTTGGAAAAACAAAAACCCAGAATAGCCAAAACAAACCTGAGTGAAAAGAGCAATACAGGGGGGATCTCTATACCAGATTTCAAACTATACTACAGGGCTATAGTCATAAAAACAGCTTGGTACTGGCACAAAAACAGACCTGTTGACCAGTGGGACAAAACTGAA
>VZQC01013819.1:3391-79849 GCA_009823505.1 Rhizomys pruinosus
ATATATATATATATATATATATATATATATATATATATACATATATATATGTATATATATTAGTCTGATAATATAAACATTGTATTCCTAAGTGAATAATAGACATGCATTTGGGAACCTGTTAGAATTAGGATCTGATTTAGGAAATGACATCATTATTATGTACTAATAACCACCACCTTTAGTTACATTTGTATGTGTCCTGGACCTTAAAGCCTGGGGCAGTAATTCCAATTATACAGAAATAAAAAGGGGACAGGGCTGTTATTTCCTTCCTTGTCTTAACCAAATAATTTGTTTAAAATTTTTCTCTTGCTGAATCATGTTTGTTGAAGCACATATTGCAATAAACTCTTGATTCTTCTAACCCTCTCAGTTTACAGGCTCTGACAACCATTCTTGAATGTTCTCACTAAAAACATTAATAAGTTATAATACAAATCAGTTTCATTGTTTTTCACATTGAATAATTTTATATCAACATAAAATAGAAGTTTTCTCACAGACACTTAGTCATGTATACATTCATTTAGAAAAAGACAGACAGGGGAGATACTTCAATCAGTAAAA
Source organism: Rhizomys pruinosus (assembly GCA_009823505.1). Taxonomy (NCBI): domain Eukaryota; kingdom Metazoa; phylum Chordata; class Mammalia; order Rodentia; family Spalacidae; genus Rhizomys; species Rhizomys pruinosus. Next base: position 3,962 of record VZQC01013819.1, read on the forward strand.
TACTTGCCATGCAAGCACAAAGACCTAAATGCTAGTCTGAGCACCTATATGAAAAGCTGAGCATACCCTTAATGCCAGCAGTGAGATGGAGATTATAAGGAACTACCTAGGCTCTTCTGGACAGCTGGATTTATAGATTCACTGATCTCCAAGTGCAGAGAGAGAACTTGCCTCAAAAAGTAAGATGGAGAGCAATAGAGTGACCTGGCATTCACCTATGGAGTCCACATACTAGTGAATATGCATGCCTTAGCATACATTACATACAATCACATGTACAGTCACAGAGAAGTGCCACAAAGTAATAAGTAACACATAAAAGAGTTACAGAAATTGCCAAGGCTGATTGACAATAAATTTGAGATACTCTATCATTTAGCTTTTCTTTTTGTTACTTTAAATTATGTGTATAAGTGTGTGCCTGTGTCTGGGTATGCACACAGGAATGCAGGAACTTGTGGAAGCCATAGGAATTGGATTTCCCTGTAGCTGAGTTACAGTTTGGAAAAGTGAAATCAGGTCCTGCATAAGAGCAGTGCTCTTAAATGAAGCATCTTTCCAGCCTTGAGATACTATATTTATTTTACTTTATTTTATTTTGTTTTATTTTTGTCTTTTTGAGACGAGGTCTCTTTATAGAAACAGATGGCCTGGAACTTGCTATAGAAACCAGCCTGGGCCAGATGTGTGGCACATGCCTTTAATCCAAACATTCTGGAGGCAGAGGCAGGCAGACCTCTGTGAGTTCAAGGCCACCTTGTTCTACAGAGTGGATTCCAGGACAGCCAGGGCTACAAGGAGACCCTGTCTCAAAATGATCAAAAGATGGAGTAAAGAACTGAACAGAGACTTCACCAGTAAGGAAGTAAAGATGGCTGAGAAACATCTTCAAAAATGTTCAACATCATTAATAATTAAGGAAATGCAAATTAAAACCACTCTCAGATATTATCTCACTCCAAAATGACTAGCTAAGATCAAGAAAACAGTGGGCTACAGATGTTGTAGAGGTTGTGGAGAAAAGGGAACACTCATCCACTGCTGGTGGGAATGCAAACTTGTACAACCACTATGGAAAGCAGTGTGGAGAACCCTTAAAAGACTCAGAATGAGTCTACCACCTGACCCAGTCATACCACTCTTGGGTATGTACCCCAAATACTCATCCTACTGCAAAGATACATGCATGTCCATGTTTATTGCAGCTCTCTTCACAATAGCAAAGAGCTGGAACCAACCAAAATGCCCCTCCACAGACTAATGGATGACAAAAATGTGGTACATGTACACAATGGAGTTCTATTCAGCAGTAAAAAAAGATGGCATTATGAACTTTGCAGGTAAATGGATGGAACTTGAAGCCATTATGCTGAGTGAAGTAACAAGGTCCCAGAAAGACAAAGGGCGAATGGTTTCCCTCATTTGTGGATGCTAACACCAAATCCCCAGATGAAAGGCAAGCTGAATGACATTATTGTTATATTTCTGTGTATCTGAAAGCAACTTTGTTGGTATAATGTGAATCTCTCAATGGGGGCTCTAGAATCCACCCACCAATTATTCTCAAACTCTGTAACTACTGTTTATGGTTGAAGAATATGTATCCATATTTTAGAGTAATATAAAATTCATGGAGGAAAATGTGAATTCGTAAGCATAATAAAAAAAAAAAAAAACAAAGGGGGCTGGAGAGACGGCCACCTAGCGGTAAAGAGTGCCCCGACCCCGCTCGCAGAGGACCGGTCTCATCCTCCCAGCACCACATGGCCGGACCATGAGAACCGTCTGAAACTCCAGTTCCAGGAGACTTCCAGCTTCCAGGGGAATCTGACAACCCTCTTCTGACCTCCGCCGCCATGCCAACACGGGTGCACAAACTTGCAGCAGGCAGTTCATCATACATACTACAGAAATAAATATCAATAATTAATAAAAAATAAGATCGAGAGATAAGACCAGGACACGTTATGGCAGACTGTCATGGTCTGGATGGGGGGGGGGAGGTGGGTGAAGGGAAGGGGAAATGCCGAACGATTGAGACAATGAAGTAAGAAATACACAAAACACAAAAAAAGGTAAAAAAAACAAAACAATAAAAAACAAACAAAAAAAAAAAAAAAAACAAAAAAAGACAAAAGAGAGAACAGAACACCAGCCTTGCCCTTGATCTTACGGATCCCCAGCCTCTGTCCTTTCATCATGTCAAGATAAAGGTGGTTCCCCCATGCCCTGCTCTGAGATATTATTAAAATTTATTATTTTATTTTTTACTGTGTTACACACATGTATTTCATACACATGTAATTCATACACATTGTTTCATTTACACATGTACTGTCTGCATGTCGTTTGTGCCACCCGTATCATGCAATGCAGAGGTCAAGAGAGGGTCTTTGGATTCCCCAGGAACTGGAGTCTCTTTGGAATTGGAGTCACGACAGTTTCAGCCGACATGTGGGTGCTGGGGATCAAACCTGGGTCCTTGCAAGAGCACAGTTGGGTGCTCTTAACTGCTTAGGCTAACTCTCCAGCCGAAATTAGTTTTTAAATCAATACATATTAGTGTACTATGACTGTACCAACTAATGAAATAAATGGCAATTTTATTTCTTTTATTTTTATTATTTATTTATTTTTTTTTTTTTAATTGTTTTTTTTTTTTATTTTTTGTATGTGTATGAATGTATTGTCAGCATGCAGGTCTGTGCACCCGTGTCGTGCATGCCGCGGAGGTCAGAAGAGGGTCTCGATTCCCCTGGAACTGGAGTTCCTCTGGAATTGGAGTTACAGACGGTTCTAGCCGCCATGTGGTGCTGGGGATCGAACCCGGTCCTCTGTAAGAGTCGGTCAAGCCTAGGCCATCTCTCCAGCAGCCATCTCTCCAGCCCTGACTAATTTCAATGTTATGAATGTATTGTCTGCATGGAGGTTGGTGCAACCCGCTGTCGGCAATGAGTCAGAAAGAGGTTGTCGGATTCCCCCGGAACTGGAGTTAACGATGGTTTTTCAGCCGCCATGTGGTGATGGGGATCGAACCCGGTTCCTCTGCAAGAGCAGTCCGCGTTCTTAACCACTATGCTATCTCTCCAGCCCATAGAAAGGCAATTTTTTTTATTTAACATTTTATTGAGCGTTGTGCATTTCATACATCATTTCCAATTCAGTTCAGCATATTTCCCTTTGCCCTTCCCCCCCCACCCCCACCCCAACCGAGATCATGCATTCTGCCATGACTGTCCTGCATATCTCTCTCAGTTTTTTTTTCCCATTTTTTAGCTATAAGTGATAATCCATGAGTACAAGCATCCTTCATGTAAAACCAATTTGCAGGCTGTTGTGCCGAAACCCCCACAGCCCACCTTCCAGCGGGGGGTGAGGGGTTGTATGTTCAACCAGGTTGATCAAATGAGGGTCCAGACTACATTGCTGTAGCTTCACCATTCACCCCAATCGCAGCCCTTACATTCTACCACGCCCCCTCTTCCTCAGATTATTCCCTGGACTTAGAAAAGGGGCACAGGTGGATGAGAAGCAGATCAGTCCACTCTCTCTGGAGCTGTTGTCTTGGACTCTGGTCAATTCTGGCTGTTTCCTTTCATAAAGGCAATTTTAATAACTAGTACTGACACCTACTATATTGTTTTCAAATATAATCTGACATTTCAAAATACAGATAAGTATAAAATGTGTATATATGCATGGGTTATACTGTGGTTCTTTAATTATTATTGGCCATATTTACCAAGCTTTCAGATCAGAGAAAACCTAGAACACCTTAATCTGAATTAGAGGCACGTAATCTAAATTATAAATAAATAAAATAAAATTTAAATTACAAATAAACAAAAATCAGTTGAATTTTTATGTGAAACTGCAAATATCTGTATCAAATGAGCTACTTTTAAAACTACATTATTCAGAATTTTAGGCAATCTTCGACAAATTACTAAAGCAGATTATGGAATTGTTACACAATTCCTCATATAAAACCTACTATATTTTATTGTACTATGAATATATTTACTTCTTAAACTATCAAAACCTTTGAGTAAATGCAAATAAAACCCAAGTAGATACCATATCAGTACACAAAAGTGATATTTAATCCAGAAAACTAATCAGAGAACTTGACAGGAGTCGGTATGGAGAATATTAATGAAGAAAATGACATAATTAGGATTCTCTAAGTCCCATTTGTAATATTTCTATTTAGGCAAATATGTCCACACTACAAACACTGAATTTTGGAAAATAGTATTTTATTAAAAATATACAGTATTTTTTCAAAATATACAGAATATCACTGCATTTTTAAGCACTGTGATAATATCAAATAACTAATTAAAAATAAGTTTTTTCAATCATAGTTCAATCATTACATTGAATCATTAAATCCAATCTGTACACTTCCGGTCCCAGCCATGGTTGATGAGCTCGCTCCTTCTATCTTATCCCACATATAAACATAAAACACTCAACCAAATTTAGTAAATTAGCCTATGTGGACAATGAAAATTGGAAATGAGACAGTAGATGTTCTCACTAGCTAATGTTCAAGGAAGAACAAAGAAGTGAGTTTGATAGGCACCTACTTTATCTTCTATATATTGTACACAGGACACTGTGCATGCATACATCCTGGTTGGAGGTAAAGAACATTTCATAATAAACAAAGGAAAAGAAAACTGAGTTACTATGACAATATTTGTGGCAATTACTGGCTCTGCAATTACAAATAGTATAATAATAGTATAATAATATACCAATATAATAATAACGTAATAATATTACAATAGTATAATAATCATTTCCAACCCATTGATTTATTGGAACCAAGCCTGGAATAACTTGTCGGAAGCCGGCAGGCTCCTGTTTTCCACTACATCGTGAATGGTAAAAAGTTTCCTCATTGAAATCTGTTGTTCTTTAATCTTACCAAGGTAAAAGTTTGCTGAGTATGATGAATGATGATCTTCTGCACTCTATAGAAGTGAGAATTTTATGAAGCATTACAGGAAAGGGCTAGCTGTCATTCCACATTTTTGTGCCCCTATAAACTATCAACATTTCCCAGTAACAACGTGATTGTCCTCATCTGCTTCATATCCATAAGACTGCATAGAACACCTCTTGTTTCAAACTCTGTTGTCAACTGGTTGTGACTGAGCATTCATCCCCGACTGCTACACATCATTATAAAACATTGGATAAAGATCTAGAAGGCCATAGGAAAGGAAACTCATTTGGTCCTCTCTCAGGGTAGCTTTGGAATGACGGATCAGGTGGTTTAATTACTCTTTACCCTACACCAAGACAGAAATAAGTAACTTAAACAAGCAGTAGGATCTAACAGTCATGTGCAGGACATACTGTACAATGGCAGTGGAGTACATATTACGGCATTATTAGTGTAAGAGTGCAGTCAGCTTGGACCTGGAAGTCCTGAGTCCTGATCACCCTTGACCACCATTCTGCACTCCAGGGAAAAAGGGCACTATAACTGCACTTGGCTTGCTTGAAGAGAGAAACAAACAAACAACCAAACAAACAAACAAACGACAACAAAAACCTTGTTTTTCTCAAGCTATTTTTCCTAATGTAGACCACAAAGCTCCTATGCCCTATTGAGTACTTCCCTGTACACCTCATCAAAGTCCCTCAAAGCTCCACGTTGCTACTGTTGGTCCTGCTCCCAAGACAGACACCAGCAGCATACCCTAAATAAAACCTGAGTTATCTTTATTGGAGTCATATATACTTTTGTGCTAGGTCTCACCTCCATATGAACCTAACAGTTAGTGCTCATGAAACCTCAAAATTAAAAAGAGAATAACTGCCGGGTGTGGTGGCGCACACCTTTAATCCTAGCACTTGGGAGGCAGAGGCAGGCGGATTTTCAAGGCCAGCCTGGTCTACAGAGCGAGTTCCAGGACATTTGGTCTACAGTGTAGGACCCTGTCTCGAAACGACCAAAAAAAAAAAAAAACAAAAAAAAAAAAAACCAAACCAAAAACAACAAACAAACAAACAAACAAAAAACAAAAACGAGAATAACTATTAAGTATATATTTCATTAAAAAAATATTTTCTTAACATTTTCTTTTTTTTTAAATTTTTTAATTAATTTTATTTATTTCTGTATGTGTATGAATGTACTGTCTGCATGCAAGCTTGTGCACCCTGTCGTGCAATGCTGAGGAGGTCAGAAGAGGGTGTGGGATTCCCCTGGAACTGGAGTTCTCCTGGAATTGGAGTTTCAGACGGTTCTCAGCCGCCATGTGGGTGCTGGGGATCGAACCCGGGTCCTCTGTAAGACCGGTCGGTGCTCTTAACCGCTAGGCCATCTCTCCAGGAAAATTCCAATGGAGAGATGGCATAGCAGTTAAGAGCAGTGTTTGGGAATCTGGGTTCAGGCTGCCCACACAGCAGTTAACAGCTGAAAGTACCTCCAGTTCCCTCTTGTGGCCTCCCTGGGCATTGCTCAACTTGGACACACTTGGCAAACACACAGAAAAAGCATTTACACACATAAAATAAAATAATAAAGTAAAATAAATAAAATAAAAAAAATAAAATTATAAACTAAATAAAATAAAGTAAAATGAAATAAAGTAAAATAAAATAATAAAATAAAATATAAAAGAATAAAATAAAATAATAAAATGATGAAAATAAGCACCTTGAATGTTTTCGACATGAAAAAATTAAAAGTTCTTCACCAGGTAAATATTATTTAAACATTATGTAATGTAAACACATGTTGAAACAGCAACTGATACATGTACATTTTTTGTATCAGTTAAAAATAAATATAATAAAAGGAAGTTGCATAATCTACCATTCAATCTATATTATATTCAAGGTGAGATACTAATGTAGTGATTAAGGAAAGTGTCAATGATTGTTAAGCATTAAGAAAAAGAAGCTATGCTCATTTTAATGAGATATGTCTCCCATTAGCTCATACATTTGAAATGTTGTCCCAGGTTAGTAATGGTATTTCTGAGGTTATAAAACCTTTAGCATGACCATATCTGAAGTCCTTACCAATTTGGCTGAGGGAACTGAGGGACAACTTTGTTCCTTGCCCTCAGAGGTCAACCAAGTCTTAGGGGATTATATGTGGGGGCACCTCTTGAAAAGTCCTGCAGAGGTGGGTCACCATTCTTCCTGTTCAGGAGGTCTTAGAGAGCCACTAAGGGGACTTCAACCAGTGTCCAGTCTGTAAAGAGGAAAGTCGGCTCATCCTTCAGAAAAGGAAGCCTGATTTTGTCCTCATGTGGATGGAACTGGTGGATGAAGAGCTGAAAGAAGCAAGGGGCTCCCCCACCCAAAAAAACCCCTGAGAGACCTCTGAGGACCAGATCCTCAAATGACCTCAACAAAACAAAACCTTGGTTAATCTAGGCTATCTGTATGGCCTTAAGCATCCAGAAGGAAAGTACAACCAGAAATAAATAATAAGACCAGAGAAACTGTAATGCAGACACAAAATTTGAGATCTTAGTAAAAAGACAAAAAGAAAAAAAAAAGAGAGCACCATTGTTTGGCCTGTCTACAATTCTTACAGGCAGGCGCATATGCTCTGTGGATGCCACCATTTTTGGCACTCCTCAAAGACATGAGATAACAGCTTTTTTTTTTTTTTTCTTTTTACTTTTTAGCCTTCCAGTGTGGACTGAGGACTGCTGAGATACCCAGCTTGTAAACTAAGCAACTAATGGGAATTCAGCCTCCTCAGAACATGGACTGCCATTGTTGGATTACCTAGGCAGTATCATGGAGGCCAATGCAGGGGGATCAAGACAGGATATGAGCTTACTGGACTTCATTTGGGGGCACAATATTTAAAGCTGAAGCACATCAGTAAGGGTTTCCTTCTGCATAAGGTTTTGTTTTTGTTTTTGTTTTGTTTTTTTTGTAGTGTAATATCTTAATCATAGTCTACCATCAAATATTTTAGGATCTTTAATAGATAGTATATTATTTAACATGCTATCTATTTAATAGATAGTATATTAGCAGCATGCAATAATTACATCAAAGGTTCTGAAGCAGAGGCAGTCTATTGCAAGGACCTTCTTTGCTGCCAGTTATCATAGGCTGTTTAAAGTTAGAAAACTGAATAGCAACACTGAATCCTGTAGACATGCACTTTGCTCAGTAATACTTGAGTGGTTGCAATATTAGATTACCCATTTGGTTATTACAGAAAATCCTTAACTGTAATTGATGGTTGTTGCCGTAATAGTATATTGTCTGTATTTCTACCTCTAGTAATGGGCTTTATGTGGTAGATTTCAATATCCTTGAGCCTGGGCAAGTGCACAAGCCTTTTTAAAAAGAAACATGGTTTATTTGCACAAAACTGATCAGATTTGAGAGATCGTTAATGCCCTCGAAGTGTTTTTTGTGGGTGTGAAACAAATGGTGAGAATTTGAATTGTTCCCTTATTATAATATTGAAAGTAAGTCTACTTAATATATAAAATCATGTTCATGCCCTTATTTTATATACTTGTATCTACAAATAAACATTGTGGAAAAAAAAACCTTTAGCACATGGAACTTTACTAGGGGAAGTAAATCACTGCAGGTTAGCTTTAAGAGTTTGTAAGTTCTCCCCAATTCCAACTGACATTCTGTTTCTCACATGTAGGTAACAATGCTATCTTTAATTTCCCGGCTCCTGCCATCATATCTTATATATTAAGACACATTTAGCCTTCTTGATCTATAAGCTAAAATAAACTCATTCTATGTTGCTTTTGGCATGGAATTTTATATCAGCAAAAGAAAAGAAACTAATATAGAATTTGGTACCAGAGAGGGTGGGGTTGTGAAGAATCTGACCATGATTTCTGAAGCAATGTGGAAGACTTTGGAACTTTAGACTAGTAAAGAAGTCGAATTCTCTAAGCAGAGCTTAATAGAACATTCTAGCCAAAACCTGAAAGATAATAGTGTGCAACGTAATGCAAACAATAGAGGCTCAGCTTATCAGGCTTCAGATAGAAATAAGTAATTTATTAGAAACTGTGCTAGAAAGTGTTGCTGTGTGGCTGCATTCTTCCCATGCTCTAAGAATTTACTTGAGGTTGAATTAAAAAGTAATGCATTAACTTCTTTAGTGGAAGTTTCAAGAGAGCATAATATAAGTTTGGGCTATAGTTATTACTGATTACTCATATAGAGTTCTGAAACAATAAAAAAAGAACAAATGGGGTAGAAGGAAATACAACCTGCAAAGCTTGGAGAGGAAAGGAACACTAAAAAGCTGCCCCCAGGTGATGTGCTAGAACAGAAGTTGTGGTTGATAAACAGGTTTGTGTTATTAAGGAGGGGCCTCTTGTTCTGTTCTAGAACAATGGTAAGGTTGACCTGAAGGCAAGATCCCATCTGGGATCAATTTATAAAAGTTAACCTAAGGCTTAATTGTTCCTAAAAATGAATCACTCCAATATAAGCTGCTGATAATGTGATTCAAGGGTATGAGGGTCCATTCCAAGTTGATAGGTGAACTTGGGAGTGTCTTCAACATAACACAGGCTTTGGAGATACAGAAAATGGAAGAATTTAGCCAGGCATGGTGGTATGGGCCTTTAGTACCAACACCTGGGAAGCAGAGTCAGGCACACCGCTCTGTGAGATTGATGTCAGCCTGTTCTTCCAGGCCAGCTGGTATTACAGGGAAACACCAAATGAAAAAGACCATAAAATAAAATTAAAATGAAATAATAAAATAAATATGCAAGCATCAGAGTATAGATTCTTCCTCAACAGTTTCTGACCGGCACTGAGGTCAGACAATAAATGACTAGGGAGTCCCTCGGAAAAGACGAAGAGAAGCCATTGTACGAATCTGGAACAATGAAGCCAGGGTTGCACTGGAGTCCCCATGATGTTATTGCTGCCAAAGCCATAAGATATTCACCAAGGAAAGCTACATAGATAGAAGCAGTATAAGAGAGAGAAGCATGCTGTAGGCAAAAAAGATGAAGTGGCAAAGTAGTCTGCACTATTGAATTGTGTGGCATTTAACATGTAATTATTTTAAAGTTAACTTACTTCTTATAAACTAAATGTTCTTGAAAAGAATCCCTTACCTTGTTTTTATGTTTTATATCATAACTATATTAAAGTCTCGAGAAGAATATAGCAAATTATTCAAACAGATGGGTGACTTGCTAGAAATTATCAAACAGATGATAATTAAAAATAAATAAAACTGTAACAAAAACCATAGACAACAGATTTGAAAGACTTTTATTCTACATAATTTAACAGTCTTAAGACAGTGTTAAAGTTTACTCTATAAATTTTAGTGATACATATTCATTAATTTGTTGAACTACAGAATAAGTCAATTAAAACATCTCAATTGCTCTGTGCATACTCAACAACATCAATTTATTCTATAACAAACTACCTTACTTCATGTACCAACTACAACTACGTTGTTATTCTATAAAATGGCATTGATCCATTTAATGTCAGTTCTTTGATCTTTGAATCATTTATGAATTCCTATACATGCAAAAAGTTATTATTAGATAAATGCTTTATAGTTTATTTTTGTCAGAAAAATCCCTTATTTTCTGTTGAGCTTATTTTGTTTTATTGACACTTATTCTTTAAAATGTTATGAAATAAACTAGGCCCTTCGTCTTGCCACTGCTGCAGATTTCCCCACTAGTTGCAGTCTCTTGAGTGAGCCAGATGGTGTCCATTATATCACTATGCTCCTGATTTTGGACCAACTTCATTCACACAGGTTCAAGTCTTACTTTTAACTTTCTTAGATAGGAAGAACTGACAGGCCCATCCCCACAGCCTAGAGAGATCTTGCTATTCTGTCTTCTGAGTAAGTTAGATTACCATCCACTGCCCCATTAATTTGTTTCCAGTGTACACAACTTTTCTGCTTAGCTAGTTAAAACCAGTCAGGCTGGAAATTGGGCCTAAGCTCCTTTGCCCTCCTGTATAGCTCCTGACTAGCCTGGTTGGATCTACTACTACTACTACTACTACTACTACTACTACTACAAACTAACTACTCATATATGATAAGAAAGCAACAAAGTTACATCAAGAATATAAACAGAATTAAACTTCAACTCAACAAAGGAAGTCTTAAATTTCATATCAGGCATACAAGATCAAAACAAATCCATATGCACAGAACACAACAAAAATATGAAAAACTAAAACATCCTCACCAAATCCCGTCAGTCTCATGGAAATATTCTATGGGAACTATCTAGAATTGGAGGATTTTCTCTCTCTCTCTCTCTCTCAGATGTCACATTTTCCCCAAGGAAGTGCTTGAAGTTTCCTCCTTGGCAAGCCCAAACAACCATCAATCCTGGACATAGAATTTCAAAGACCATCATAAACATGATCAAAGAACCCAAGGACTTTACAGAGCAGGTAAAGAACTCAAAGAGGATAGGGATAAACCCCTGATTGAAGATCAAGGAAATACAAACATAAGGATGAATGAAATGAAAAAAAGAAGCCAGGATTTGAAAAGTGAGTTCACCAAAAGATAAAAGTATAGAGGAAATATGCCTGATATGGAGATGGAATTGAAAAACTCAATGAGCCAATTTGAAATGAGGAAAAAGCCTCACCAATGGACTGAGTGACATGGAAAACAGAATATCAAGACTGGATGATACAGGTGAAGAAATACATAGACCACTTAAACAAATAACATGATTTTTTTTAATCATGTGCATTAAATATGCAGGAAATGGAGGACAGCAAGAAAAGATCACATTTAAACATCACAGTTATATTAGTCACTTTTCTATTGCTGTGATAAAACACCATGACCAATGAACTTATGAAAGGAAGAGTTTATTTGAGCTTACAATTGATGGTTCCAGGGAATTAGAGTCCATTGTGGTGGGAGGCATGGCGGGCTGGAGACTGGAGCAGCAAACCAAGGGTCACATCTTGCAATGAGCACAGGAAGCAGAGAGAGAGCAAATGTAGACCACGAGGCTTGTTAAACTCACTAAGCCTGCCCCCAATAACGTACTTCCTCTAGCATGGCCACACCTTCTAAGACCTCCAAAAACAGTGCCACCAACTGGAGACAAATGTCTGAATACTTACAGCCTATGGGGGACACTCATTCAAACCACCACAACAGGCAAGAAGAATCTCAGGAAAGTGGCACTGACAACATATTCAAAACCAGGCAAAGATACAACCAAAAAAGAAAACTATAGACCCATATCCTTAATGAATACAGATGAAAAAAATATCAAATTATCAACAAAATACTTGCAAACCACATATGAGCACAGAACAAAAAGGTAAATCCACCACAATCAAGTCAAATTCAATCCAGAGCTGCAGGGATGGTTCAACATACATAAATCAATAAATGTTATAAATCATATAAATGGACTCAAAGACAAAAACCGCATTGCTATCTCAATCAATGCAGAAAAGACATTTCATAGAGGACAGCATGTCTTTATGATTAAAGCACTAGAGGGAATTGGACTAGAGGGAACATTTCTCAACATAATTAAAGCTTATACAACAAACCCACTGCCAACATCAAGCTAAATGTAGAAAAACTAGAAGCATTCCACTTAATGTCAGGAATATTACAAGGTTGCCCACTATCTCTACTCCATTTCACTATAGTGCTTGAAACTCTTGCTAGAGCAATAACACAAGAGAAGGAAAAAGGATTATGACTTGCAAAAGAGGATGTAAAACTATCCCTCTTTATAGATGACATGATTTTATACCTAAAGGATACCAAACTTTCCACCAGAAAATTCTTAGGAATTATTAATAGTTTGAGTAAAGTGGCAGGTTAAAAAATTAATCAACACCTAGCGGTTAAGAGCGCCGACCGCTCTTGCAGAGGACCCGGGTTCGATCCCCAGCACCCACATGGCGGCTGAGAGCCATCTGAGACTCCAATTCCAGGAGAACTCCAGTTCCAGGGGAATCCGAGACCCTCTTCTGACCTCCGCGGCGTTGCACGACACGGGTGCACAGACTTGCATGCAGACAGTACATTCATACACATATATAAATAAATAAAATTAATAAAAAAAAATTAATCAACAATAAACAAGTGGAGAAGGAATATTAGAAGACTTTCCCACTCACAATAGCCTCAAACATAATAAAATACCTGGGAACAAACTTAACCTAAGATACCAAAGACCTCTACAACAAAAATTTTAAAACCTTGAAGAAGGAGATTGAAAATGACATCAAAAGCTTGAAAGACCTCCCATGCTCATGTGTTGGGAAAATTAATATAGTAAAAATGTACATTTTACCCAAAATGATATACAGATTCAATGCAGTCCCAATCAAAATCCCCATGAGCCTCTTCACAGACTTGGAAAAAAATATCCTTGAATTCATATGGAAAAACAAAAGACCCTGAATAGCTAACGCAACCCTGGGTGAAAAAATGCAATACAGGGGGATTGTTCTACCAGAATTCAAACTACATTACAGGGCCATAGTCATAAAAACAGCCTAGTACTAGCACAAAAACAGACCCATTGACCAATGGAACAAACTTGAAGGTCCAAACTTGAGCTCATAGAATTTCAGCCACTTCATATTTGACTAAGGGGTAAAAAAACTCAATGGAGGAAGGGTAGCATCTTCAGCAAATGGTGTTGGCAAAACTGGATCACCATTTCTAGAAGAACAAAATTAAACCCCTACCTCTCACCCTGTACACAATCTCCAACGGTATTAAGGATCACAGTGTGAAACTCGAAACCCTGAAGGTTGTTGTAACCTTCTCTGGTCCAGCCTGATGGGTTTGGTTCACAACCTAGGAGTGGGGGTGAGAGATAGAGAGTCAACACATAGACACCCACGTTAAAGCAAACAGATTTTCAGTGACTGCAGACTCATTTATTAAGGTAGGGGTATATATGTGGCCAGGAATTAAAGGCATGTGCCACCACACCCAGAGTGAGTTTAATCCTAAAGACTGGGATTAAAGATGTGTGCCACCCAGAGTGAGTTTAATTCCAAGGACTAGGATTAAAGGCCTGTGTGACCACTGCTGGTCTGGAACTCACTCCACAGGCCCTGAACTCACGAGATCCACTTGCCTCCCCTGTGGTAGGATTAAAGGTTTGTGAACAGGTTAAGTCTGTTTGGTGATAAACTCTCTACAAAAGCGATAGAAGAAAAAGTTGGCAACAACCTATAAGACATAGGCATAGGAAAAGACTTTCTAAATCAGACAGCAGCTACACAGGAAATAAGGCCAATAGTAGACAAATGGGACCTCATTAAACTCAAAAGCTTCTGTACAGTGAAAGCAACAATCAAGGAAGTGAAGAGAAAACCCACAGAGTGGGAGGAAATTTTCACTAGTGATACATCTGACAGAGTATGAACGTCAAGGATATATAAACTACTCAAAAAACAAAGTAAGAAAACAAATGACCTACTCAAAAGATGGAGTAAAGAGATGAATAGAGACTTTAATTACAGTGAAGAATTAAAGATGGATGAGAAGCATCTTAAAAAGTGTTCGACATCATTAATAATTAAGGAAATGAAATTAAAACCACTCAGATATCATCTCACTGTGCTAAGACTGGATAAGATCAAGAAAACAAAAGATCACAAACGCTGGATGTTTGAAATGCACAAAACACCAATAAAAGCATAAAAATTTATAAAAGGAGCAACCACAACCTTTTGGGTTTTCTAAAAAATTATTCTAAAACACTCAGTAGCCTTTCTATATGCCAGTAAAAAGCAATTGGAGAAGGAGTTCATTGAAATTCATGATACCCTAAAAAATTATTTTGGAGCAAACCTGGACAAAGACATTAAATATCTCTACAATGAAAATTTCAAATCTTTGGAGAAGGAGATTGAGGAAGACATCAGAAGATGGAAGTATCTCCCATGCTCGCGGATTGAAAGAATTAATATAGTGAAAATGATCATCTTACCCAAAGTAATATATAGATTCAATGCAATCNAATTCATTCAGGCATATTCCCGTCTCCCTTCCCCCCCACCCCCCACCCAAACCGAGATCATGCATTCTGCCATGATTGTCCTGCATATCTCTCTCAGTTTTTTTTCCCATTTTTAGCTATAAGTGGAAATCCATGATTACAACACCTTCATGTAAAACCAATTTGCAGGCTGTTGTGCCGAAACCCCCACAGCCCACCTTCCAGCGGGGGGTGGGGGTGAGGGGTATTTCAACTCAGGTTTATCAAATGAGGGTCCAGACGACATTGCGGTCGCTTCACCATTCCACCCCAAATCGAGCCCTTACTCTACCACGCCCCCTCTCTCTCAGATTATTCCCTGGACTTAGAAAAGGGGTCACAGGTGGATTAGAAGCAGCATCAGTCCACTCTCTCTGGAGCTGTTGTCTGGACTCTGTGTCAATTCTGGCTGTTTCCCTTTCATAAAGGCAATTTTAAATAATAGTACTGACACCTACATATATGTTTTCAATATATCTGAGCATTTCATTCACAATACAGATAAGTATTAAAATGTGTATATATGCATGGGTTATACTGTGGTTCTTTAATTATTATTGGGCCGAATATTTACCAAGCTTTCAGATCAGAGAAAACCTAGAACACCTTAATCTGAATTAGAGGCACGTAATCTAAATTATAAAAAATAAAATAAATTTATAAATTACAAATAAAACAAAAACTCAGTTGAATTTTTTGTGTAAACTGCAAATATCTGTATCAAATGAGCTTAACTTTTAAAACTACTTATTCAGAATTTTAGGCAATCTTCGACAAATTACTAAAGCAGATTATGGAATTGTTACACAATTCCTCATAGAAAACCACTAATTTATGTAACTATGAATATATTTTATCTTCTTAAAAAACTATCAAAACCTTTGAGTAAATGCAAATAAAACCCAAGTAGATACCATATCAGTACACAAAAGTGATATTTAATCCAGAAAACTAATCAGAGAACTTGACAGGAGTCGGTATGGAGAATATTAATGAAGAAAATGACATAATTAGGATTCTCTAAGTCCCATTTGTAATATTTCGTATGTAGGCAAATATGTCCACACTACAAAACTGAAATTTTGAAAATAGATTTTATTAAATAATTAAGTATTTTTTCAAATAATCAAGAATATCACGCCATTTGTTAAGCACTGTGATATCATTCAAATAACTAATTAAAAAATAAGTTTTTTCAATCATAGTTCAATCATTACATTGAATCATTAAATCCAATCTGTACACTTCCGGTCCCAGCCATGGTTGATGAGCTCGCTCCTTCTATCTTATCCCACATATAAACATAAAACACTCAACCAAATTTAGTAAATTAGCCTATGTGGACAATGAAAATTGGAAATGAGACAGTAGATGTTCTCACTAGCTAATGTTCAAGGAAGAACAAAGAAGTGAGTTTGATAGGCACCTACTTTATCTTCTATATATTGTACACAGGACACTGTGCATGCATACATCCTGGTTGGAGGTAAAGACACATTTCATTAATAAACAAAGAAAAGAAAACTGGAGTACTATAAATATTTGTGCAATTACTGGCTCTGCAAATTACATAGATAGATATAAAATGTAATAGTATAATAATCTTATACCATATAAAATAACGTAATAATATTACAATAGTATAATAATCATTTCCAACCCATTGATTTATTGGAACCAAGCCTGGAATAACTTGTCGGAAGCCGGCAGGCTCCTGTTTTCCACTACATCGTGAATGGTAAAAAGTTTCCTCATTGAAATCTGTTGTTCTTTAATCTTACCAAGGTAAAAGTTTGCTGAGTATGATGAATGATGATCTTCTGCACTCTATAGAAGTGAGAATTTTATGAAGCATTACAGGAAAGGGCTAGCTGTCATTCCACATTTTTGTGCCCCTATAAACTATCAACATTTCCCAGTAACAACGTGATTGTCCTCATCTGCTTCATATCCATAAGACTGCATAGAACACCTCTTGTTTCAAACTCTGTTGTCAACTGGTTGTGACTGAGCATTCATCCCCGACTGCTACACATCATTATAAAACATTGGATAAAGATCTAGAAGGCCATAGGAAAGGAAACTCATTTGGTCCTCTCTCAGGGTAGCTTTGGAATGACGGATCAGGTGGTTTAATTACTCTTTACCCTACACCAAGACAGAAATAAGTAACTTAAACAAGCAGTAGGATCTAACAGTCATGTGCAGGACATACTGTACAATGGCAGTGGAGTACATATTACGGCATTATTAGTGTAAGAGTGCAGTCAGCTTGGACCTGGAAGTCCTGAGTCCTGATCACCCTTGACCACCATCCTACACTCCGAGGAAAAAGGGCACTATAACTGCAGCCACTTGGCTTGCTTGAAAGAGAAAACAAACAAACAACAAACAAACCAACAAACGAAACAAAAAACCTGTTTTTCCAAGCTATTTTTCCTAATGTAGACCACAAAAAGCTCCTATGCCTTCCTATTGACGTCACTTCCCTGTACCCCTATCAAAGTCCCTCAAAGCTCCACGTTTGCTACTGTTGGTCCATGCTCCCAAGATCAGAACCCAGACAGCATCCCTAAAATAAACTGAGTTATCTTTATCTGGAGTCCATTATACTTTTGGTGCTAGGTCTCACCTCCATATGAACCTAACAGTTAGTGCTCATTTGAAACCTCCAAAAATTAAAAGAGAGAATAACTGGCCGGGTTGTGGTGGCGCACACTTTATCCTACACTTGGGAGGCAGAGGCAGGCGGCTATTTCTGTGATTCAAGGCCCAGCCTGGTCTACAGAGCGAGTTCCAGGACATGCTGGCTACGTGTAGACCCTGTCTCGAAAGAGCCAAAAAAAAAAAAAAACAAAAAAAAAACAAAACCCAAACCAAAACAAACAAACAAACAAAAAAACAAAACGAAAAACTATTAAGTATATATAGTTCATTAAAAAATATTTCTTAACATGTTCTTTTTTTTAAATTTTTTAATTAATTTTATTGTTACTTTACTATTTTTTATGAATTACTGTGCTGCCATGCAAGCTTGTGACCCTGTCGTGGCAATGCTGACGGAGGTCAGAAGAGGGTGTGGGGATTCCCGTGGAACTGGAGTTCTCCTGGATTGGGAGTTTCAGACGGTTCTCTCAGCCGCCATGTGGGTGCTGGGGATCGAACCCGGTGGTCCTCTGTAAGACCGGTCGGTGCTCTAAAACCGCTAGGCCCATCCCTCCAAAAATTCCAATGGAGAGTTGCAGCAGCTAGCAGTTAAGAGCAGTGTTTGGGAATCTGGGTTCAGGCTGCCCACACAGCAGTTAACAGCGGAAAGTACCTCCATTCCCTCGTGTGGCCTCCCTGCATTGCGCAACTGGACACCCTTGCAAACAACAAAAAGCACTTTACAACATAAAATAAAATATTTGAAGTACAATATAAAATAAAAAAAATAAAATTATCCACTAACTAAAATAAAGTAAATGAACTAAATAAACATAAAATAATAAAATTAAAATATAAACGCAAAAATAAATAAATATAAAATGATGAAACTAAGCACCTTGAATGTTTTCGACATGAAAAAATTAAAAGTTCTTCACCAGGTAAATATTATTTAACATCATGTAATGTAAAACACATGTTGAAACCAGCAACTGATACGTACATTTTTGTATCAGTAAAAATAAATTTAATAAACCAGGAAGTTGCATAATCTACCATTCAATCTATTTACTATTAAAAAAACACAAGACCACACATGTCATGATAAGGCAAAAACCGTGTACCAACATAAAGAAAAAGCATGAAGAAGTAAAAGAAGTTTATAAGGAACTATAAAAAAGGTGGTATGAAGAAGAAGAATGGGAGCAAGCCTAACAAAAAAACCAAAGCCCCACGAGTGCGTCTCCTTCTTTCGGCGTGCCTTTTCACCTTCGCAGCCATCTTGACTCCTTCCCTCGGTTCATTCTCATGTTGTCCCGGTTAGTACATGGTCTTTCGAGGTTATAAAACCTTTAGCATGACCATATCTGAAGTCCTTACCAATTTGGCTGGGGAACCTAGGGGGACAACTTTGTTCCATTGCCTCAAGGTCAACCAAGTTTAGGGGATATATGTGGGGGCATCTCTTGAAAGCCCTGCAGAGATGGGTCACCATTCTTCCTGTTTAGGAGGTCTTTGGAGAGCCACTAGGGGGACTTTCAACAGTTTCCAGTCTGTAAAGAGGAAAGTCGGCTCATCCTTCAGAAAAGGAAGCGTCTCAGCATGTTTTGTCCCTCATGTGGATGGAAACTGGTGGATGAAAGAGCTGAAAAGAGAGCCAAGGGGCTCCCCCCCCAAAAAAACCCCCTGAGAGACTCCTGAAGGACAAGATCCTCAGAATGACCTCACAAAACAACTTGGTTAATCTAGGCTATCTGTATGGCCCTTAAGCATCCAGAAGAAAGTACAACCAGAACAAATAAAAGACCAAAAGAGAAAGAGAGAACTGAATGCAGACCAAATTTGAGAGCTTAGTAATAAAGACAAAAAGAAACAAAAAAGGAGCGCCACATTGCTGGCTGTCTACAATTCTAAAGGCAGGCGCATATGCTCTGTGGATGCCACCATTTTTGGCACTCCTCAACAGCATGAGATTAACCAGCTTTTTTTTTTTTTTTTTCTTTTTAACTTTTAGCATTCCAGTGTGGACCTGAGGCATTCGTGAGATACCAGCTTGTAAACTAAACAACTAAGGGAAATTCAGCCTCTCAGAACTGGACGGCCATTGTTTGATACCTATGCAGATATCATGGAGGCCAATGCAGGGGGATCAAGACAGGATATGAG
Source organism: Rhizomys pruinosus (assembly GCA_009823505.1). Lineage (NCBI taxonomy): Eukaryota > Metazoa > Chordata > Mammalia > Rodentia > Spalacidae > Rhizomys > Rhizomys pruinosus. The sequence continues at coordinate 23,797 of VZQC01013819.1, forward strand.
CTTACTGGACTTCATTGTGGCACAATATTTAAAGCGTAAGCACATCAGTAAGGGTTTCCTTCTGCATCAAGGTTTTGTTTTTTTTGTTTTTTTTTTTGTTTTTTTTTGTAGTTGTAATGTCTAATCATCAGTCGACCATCAAATATTTAATATGTTTAAGATAGTCATTTATTTAACATGGCTATTTCTATTTAATAGATAGTATATTAAGCAGGCAGCAATAATACATCAAAGTTACTAAGCAGAGGCAGTCTATTGCAAGGACCTTCTTGCTGCCAGTTATCATAGCTTTTTAAAGTTAGAAAACTGAATAGCAACACTGAATCCGTAGACATGCACTTTGCTCAGTAATACTTGAGTGTGTTGCAATATTAGATTATCCAATTTGTTGTTTACAGAAAATCCATTAACTGTAATGTGTGGTGTTTGCCGTAATAGTATACTGCTGTATTTCTCCTCTAGTAATGGGCTTTATGGCTAGATTTCACTATCCTTGAGCCTGGGCCAAGTGCACAAGCCGTTTTAAAAAGAAACATGGTTATTTGCACAAAACTGATCAATTGAGAGATCGTTAATGCCCTCGAATGTTTTTTTGTGGGTGTGAAACAAAATTGGTGAGAATTTGAATTTTTCCCTTATCTATATATTGAAATAAGTCTACTTAATTATATCAAACATGTTCGTGCCCTTATTTTATATACTTGTATCTATAATAAACATTGTGGAAAAAAGAAAAAAAAACTTTCACATGGAACTTTACTAAGGGAGTACAGTAAATCACTGCCGGTTAGCTTTAAGAGTTTGGAAGTTCTCCCCATTCCAACTGACATTCTGTTTTGCTCACAGTAGGTAACAATTGCTATCTTTAATTTGCCCGGCTCCTGCCATCATATCTTATATATTAAGACACATTTAGCCTTCTTGATCTATAAGCTAAAATAAACCATTCCCTCAATGTTTGTTTTCTTTATTGCATGATTTTATATCAGCAAAAGAAAAGAAACCGTACTATAGAAGTTATGCACAGAGAGTGGATGTGGCGTTGTGAAGAATCTGACCATGTTTCTGAAGCAATGTGGAAGACTTTGGAAACTTTAGACTAGTAAAGAAGTCGAATTCTCTAAGCAGAGCTTAATAGAACATTCTAGCCAAAACCTGAAAGATAATAGTGTGCAACGTAATGCAAACAATAGAGGCTCAGCTTATCAGGCTTCAGATAGAAATAAGTAATTTATTAGAAACTGTGCTAGAAAGTGTTGCTGTGTGGCTGCATTCTTCCCATGCTCTAAGAATTTACTTGAGGTTGAATTAAAAATAATGCATTAACTTCTTTAGTGGAAGTTTCAAGAGAGCATAATATAAGTTTGGGCTATAGTTATTACTGATTACTCATATAGAGTTCTGAAAAATTAAAAAAAGAACAAATGGGGTAAGAAGGAAATAAACTGCAAGCTGATGGAGAGGAAGAACACTAAAAAGCTGCCCCCAGGTGATGTGCTAGAACAGAAGTTGTGGTTGATAAACAGGTTTGTGTTATTAAGGAGGGGCCTCTTGTTCTGTTCTAGAACAATGGTAAGGTTGACCTGAAGGCAAGATCCCATCTGGGATCAATTTATAAAAGTTAACCTAAGGCTTAATTGTTCCTAAAAATGAATCACTCCAATATAAGCTGCTGATAATGTGATTCAAGGGTATGAGGGTCCATTCCAAGTTGATAGGTGAACTTGGGAGTGTCTTCAACATAACACAGGCTTTGGAGATACAGAAAATGGAAGAATTTAGCCAGGCATGGTGGTAAAAAAAGGCGCATTTAGTACCCAGACACCTCAGAGGACAGACAAGTAGGAAATCTATGAGAATTAGGCCAACCAAATAGCTGCAGAGTGAGTTCAACACTTGTCTACAGAAAACAAAGAAAAAGACCATAAAATAAAATTAACAATTGGAAATAAATAAAATAAATATGAACAGCCGAGTTCAGAGTTATGATTACTTCCTCAACAGTTTCTGACCGGCACTGAGGTCAGACAATAAATGACTAGGGAGTCCCTCGGAAAAGACGAAGAGAAGCCATTGTACGAATCTGGAACAATGAAGCCAGGGTTGCACTGGAGTCCCCATGATGTTATTGCTGCCAAAGCCATAAGATATTCACCAAGGAAAGCTACATAGATAGAAGCAGTATAAGAGAGAGAAGCATGCTGTAGGCAAAAAAGATGAAGTGGCAAAGTAGTCTGCACTATTGAATTGTGTGGCATTTAACATGTAATTATTTTAAAGTTAACTTACTTCTTATAAACTAAATGTTCTTGAAAAGAATCCCTTACCTTGTTTTTATGTTTTATATCATAACTATATTAAAGTCTCGAGAAGAATATAGCAAATTATTCAAACAGATGGGTGACTTGCTAGAAATTATCAAACAGATGATAATTAAAAATAAATAAAACTGTAACAAAAACCATAGACAACAGATTTGAAAGACTTTTATTCTACATAATTTAACAGTCTTAAGACAGTGTTAAAGTTTACTCTATAAATTTTAGTGATACATATTCATTAATTTGTTGAACTACAGAATAAGTCAATTAAAACATCTCAATTGCTCTGTGCATACTCAACAACATCAATTTATTCTATAACAAACTACCTTACTTCATGTACCAACTACAACTACGTTGTTATTCTATAAAATGGCATTGATCCATTTAATGTCAGTTCTTTGATCTTTGAATCATTTATGAATTCCTATACATGCAAAAAGTTATTATTAGATAAATGCTTTATAGTTTATTTTTGTCAGAAAAATCCCTTATTTTCTGTTGAGCTTATTTTGTTTTATTGACACTTATTCTTTAAAATGTTATGAAATAAACTAGGCCCTTCGTCTTGCCACTGCTGCAGATTTCCCCACTAGTTGCAGTCTCTTGAGTGAGCCAGATGGTGTCCATTATATCACTATGCTCCTGATTTTGGACCAACTTCATACACAGGTTCAAGTCTTACTTTTAACTTTCTTAGATAGGAAGAACTGACAGGCCCATCCCCACAGCCTAGAGAGATCTTGCTATTCTGTCTTCTGAGTAAGTTAGATTACCATCCACTGCCCCATTAATTTGTTTCCAGTGTACACAACTTTTCTGCTTAGCTAGTTAAAACCAGTCAGGCTGGAAATTGGGCCTAAGCTCCTTTGCCCTCCTGTATAGCTCCTGACTAGCCTGGTTGGATCTACTATACTTACTACTACTACTTACTACTACTCTACTAAACAACTAACTACTCATATATGATAAGAAAGCAACAGTTACATCAAGAATATAACAGAAATTAAATTCTCAACTCAACAAAGGAAGTCCTTAATTCATATCAGGCATACAAGATCAAAACAAATCCATATGCACAGAACACAACAAAAATATGAAAAACTAAACATCCTCACCAATCCCGTCAGTCTCATGGAAATATTCTATGGGAACTATCTAGAATTGGAGGATTTTCTCTCTCTCTTCTCTTCCTCAGATGTCACATTTTCCAAGGAGTGCTTGAAGTTTCCTCCTGGCAAGCCCAAAAACCATCAATCCTGGACATAGAATTTCAAAGACCATCATAAACATGATCAAGAACCCAAGGACTTTACAGAGCAGGTAAAGAACTCAAAAAGGGATAAGGATAACCCCCTGATGAAGATCAAGGAAATACAAACATAGGATGAAATGAAATAATGAAAAAAAGAAGCCAGGATTTGAAAAGTGAATTCACCAAAAGATAAAAGTATAGAGGAAATATGCCTGTATGAGATGGAATTGAAAAACTCAATAACCAAGTTGAAATGAGGAAAAGCCTCCTCACCAATAGAATGAGTGACATGGAAAACAGAATATCAAGACTGGATGATACAGGTGAAGAAATACATAGACCACTTAAACAAATAACATGATTTTTTTTAATCATGTGCATTAAATATGCAGGAAATGGAGGACAGCAGAAAGATCACATTTAAACATCACAGTTATATTAGTCACTTTTCTATTGCTTCTGTGATAAAACACCATGACCAATGAACTTATAGAAGAAAGAATTTATTGAGCTTACAATTGACGTTCCAGGGAATTAGAGTCCATTGTGGTGGGAAATGGGGCTGGAGACTGAGCAGCAAACCGAGGGTCACATCTTGCAATGGCACAGGAAGCAGAGAAGAGAGCAAATGTAGACCACGAGCTTGTTAAAACTCACTAAGCCTGCCCCCAATAACGTACTTCCTCTAGCATGCCCACCTTCTAAGACCTCCAAAAAACAGTGCCACCAACTGGGACAAATGTCCTGAATACTTCAGGCCTATGGGGGCACCATTCAAACCACCACAACAGAGCAAGAAGAATCTCAGGAAAGTGGCACTGACAACATATCAAACCAGGCAAAGATTACAACCAAAAAAGAAAACTATAGACCACATCCTTAATGAATACAGATGAAAAAATATCAAATTATCAACAAAATACTTGCAAACCACATATGAGCACAGAACAAAAAGGTAAATCCACCACAATCAAGTCAAATTCAATCCAGAGCTGCAGGGATGGTTCAACATACCTAAATCAATAAATGTTATAAATCATATAAAATGGACTCAAAGACAAAACCCGCATTGCATCTCAATCAATGCAGAAAAGACATTTCATAGAGGACAGCATGTCTTTATATTAAAGCACTAGAGGGGAATTGGACTAGAGGGAACATTTCTCAACATAATTAAAGCTTATATAACAACAACCCACTGCCAACATCAACTAAATGTAGAAAAACTAGAAGCATTCCACTTAATGTCAGGAATATTACAAGGTTGCCCACTATCTCTACTCCATTTCACTAATGTGCTTGAACTCTTGCTAGAGCAATACAAAAAGAAGGAAAAAGGATTGACTTGAAAAGAGGATGTAAAACTATCCCTCTTTATAGATGACATGATTTTATACCTAAGGTACCAAACTTTCCACCAGAAAATTCTTAGGAATTATTAATAGTTTGAGTAAAGTGGCAGGTTAAAAAAAAAAAAAAAAAAACAACCTAGCAGGTTAAGAGCCCGACCGCTCTTGCAGAGGACCGCGGGTTCGATTCCCCAGCCCCACATGGCTGCTGAGAGCCATCTGAGACTCCAATTCCAGGAGACTCCAGCTTCAGGGGAATCCGAGACCCTCTTCTGACCTCCGCGTGCACGACACGGGTGCACGACTTGCATGCATCACAGTACATTCATACACATATATAAATAAATAAAATTAATAAAAAAAATTTGTGTTTACTGAGGAAGGAATATAAGGAGACCTTCTTGTCACAATACCTCAAAAATATAATACCTGGGAACAAACTTAACTAAGATACCAAAGACCTCTACAACAAAAATTTTAAAACTTGAAGAAGGAGAATTTGAAATGACATCAAAAGCGTGAAAGACCTCCCATGCTCGTGTTGGGAAAATTATATAGTAAAAATGTACATTTTACCCAAATGATATACAGATTCACATGCAAGTCCCAATCAAAATCCCCATGAGCCTCTTCACAGAATTGGAAAAAATATATGATTCATATGGAAAAACAAAAGACCCTGAATAGCTAACGCAACCCCTGGGTGAAAAATGCAATTACAGGGGGATTGTTCTACCAGATTCAAACTAATTACAGGGCATAGTCATTAAAACAGCCTATACTAGCACACAAAAAAGACCCATTGACCAATGGAACAAAACTTGAAGGTCCAAACTTGAGCTCATAGATTTCAGCCACTTCATATTTGAAAAGGGGTAAAAAAACTCAATGGAGGAAGGTAGATCTTCAGCAAATGGTATGTGGCAAAAATGGGTATCACTATTTGTAGAAGAACAAAAATTAAACCCCTACCTCTCACCCTCTACACAATCTCCAACGGTATTAAGGATCACAGTGTGAAACTCGAAACCCTGAAGGTTGTTGTAACCTTCTCTGGTCCAGCCTGATGGGTTTGGTTCACAAGGCCTAGGAGTGGGGGTGAGAGATAGAGAGTCAACACATAGACACCCACGTTAAAGCAAACAGATTTTCAGTGACTGCAGACTCATTTATTAAGGTAGGGGTATATATGTGGCCAGGAATTAAAGGCAATGTCCCCCCACCCACCAGAGTGAGTTTAATCCTAAAGACTGGGATTAGATGGTTGCCACCCAGAGTGAGTTTAATTCCAAGGACTAGGATTAAAGGCCTGGTGTGACCACTGTTGTGGGAACTCACTCCACAGGCCCTGAACTCACGAGATCCACTTGCTCCCCCTGTGGTAGGTTAAAGGTTTGTGAACAGGTTAAGTCTGTTTGGTGATAAACTCTCTACAAAAGCGATAGAAGAAAAAGTTGGCACAACCTATAAGACATAGGCATAGGAAAAGACTTTCTAAATCAGCAGCAGCTACCCCGGAAATAAGGCCAATAGTAGAGACAATGGGACCTCATTAAACTCCAAAAGCTTCTGTACAGTGAAAGACAACATCAAGGAAGTGAAGAGAAGACCCACTGAGTGGGAGGAAATTTTCACTAGTGATACATCTGACAGAGTAAACATCAAGGATATTAAAACTACTCAAAAAAACAAGTAAGAAAACAAAGACCTACTCACAAAAGAGGAGTAAAGAGATGAATAGAGACTTTAATTACAGTGAAGAATTAAAGATGGATGAGAAGCTCTTAAAAGTGGTTCGACATCCATTAATAATTAGGAAATGAAATTAAAACCACTCAGATATCATCTCACTGTGAAGATATAGAGATCAAAAAACAAAAGATCACACGCTGGATGTTTGGAAATGCACAAAACACCAATAAAAGCATAAAAATATTTTAAAAGGAGCGACCCACAACCTTTTGGGTTTTCTAAAAAATTATTCTAAAACACTCAGTAGCCTTTCTATATGCCAGTAAAAAGCAATTGGAGAAGGAGTTCATTGAAATTCATGATACCCTAAAAAATTATTTTGGAGCAAACCTGGACAAAGACATTAAATATCTCTACAATGAAATTTCAAATCTTTGGAGAAGGAGATTGAGGAAGACATCAGAAGTGGGAAGTTCTCCCATGCTCGCGGATTGAAAGAATTAATATAGTGAAAATGATCATCTTACCCAAAGTGAATCTATGTATCATTATTTCTCTCTATATTATATATATATATATATATATTCACTGAAATCCCAGTCAAAACCATCATGACTTTCTTCAAGGAATTAGAAAAAAAAATCCTAAAATGCAAAAAGAGTAATGCTGGGAGGATTACTATACCAGATTTTAAACTATATTTGAGAGCTGTAGTCATAAAAACACCATGGTACAGGCACAAAAATAAACCTGTTGATTAATGGAACAAAACTAAAGATACAAACTTGAGTACATGCAATTTCAGGCACCAGACATTTGACAAAGTGGGGAAGAACACTTAATGGAGAAAAGGCAGTATCTTCAGCAAATGGTGCTGGCAAAACTGGATTAGAATGAAACTAAACCCCTACCTTTCACCTTGTACAAACATCAACTCTAAATGGATCAAAGACGTCAATATGAAACCTGAACCTCTGAAAATTTTAGAAGAAACCAATGGGAGTAACTTACAAGGTATAAGAAAAATACTTTCTAAATCAGACAGTAGTTGCACAGGGAGTAAGGTCAATAATTAACAAATAGGATCTCATTGAACTAAAAGATTCTGTGCAGCAAAAGAAACAATCAAAAAGTGAAGAGAAAACACATAGAGTGGGAAGAACTCTCACCACTGATATATCTGGGATTAACATCCAGAGTGTACCGTCCAGCAGTACGATCATCGGAGGTGGACTGGGAATGAATCACTCACTCATTTAACTTGTTCCTCGTAGTTTCTTTGAATGGATCCATTCACTTCTTAACTTTATGATTCTTAATGTAATTTACAACTGCAGTTATATACAATTGCATGCAAATACTAATGCTACTAATTATTACTAACAATTGACCCTACTAACAACAACAGCTTAGAAACCAAGAATATTTATACCGGTATTGAGCCAATCAGCAGCTTTGCGTCTATAGATACAATTCCTTATGTAAGAAGCTTTGTGTTTATAGATACAATTCCCCATGCAACACACCCTGCCCATAAACTTAGCAAAATATCATGAACAGAACATGATGTATGAGAAACGGTACTCATATCATCTTGAAAATTACTGAAGCATGCGCACTGTGTTCTTCAGCCAGTGCCTTTTGGCCAGAGACCAAGCGCCATGGCTGCAGACCAAGCGCCATTTCTCTTCAGCCTGTCACTTCAGGCACTCTTTGTCTCCCACAGTTCCCCCTTTTGTTTTACACACGGGAGTGAGTCGTGGGGCTACCACATACTCAAGATAGACTACCCACTCAAGATAGACCGTGCCTGTCTTAGGTGTCTCTACATCTCAGGACTGTCTTACCTGTCATCAGAGTCCTGACTCTAAGCCTCAGGGTCCTGTCTTAGGTTGATCAGTCCAGGATGTGGACTTACCCATCTTTGATTACTGGCCATCTAATTGAGTGAGTCATTTTTTAGCATTTTCTTCATTTTTTAGGGCAAAATGTTAAACTGTAAGAGCAACCCACGTGCACTGGCTGCTTCCACAGCTCAGCCCATTATAGTCCAGCAGAGCATAAATGACCAGTCCATTGTTTTAGTTGTAGTATAGTCCATAGTTTTTCCCAATTTCAGTATAATGCAGTGTGTAGTTGATTATTATTGCTTCAAAGCAGTGAATAATCCTGTCCATAGTTGATTAGTTGTCTCAAACCAGTGACAGGCACTTAGTTTAGCTATCATCGATCTGGAACAACTATCCAACCACGTCCCTGTTTGATAGGTACTTAGCTCCTGGGCCTGTCGGGTGCCAAAACCTGCCCAAGAGCCAGCTTCGATAAGAACATCCTGTATGTAAATATAGAAAAACAGTGCAGGAGTCATGTCCTCTGCCATGCCTCACCCAAGTTATGTCTGAGTTTTCACAAGTTGTTCCCTTATTAGTTTTCAAAGTAAGAAGTTTCATCCAGATTAAATTTAAATTTTCTTGATTTGGCTTAATACAACAAAGGTAAAACAATCCAAATAGACTAACTACAATAGCTAAAACTCCAAACATTCCTCCAGCAGTATGAGTTATACTTTGTAACACTCCTTTTGGATCTAATCCTGTAAGTTTATCAGCAAATATTTGTGCAACAGTAGCAGCATCCTCATTAAACTTACTTTTAGCAAAAGTATCCTCAATTTCTCTTTTAAGTTTTACAGTTTTTGCCTTCATTGATATATTACCATGTAAATAAGCTTGAAATTCCTTCCATTCTATAACAGTTTCATTGTATTGCATGTCAGTAATACAGAAAGTAGTTGAGTTCCAATCACATCTAAGATGTAATTGTTCCTGCAATGACAACATTTTCTTTCCTAACCATCCTACTATTTGTTTTAACACATCTATTTCAGTTTGTAAACGGGAGTCAATTTCAACTTGATGGGACCACATAGTTTAAGAATCTTGATGCCATTGTTCTACAAAATGCTTAGTTTGAATAGTAGTATGTAAAACAATACCAGATACAGCAGCAGTTGTAGTAACTGTAATAAGGCTTAAAATTACAGCAACAACAATTCTTATCATACGTTTAGCACGCTTTAAAATCTTCTTTAAAAATTCCAAAATTGGGGCTGGAGAGATGGCCCAGCGGTTAGGAGCGCCGACCGCTCTTACAGAGGACCCGGGTTCGATCCCCAGCACCCACATGGCGGCCGAGAACCGTCTGAAACTCCAATTCCAGGAGAACTCCAGTTCCAGGGGAATCCGAGACCCTCTTCTGACCTCCGCGGCATTGCACGACACGGGTGCACAGACCTGCATGCAGACAGTACATTCATACACACAAAAAAAAAAAATAAAAATAAAAAAAATAAAAATAAAAAATAAAAATAAAAATAAAAATTCCAAAATTACAGGATCTAAAGGATCATGAGCCCAAGGCCTACCAAGATTTATAGGCATCCAAATGTGAGTTTTTTGTTGCAAAATCATTAAAGATTAATTATCATTTAAACTAACAGAAGTATTAAAGCAGGAGAAAAGTCTACATTCAATACAGGAAATATTAAATGAAAAACTGAAGGTTCCTATAAGAATTACATAAGGCAGAGGTACACAATCAGTAATATTAATGCTACTAATTTTTTTAAATGTATAGATAGCAGCTGACACTGAAGTCCCAGCAAAACTTCCATTAAACATGTGTATTGGCTTGATAGCTGCAGCCAATTTGCACAAATGAGTCTGCACCGCAGCAGGAGATGTCAAAATGGCCAATCGATTATCTGTAATACCACCATCACCCCAAGCCATTAATCACTGCCTATCATAGATGGTGTCTTCCTGTTCTGGATACTCGGTCATTCTGACTGTTTTAAGCAAATCACAAGTAATAGTATTCCATTCTGAACAAGTTTTAACAAAGTGCCCATATGGCCCCCAATTGACCCATTGGTTTTTAATAACTTTTTCAAATTTCCCTAGGCATTCAGACCATATAAATGGTTTATATTTTAATCCAATATAAGTAAAATCAGGGCAATTTGGCAATGTCAATTTTATTTCTTTAATAACATTATCCCACGTCTGATTTATAGACCATGCGGAACGTCGCTGTAAATGTGTCCGGCTTCCAGTTATATTTATTCCTGGCCATAACCAATGCTAGTATGCCAAAGGCAAGCAAAATTCACCAGAGCCTAAACAAATGGGAATCTTTTCCATGGAATGAGTAAAATTATATTTTGTGCCATCATTAATACTTAAAGACGTAAAATGATTCCATGGTGGGGAGAGAATCTTTGGAGTAGTATAATCTTGCAAATCCATCTCTCCCCAATACATAGGTTCTAACATAGGAGGATTAGGAATATAAGCCCAATAATTTACATTTACTGCTTGGCCAAAAGAAATGGCAGAAAGTGAAACACACATGGCTAAAAACAAATTTTTAGTAGCAAAGAGTTTCACAACTTTCTTAGATGGGTTAGCAGCCAGAATCCGCATTGCTGTCATTTCTGGTATCATCCTGCTTGTCTGTTGGAGGGCTTATCTTGCTAATCAGCCATTCTGGAATCCACCGTGGCACCTCTTCATCCTGAGGAAAAACAAAAACACTGCCTCAGCCCCAGATCAACACCGGATCTGGACCTTTCCATTTATTAAGCAACACATCCTTCCACATGACTAAGGGCTTTTCTGTCCTTGAAGGATTCCAGTGATGCTCACTAGCAGTGCGGCCCTCTTTGTCCAAGGTTAAAAAATTTAAAGTAAATAAAGCAAGATTTGGTCTCTCTCTAGGGGTTTTACACACATCTCTCCCTTTTTGTTTTATAAGTATATTTTTTAGAGTTAGATGACTGCACTCTACGATGGCTTGTCCTTGTGGATTATATGGTATACCTGTTTATGAGTAATATCAAAAATTTGACAAAATTGGGAGAAAGCAGATGAAGAATAGGCAGGCCCGTTATCTGTCTTGATGACTTTGGGAACACCAAGTATGGCAAATGTTTGTAAACAATGAGCAATGACATCTTTTATTTTTTTACCCGAATGAGGGGAAGCATGAATGAATCCTGAAAAAGTATCCACTGAAACATGTATATATTTTAAAGCGCCAAATGATGACTCATGAGTGACATCCATTTGCCATAGATGATTAGGTTGTATTCCCTTAGTATTGACCCCATAATGAGGGAACGGCAGTAAAGGGCTACAAGATTGACAATTTTTTACTATATGTCGAGCCTGTTTTTTTAGTTAAATGAAATTTAGCTCTTAAGGTAGCTGAATTAACATGAAATAATTTGTGAAAGTTTGTTGCTTGTTCTTCTATAGAAAGTAGGACAATGGGCTTTGTAGCTAAGTCAGCCATAGCATTTCCCTCATTTAATGGACCTGGTAATCCAGTATGAGCTCTGATATGTCCAATGAACAATTTTTTTTTCTGGCCCATAATGATTTTTGAATTTGTAAAAATAAAGTATGAGCTGATGTGGATGGGGAAACAGTGCCTGCAGTTTCTAAATGAGGAGCAGCCTGAACAATGTATTTGCTATCTGTAAAAGTATTAAGAGATTGTGTAAAATAAGTTTCAAGAACTATAATTACTGCAGTTAATTCAACTAGTTGTGCAGATGAATATGGAGTGTGAAAAGTATTTGACTCTCCTTGGTAACAACTGCAGCAATTCCATGGGAAGAGCCATCTGTAAATACAGTCAAGGCATTAGGAAGCAGATGCTGTGATATAACTCTAGGGAAAATTATTGGGTGTTGACTAAAAAATGTAAGTAAAGGTGACTTTGGAAGATGGCACTCAATGGGAATATTAGCAGTACACCTGAGGATAGCCCAACTGTCAGAATTGTTATATAACCATTGGAGTTGAGTTGTAGTATAAGGAGTAATTACAACATCTGGATGTTTACCAAAAATTCTTTTTTGTGTGTGTGTCAATATTTTATTTTATTTTTTTTCGTTTCTTTTTTTTTTAATTTAATTTTTATTGATGGTTTGTGCATTTCGTACATCATTTTCCAATTCAGATCAGGCATATTTCCCTTTCCCTTCCCCCCCACCCCCACCCCATCCCAGATCATGTATTCTGCCATAACTGTCCTGCATCTTTCAGGTTTTTTTTTTTTCATTTTTAGCTATAAGTGATAATCCATGAGTATAAGCATCCTTCGTGCAAAACCAATCTACAGACTATTGTGCCCAAACCCCCACATCCCACCATTCAAGTGGGGGTGACAGGTTGCTTGTTCAATCAAGTTGATCAAATGAGTGTCCAGACTACATCACTGTAGTTTCACCGTTCACCCCATCGCAGCCTTTACATTCTACCACGCCCCCTCTTCAGCAGATTGTTCCCTAGGCTTAGAGAAAAGGGCACCAGGTGGATTGAGAGTAAAACTGTCCTCTCTCTCTGGAGCTGTTGACTTGGATTCTGGTCAATTCTGGCTGTTTCCTTTCAGGGCTGACAGTTTGTTCAGGAATAGCCTTCGATCCTACTAATGAGACACAAGCAATTAGATATATAGGTATTGGAGACAACTATTATAGAGGTAATCCTCTTATAAAACCGATAAAAATGCCTTCTTTAATTGACTAATAGACATAAGAACTGTGAAAAGGATTATACTCTGTTCAGAACCAAATATAATACTAAAGTCCTTGGGCTATGCACTTAGGCAAATTATATTATGCAGGAGCTCTGACATCAGCATATGGATTGGTTCTTTTCTACCAGGGGGATGTTGGCCAGGGATCAAGGCCCCACAAAGGTAAGGGCTCCTTGCCCCAAGTTGGGATACCTGCAGGAGGAGAGGCGATAAGACCCTGCTGCCGAGACCTGACGTTAACATGGGAGGGATGTATTGAGACCGCACATGCAGTGTACAGATGGCCTCTGGAATGCCGAGAGAGTGTTACCAAGGCCACTAACCAATAAAGCAAATACGGGTCTCCCTAGGTCAAGCAAGACTCCACCGTCAGCACCAGCTACACCTCACTGCCTGGAAATACTGTGCAGCAGAGGCAGCCATGTGCCTGTATATCCCAAATCTAATTGGCTATTGGCTCTCTCCTTGGAGGTAAAACCCATGGCTGATGCCACAAGTCTACTTCCTCTACAGGTTAGGAGATGTTATAACCACAGTAAGAACCTGTCATTATTTATCAGGGGGAAAATGTAATTCATGTATTAACATATCATCCAAACATATTGTGTCTATGCCAAAGTAAACCTACCATACTATTAGTGCTGCTTAAATACCTATATATCTAATTGCTTGTGCTTCATTAGAGGATCGAAAGGTTACTCCTGAACAAATTCTTAAACATTGTGTAAGACCAGTAAAAATAGTTTGGACTATCACCTCAGGATAGTCAGTGATATGTTTACTGTTAATAGAGTGATTATGGATCCACATTAAGGGTCCATTTTACCATAATATTCCAGTGGGTGAATGTGGAGAGGACAGAATTATAACTGTATTGGTTTTGTAATATTGATTTTTATACAATGAGCCTTTTCAAGAGCTTATTCTACTAAAGTTAAGGCCTTTTTTCCTTTTGTAGTGATTTTCCTAGGAGAAGTTGGATCAGGATCTCCTCTTAAAATATCAAATAAAGGCTTGAGATCATGAGTTGTAAGTTTTAGAGTAGGTCGTATCCAATTTATGTCTCCCAGTAATTTTTGGAAATCTATTTAGGTTTTTAGATGGGATGTATTAAGATGGACCTTTTGAGGTTTAATTAATATATCCATGGTAGTGTCACCTAAGTATTTTATAGGCAAGGTTTTTTGTACCTTTTCAGGAGCTATATAAAGTCCGTGATGTTGTAATTGTTGAATAAGGGCCATAAAGGCTGTCTGTAATAATATCTTGTCTTTATGGGCTAAAGAATGTTATCCATTAATGGATTACCCAATATTTGAGAAAATCTGGAGTCTAAATGGTCGCAAGACAGAATCTTTAAATATCTGACACATAGTAGGACTATTAGCCATTCCTTGTGGAAGAACAACCCAATGAAATCACTGGATTGGGAGTCATGCAATTAATACTAGGAACTGAAAAAGCAAATCTAGGAGCATCCTCAGCACATAATGAAATACTAAATAAAAAATGATATGACAATTTTTAGGATTGTAGCAGGGTTAGGGAGTCCAGGCTATGTGGGACCCATCAGAACCATTGTTTTATTAACCTTTCTCAAGTCCTGAAGAAGATGCCATTTTTTTTTTTATTTTTTTCTTAATAACAAATAGGAGGATTCCAGGGGAAGTTGAAGGCACTATATGTTTCCGTTTTAATTGTTCACTAACCAGCTCATGTGCTGCCTGAATCTTTTCCTGAGATAGGGGCCACTGCAATCACAGCCCCTATGACTGTGGCATTATTAATATCTCTACAGACCTTAATGTAAGTAGAGAGATCTCTATTCTTCCAGGGCTGAATGGCTTCTCTACACCATTTGTTTGCCTGTTCATATGCCAACTGCTTAATCAGAGGCATTGCCTGTTCCACATCTCTGAATATTCTACTTGCTGTTTGGATTAGTCTGTCTACAAAATCTGCATAAGGTTCATTTGCTCCCTGAATTACTTTTGACAGCTGTCCCTGTAAATCACCTACTCCCTGAACAAATCATCCAANTAATTCATGGATTAACATATCATCCAAACATATGTGTCTATGCCAAAGTAACCTACCATAACTATTAGTGCTGCTTAAATACCTATATATCTAATTGCTTGTGCTTCATTAGTAGGATCGAAAGGTTACTCCTGAACAAAAATTCTTAAACATTGTGTAAGACCAATAAAAATAGTTTGGACTATCACCTCAGGATAGTCAGTGATATGTTTACTGTTAATAGAGTGATTATGGATCCACATTAAGGGTCCATTTTACCATAATATTCCAGTGGGTGAATGTGGAGAGGACAGAATTATAAACTGTATTGGTTTTGTAATATTGATTTTTATACAATGAGCCTTTTCAAGAGCTTATTCTACTAAAGTTAAGGCCTTTTTTCCTTTTGTAGTGATTTTCCTAGGAGAAGTTAGATCAGGATCTCCTCTTAAAATATCAAATAAAGGCTTGAGATCATGAGTTGTAAGTTTTAGAGTAGGTCGTATCCAATTTATGTCTCCCAGTAATTTTTGGAAATCATTTATGGTTTTTAGATGAGATGTATTAAGATGGACCTTTTGAGGTTTAATTAATATATCCATGGTAGTGTCACCTAAGTATTTTATAGGCAAGGTTTTTTGTACCTTTTCAGGAGCTATATAAAGTCCGTGATGTTGTAATTGTTGAATAAGGGCCATAAAGGCTGTCTGTAATAATATCTTGTCTTTATGGGCTAAAAGAATGTTATCCATATAATGGATTACCGATATTTGAGAAAATTGGAGTCTAAATGGTCGCAAGACAGAATCTTTAAATATCTGACACATAGTAGGACTATTAGCCATTCCTTGTGGAAGAACAACCCAATGAAATCACTGGATTGGGAGTCATGCAATTAATACTAGGAACTGAAAAAGCAAATCTAGGAGCATCCTCAGCACATAATGAAATACTAAATAAAAAATGATATGACAATTTTTAGGAATTGTAGCAGGGTTAGGGAGTCCAGGCTATGTGGGACCCATCAGAACCATTGTTTTATTAACCTTTCTCAAGTCCTGAAGAAGATGCCATTTTTTTTTTTATTTTTTTCTTAATAACAAATATAGGAGGATTCCATGGGGAAGTTGAAGGCACTATATGTTTCCGTTTTAATTGTTCACTAACCAGCTCATGTGCTGCCTGAATCTTTTCCTGAGATAGGGGCCACTGCAATCACAGCCCCTATGACTGTGGCATTATTAATATCTCTACAGACCTTAGTGTAAGCAGAGAGATCTCTATTCTTCCAGGGCTGAATGGCTTCTCTACACCATTTGTTTGCCTGTTCATAAGCCAACTGCTTAACCAGTGGCATTGCCTAGTTCACATCTCTGAATATTCTACTTGCTGTTTGGATTAGTCTGTCTACATAGTTTGCATAAGGTTCATTTGCTCCCTGAATTACTTTTGACAGCTGTCCCTGTAAATCACCTACTCCCTGAACAGATCTCCAAGCTCCTGTAGCAGCTGCAGCAATTTGAGCATAAACTCCTGGATCATATCGTATTTGGGCTGCTAGCATGGCATAATCACCTTCACCAGTAAGCATGTTTACGACTCTTTGTGGAACTCCTGCTGCAGCATTTCTGCGGGCAGTTTCCATAGACAACTCCTGCCAGGTGGTTTTCCAAACCAAGTAGGAACCACCAGAGAGGACTGCTCTACACAGTCTTTTCCAATCTTCAGGGCATAAATTCATACCAGCCAGAATTTCCAGCATGGTAACAGTGAAAGTTGCCTGAGGACCGTAAGTAGCCACAGCCTCTTTTAATTGTTTAATTGATTTAAAATCTAGCAGCTGGTGAAATCTTTGGTGATTCTGATCCTCCATGACAGGCCATTCCCACTCCCTTTCGGAGTCACTGCTAACTTTAAAGAGCCTCTTTATACAGGTGGTGACCTCATCAATATCCCAGAAGGAAAGTAACAGCCTCCCTTTGTCTTGATTAATCTGTCTCCGTGACCTCCCTCTGTCTCTCTTTAACTTTTCCCATGGGGGAGGTGGAGGCAGAGGCTTCATTGGAAGTGGATCCTTTTCCAAATCTTGTTCTAACTCATCTTCACTTAACTCTTCCCCCTCTGACTCCTCTCCATTTCCTTGGGATTCCCGTTCTCTTATTTCCTCCAACATTTCCTTCCCATAGGAGATTTGAGCCTTAACCATAGACTTGGAGGAGCCAAGGCATTCTCTAATTAACTGCCACATTGGAAATGTTCCCTTAGGAAGTGGCTCTAAATCTTCTTGCCTTTCTAAGTCTTTTTTATGTTGTTCCCAATGAGGAACATTTAAAAAACCTTCTTCCAGAAACCACAAACTCACCTTTAACATGGTTTCTACATAAGTTTTTGCTGTACTATCTTTTATTTTTTTTAATATATTTTTTAATTTTTTTATTAATTTTATTTATTTCTGTATGTGTATGAATGTACTGTCTGCATGCAAGTCTGTGCACCCGTGTCGTGCAATGCTGCGGAGGTCAGAAGAGGGTCTCAGATTCCCCTGGAACTGGAGTTCTCCTGGAATTGGAGTTTCAGACAGCTCTCAGCCGCCATGTGGGTGCTGGGGATCGAACCCGGGTCCTCTCCGAGAGCGTCGGTGCTCCTAACCGCTAGGCCATCTCTCCAGCCCCTGTACTATCTTTTATAGCAGTCTCATTGGACTTTAACAAATCTTTTATGACTCTAGCCATCTGATTTCTTGATATTTCTAAGCCCATTTTACTTATATTTTCCAGCTCCCTTTTTCTATTTTCCTTTTTCTTTATTTTATTTTACCCTTCTATTTCTTATTTTTTATATATTACACCTATTCTCTTTTTTCTTTATTTTACACTTTGAGTGCTTATTTCCCTGCTCCCTTAACACTCTGGGCCCAGAGCTTTTTTACCTGTAGGGTTCCTCAGTTGCTCCCCCGGGCCAATGATCTGTAGTGCTGCAGCAAGGTTTCCGCACTCGCTGTACGGGCCACCAGTTGTACCATCCAGTGGTACGATCATTGGAGGTGGACTGGGAATGAATCACTCACTCATTTAACTTGTTCCTTGTAGTTTCTTTTAATGGATTCATTCACTTCTTAACTTTATGATTCTTAATGTTATTTACAACTGCAGTTATATACAATTGCATGCAAATACTAATGCTACTAACTATTACTAACAATTGATGCTTCTGACGCTACTAACAACAACAGCTTAGAAACCAAGAATATTTATACTGGTATTGAGCCAATCAGCAGCTTTGTGTCTATAGATACAATTCCTTATGTAAGAAGCTTTATGTTTATAGATACAATTCCCCGTGCAGCACATCCTGCCCATAAACTTAGCAAAATATCATGAACAGAACATGATGTATGAGAAATAGCACTCATACCATCTTGAATATTACTGAAGCATGCGCACTGTGTTCTTCAGCCAGTGCCTTTTGGCCAGAGACCAAGTGCCATGACTGCAGACCAAGCGCCATTTCTCTTCAGCCTGTCACTTCAGGCACTCTTTGTCTCCCACACAGAGAGTATAACATCCAGAGTATATAAACTACTTGAAGTTTTAACAGAGGTTTAACATCCAGAGTATATAAACTACTCAAAAAACAAAGGACCGAGAAAATAAATGACCCAATTAAAAGATGGGCTACATATCTGAACAAAGATATCTCAAGAGAAGAAACAAAGGATAAGAAACATGCTAAAAAGTGTTCAACATTGTTAGAAATTAAGGAATTGCAAATTAAAACCACTTTAATATTTCATCTTACACTGGTAAGACTGGCTGTGATCAAGAAAACAAATGATACCAAATGCTAGAGAGGTTGTGGGGAAAGGTGAATGCTCATCCACTGCTGGTTAGAATGCAAATTCAGATAAACCCTATGGAAAGCAGTGTGGAGAACACTTTTTTTATTGAAGCTTTCTGCATTTCATACAACAATCCAGTTTAGACTCATTCCTCCTTCCATGGCCCCCACTCCACCTGAGCTCATGCATTATGCCATACATGTCTTGCATCTTTTTCTCAGACTTTTTAAAGGTTTTCTTTGCAGAGGTTTACTGTTTGGAGCAGAAGTTTACTGTTTCAATCAGTTCTTTGACCCAGCCAATTTGTTGTTGTTATTCCTTCCAATTTGTATTGCTCTAACAATTAATATATATATTATATATATATATATATATAATATGTGTTTGTGTGTGTGTGTGTGTGGTTGCACACATACCTAAATTATGATGACTGAAGTATCTATAAAAAGACCAATAAGCAAATCCCATACAGACCCACATCAAGAAGATTCATGCCATTGACCAAGTTGGATTTACACCAGAGATGCAGAGGATTGGTTCAACATATGAAAATCAAAAAAAAAAAAAAAAAAAAAAAAAAAAAAAAAAAAAAGACAAAAACCACACCATCATCTCAATTGATGCTGAAAAAGCCTTTGACAAAATCCAGCATCCCTTCATGCTTAAAGTCCTAGAAGGAATTGGATTGGAGGGATCATTCCTCAATGTAATCAAAGCCATATACAGGAAACCAACAGCCAATATCATCCTTAATGGGGAAATGACAGAAACATTCCCTTTAAAGGTAGGAACTCGGCAAGGCTGCCCCTGTCACCACTCCTCTTCAATATAGTGCTTGAAACAATTGCTAGAGCAATATGGCAAGAAAAGGAAATGAAAGGAGTACTAATTGGAAAAGAGGAAGTCAATCTATCCCTATTTGATGATGATATGATTGTTTACTTAAGGGATGATAAAAACTCCACCAGAAAACTCTTAGAAACTATTAACAGCTTCAGCAAAGTGGTAGGATACAAAATTAACCTAAAAAATCAATGGCCTTTCTTTACACAAAGAACAAGCAACTGGAGAAAGAATTCAACGAGACCTTCCCATTCACAATAGCCTCAAAAACAATAAAATACCTAGGAACAAACCTAACCTAAGACACCAAAAATCTCTACAACAAAAATTTTAAACCTTTAAAGAAAGAAATTGAAGAAGACATCAGAAGATGGAAAAACATCTCATGCTCATGGATTGGGAAAATAAACATTGTAAAAATGTCATGGTGGCTGAGATTCATCTGTAACTCCAATTCCAGGAGAACTCCAGTTCCAGGGGAATCCGAGACCCTCTTCTGACCTCTGCAGCATCGCAGAACATGGATGCACAAACTTGAATGCAGACAGTACATTCATACACATACAGAAATAAATAAAATTAAAAAAAGTTTAAAAAGTTTCCATTTTACCAAAAATCTTGTATAGATTTAATGCAATGCCAATCAAAATCCCCAAGAGTTTCTTCACAGGCTTGGAAAAAAAAGTCCTTAAATTCATCTGGAAAAATAAAAGACCCTGGATATCCAAAACAACCCTGAGATAAAAGAGCTACACTCTATACCAGACTTGAAACTATACTACAGGGCTATAGTCATAAAAACAGCCTGGTACTGGCACAAAAACAGACCTGTTGATCAATGGAACAAAACTGAAGATCCAAACCTGAGTGCATACAATTTCACCCATCTCATATTTGACACGGGGGCCAAGAAGACACAATGGAGAAAAGACAGCATCTTCAACAAGTGGTGTTGGAAAAACTGGTAGAAGAATTTCATTCTTCTGCACCACTTGCAGAAGAATGAAATTAAACCCCTACCTCTCGCCCTGTACAAAAGTCAACTCCAGGTGGATGAAAGACCTCAATGTGAAACCCCAAACTCTGAAGGCGATAGAAGAAAAAGTTGGCAGCAGACTACAAGACATAGGTGTAGGGAAAGACTTCCTAAATCAGACAGCAGCTGCACAAGAATTAACGTTGACAATTGACAAATGGGACCTCATTAAACACGAAAGCTTCTGTACATCAAAAGAAACAATCAAGGAAATGAAGAGAAATCCCACAGAGTGGGAGGAAAACTTCACCACAGAAACATCTGACAAAGCATTGATTTCCAGAATATATAAACTGCTCAAAAAACAAAGAAGAAAGAAAACAAATGACCCACTCAACAGACAGAGCAAAGAGCTAAACAGAGACTTCACAATTGAGGAATTAGAGATGTCTGAGAAACACCTTAAGAAGTGTTCAACATCACTAATCATTAAGGAAATGCAAATCAAAACCACTTTAAGATATCATCTTACTCCAATAAGACTGGCTAGGATCAAGAAAACAGATGATACCAAGTGCTGGAGAGGTTGTGGGGAAAGGGGAACACTCATACACTGCTGGTGGGAATGTAAACTCGTACAGCCACTGTGGAAAGCAGTGTGGAGAACCCTTGGAAGACTTGGAATGAACTTGCCACCCGACCCAGCCATACCACTCCTAGGCATGTAGCCTCAAAACTCACCCCACTGCAGAGATCCATGCATGGCCATGATTATTTCAGCTCTCTTCACAATAGCAAGGAGCTGCAGTCAATCCAAATACCCCTCAACAGATGAGTGGATAGAGAAAATGTGGTACATCTACACAATGGAGTTCTATGCAGCAGTAAAGAAAGATGACATCATGATCTTTGCAGGATAATGGCTGGAGCTAGAAGACATCATGCTGAGTGAAGTAACACAGTCCCAGAAAAACAAATGACGAATGGTATCCCTCATCTGTGCGTGCTAGTGCCAATTACCTGGTTGTAAGTATTTCTCGTGCATGGCCCCTTGAGCTTTTGTCCAAAGTATTTGTGAGTGATGCATATTGGAAACAATAACAACAACAACAACAACAACAACAACAGAAAGGACTGCATCGAAGAACTGACTAAAACAGTGAACTTCTGCTCAAAACAGTCAAATTCCACATGGAGAATATTGAGAAAGACTGAGAAAGAGATGAAAAGCATGTTTGGCAGAATGCATGAGCTCTGGTGGGGTGGCAGAATGCGAGGGTACACGGGTCTAGATTTGATAAAAAATAAATTAATTAATTAAAAAATATTAAATGTAAGAAAACCCAAAAGTTGGGAGTATAAAGAATCCAATTTGTAATTAAAAAAATAAAAGATAAGGTGGTGGGAGAGAGAAGACTGGGTGGAGGGGTGAAAATGACTAAAATTCACTGTATAAATATATGGAACTATTAAACAAATTTATTTTTAGAAATGTAAAAAAAAGACTAATAAAATCCACCTACCATTTGACCCAGTCATAACACTCATATATGTATAGCCAAAGATTTATCTTACACAGAGATATGTGCACAACCATATTTATTGAAGCTCCTTTCACAATAGCAAAGAGCTGGAAACAACCCAAGTGTCCCTCAACTAATGAGTGGATAATGAAAGTATAGGGGCCTGGAGAGATGGGTCAGTAGTTAAGAGCACCAGCTGCTCTTGCAGAGGATCTGGCTGCGATTCCCAGCACCCACATGGCAGCTAAGAACAATCTTGTATCCAGTTCCAGGGGAATCCGACGCCACCTTCTGGATCTCCACGGTATTGTATGACATGGGTGCACCAAGCTACATGGACAGTACACTCATACATACAAAAAAATAATAAATAAATTTAAAAAATTTAAAAAAAGAAAAAAGAAAATATAGTATATGACACCTTATTATGGCATTGCAAGCACTGCATGACACTGATCCACTTATACACATGCAGACAATATACTCATACATAAAGAAAAAGATAAAAATCATATGGTTATCTCAATAGAAGAAAAAAAGACCATTGGCAAAATCCAACACATATTCATGATAAAAGTCCTAGTTGGAATTGGACTGGAGGGAACACACCGTAAATACATTAAGACTATGTACAATAAACCCAGAACCTACATTATTCAAATGGAGAAAAGTGTCAAGTATTCCCATTAAAATCCCCGAACAGACAATGATGTCCACTATCCCAACTCCTTTACATTTTGTCCTTGAGAATATGACTAGAAAAATAAGAAAAAAAGGAAATTAAAGTTACTAGTTGAAAAAGAAGAGGACAAATTATCTGTATTTGCAGATGATAAGGTTTGATATATAAGAGATGACAAAATTTCCATCAGAAAACTTCTACATCAACACTTTCAACAAAGTGGCAGGATTCAAAAAGGAACTAAAGAGAAGACCCAAACATGTGTGTCTGCACTTCTACCCACCTGCTTTGTGGAAAGTGCACTAAGCATACACCCTGGAGGAAAGGCATGTGGTGTTGGCAATACTGGATCCCCAAGTTTAGAAGATAATCCATGAAAGCTTCAACTACAGAACTCCTTCCACAACTTGTAATCAGCTCTAAATGTACACGAAATAGCTTGTCCTTCCAGTTCAGCTGGTCAGAGTCTTCTAGTAGTCATTTAGTCTTTTTTAATACAGCTAGAGAAGTGTCCTTCGGAGTCTTCTCCTAGGCATATGACCTTTTAGGTTTCATAGGCCTCTCCCTCCCTCCCAGGGGCAAAGTTTGAATTCAGACGACATGGCCATATACTAACACTGCTTCTTTAGCAGTCAAGCAATCAATCCCTTCACTGCATTCACAACTTGGTCCATGGTTGCTCATCTGTTGATGTCACTGCAGTTCTCCTGTCTCCATTGTGAATTCCTGTCTCTGTAGATTCTCTCTTTCTGTTGCCCATTATACTGTACTACTGAAAGTAGGCAAGCAAATAGTACATGGGGCAAAAGTGTGGCAGAGCCTGACAATTGATGGCCAGAGAAACCTATGCAAGAGAATTCTAGCACAGCTGATTGACTACATTAGCCTTGGTAGCCTGTATACATACCCTGAGAATGGGTGATTGCAAATCACAGCCCTGTTTTTAGATCAATTACCGCCATTTGTTTGTGCTAGTCACAGCCTTGCTTCTTAGCTCCAATCAAAATCAAAGAAGCTTTTTCTTCTTCTTCTTTTTTTTTTTTTTTTCTTTAACGTTGGGAGCTTGCTTTGGACTATCAATCACAGCCTTGTCTTCTGAAACCAAACAAGGTAGTGGCTCAACTAGACATCTAGCAATGGTTGTACAATCATCCAGGATTCACTGAGGTCTTCGATAGTGAAAAGTCTGACACAAACTGTTTTAAGTTGTCCTTGCTGTCACTGCACTTTCAGGAGTGAGGAAAATCATATGCAGTCATACTGTACTTTTTCCCAACTGTCTGTGGAGGGTACAAGAATGTTGTTGTTGGAGTGAAGATAACCTTGTTCTCTGATACTCCTTATGTTCAAGCCAGCCACATATAATATAATATATTGGTAAATTGTAATCTGAGGTGTTAGCTCATAGAAAGCAGACTGTGAGCAAGGAGACTGTCCTTTGTCACCTTCAAAATTACCTGTCCTTGGGCAAGCTGACTTCCTAATTCTGAAACATATAGAAAGGAAAACAGCAAGCAGCCAAAGGCATTAAAAATATTGTAAACTTGAGAAGAGATACAAGGTAAGGTTTTACCAAGCAAGCTTAGTATTGTTTATCTCATAATATGCAAATGATTACAGCAGGGACTGGAACCTGAAAAAGCATTGCAGTAGAAGATAGAGAGCCCTCTGCTGAGCACTCTCCAAGCTGACTTGCTCAGCTTCCCTGGCTAGTTTCCACTGTCTAATTCTAAGTACCTGATTTAATGATATCGATCTGCTGTTATTGGGACATATTTTTGGAAGTCTCAACCAGGAGGTCCCTTTGTTCTGCCTGGAACTCCTAATCAGAAAGTAAGCCTTCCATAGTCAATTTCTGCTGGAAGTTTGTGAGGCCCTTTTTTCATGGTGTTATCTTTTAATGCTATTTTATTTATTATTTGAAAACATATACATTTATGCAATATATTTTGATCATATTCATATACCACTACCTCCTTCTAACTCCCTATACTGTCCCCTACCCTGTCATCCTCCCAACTTCAGGTCTTCTTGTATTGTTTTTTTTTACTAGACCCCTGAGTTGAATTAGCATTTTCCATATGTCATGAGTGTAGGACTATCCACTGGAGCATGGGCAACCTGTCAGTAGCCATTCCATAAAGAGAAGTGACTTCTCTCCTTCATCAAGTGCCAAAATCTCCTTAACCAAAGGTGGAACTTTGAAGTCCTTCTGCTAAACCTGCTGGGATTTTTCAATGGCTTAAATTTGTGGAAGTAAACAATGCTGATATGAATTGATTTGTGCCAGAGCCATGTCACATCCATTAGAGCCCTGTTTGTTAAAACCTTAAAACCAACAGGGGTTGCTCTGTTAGACATCCAAGAGAGGTAAAGAAGACATCATCACACAGCTCTACTTCTATAAACCAACTCTTAAATTCTTTCCACTTCGATGATATTTCCTGAGGATTGGATAAGGAAAGGTTGATATTATAGATAATTTCTCCACAAATGAGCACTCATAATTACTATTCATTACACTTTGACCAGTTATTCCTCTGCATTAACAACTTCTACAATATAAAAAAAAAATGAGAGGGGCTGGAGAGATGGCCTGGCAGTTGGGAGCGCCGACCGCTCTTGCAGAGGACCCGGATTCGATCCCCAGCACCCACATGGTGGCCGAGAACCGTCTGGAACTCCAATTCCAGGAGAACTCCAGTTCCAGGGGATTCCAACACCCTCTTCTGAGGGCGGCATTGCATGACACAGGTGCACAAACTTGCATGCAGAAAGTACATTCATACACATACAGAAATAAATAAAATTAATAAAAAAATAAAAAAAATGAGAATTGAAACAAATATATGAGTATAAATGTAAATACTTGGAAGACAGTTTGACATCATGAC
Organism: Rhizomys pruinosus; assembly: GCA_009823505.1. NCBI lineage: Eukaryota > Metazoa > Chordata > Mammalia > Rodentia > Spalacidae > Rhizomys > Rhizomys pruinosus. Next base: position 49,795 of record VZQC01013819.1, read on the forward strand.
TATTTAGCAAAATAACAGCACTGCATTCTCTTCTAACCCTGTGATCTCCCCTGTCATAGGGTTTTGGCCAGGTTTACTTTATGAGGTATGAAATTCCTCCCATAGAGTAGGCTCACATTGCTTGTTTTCTCCTTGAAATACTCTAGTTTTCTCTTAATACAGTGAATTTTCTATACCTACCTGCAAATTGAACAGTTATTTTTTTATTTATTCATTTACTTTTGCTTGTTATAGACTTAATAAATTCATTAATTCAAAACCAATAAAAACAGCTATCATAAAATATTCTCTGGAGAGTACAGAATAACATGGCAGCCAGGGATAACAGAAGAGCAGTCATTAATGGTTCAAACTGTTCAATCCCCAAATATCTTTCAACATTTACAAGAAAGTAAAGACCAGAAGTTATCATTAGATAACTACTTTACATCAGAGGTTCACAGGGGTTATCATTAAGGGCACTTAATTATAAGAACTAACATGTAATTGAATATTAAAATGTATGACTTTTATTCATTTATCAAAATTAATAATCTTTCCCCCTAAATTCAGTTCACATACTGCTAACTTCCAGTAGAACATCATTTTTGTTCCTCAAGGATCATAATTTCCAGAAGTTCTTTTATTAGCTATTCTTGGTTCCTTTTTTATATTTTTAAATTGGATGTTCTTTATCAAAGTGAGGCTATTTTGTCGACTCTACATCTGTCTGGGAGATAAAAGAAAGGAATTCAAAAAGCTTACACTATTCAATGCAAAGAACTCCCTCCATCCTTTGAATTTAACTCAGAATCATTCATTTATCATACCAAATAGGGTAATAACATTTACACAAAATGAGCCTGTCATTATTACTCATGAAAATGTCACATGAAAATTATACTTAACAAATGAAAAACTCTTACAGAAAAGAAACATTAAATTGTCCCATTTTGGATCAGAATTTTCTGAAATGTATTTGGTATATGTGAAGTGGCCATTGTCTTCCTGCCTCAGTAAATACATACTGAACATTTTCTTAATCAGTTGAAGTATGAACAATGTATTTATTACTTAGACATTCTAACAGCACATTCCAATGTTAAAAAAAAAGTAATGAGGACTGTAGAGATGGCTTAGCAGTTGAGAACACTGGCTAGTCTTACAGAGGACCCAGGTTTGGTTCCCAGCACCCATACGGCAGCTAAACACAATTCATAACTCTGGTTTCAGGGGATCAGATGAGACCTGAGTGCCATGGGCAATGTACCACGTGAGTGCACTTACATACATTCAGGCAATACACTCATACACATGAAATAAAATTAATGAGTAAAATATTTAAAAAAACTATAAAAACAAAGTAATGGTCTATGAAAAATACTTTTAAACACATTTATTCAATTCTTATTATAATAAATGTCAGAATAAATAATTTAGCTTTCCATGGCTGCATCATTTCATTCGTTAATATCTGGAAGGAATTTATCCTCTGTTTCCCATTCTCCTGCTTCACTATCTTTTAAATAATTCTACAATTGGTGGAGGAGCAGCAGGCAGAACCCCAGGCAGCAGCCCAGCACCCTTGGCTGGCTCATGAAAGGAGCAGTAGGCAGACAATCAGTGGCCTGCCTCCCCCACCAGCCCTCACAGGCAGAAAGTCAGTGAAGGGCTCTGCTACAGCCCAAGTTCTAGCCCACCAGGCTCTGATGCTAAGCTGTGGTGCCTGGTCCTCGGTGCTCCAGTTCCAGCTCAGCAGACTTCACTATCTCCCCATGCCCAGCCCCTGGATCTTGAAAGTCTGCTACCAATGCACAGTACCAGTTTACATGGATAATGATCCTGTGCAAGCACCCATCTCCTGGCTCTGGAGGGTAAGACAAACTCTGGCACACAAGACTGCCCATCTGCTTTGGCTGTTTGCTCCCAGCTGGGAGGCAAAGGCACTCCAATCCACCCATTCCAACCCACAACTGGACAAACTCCTGCTCCAGATCAGCTCAGATTCAGCTCCTGGAGGTTCCAGCTCTGGACTGACAGGTGAGATGGAGACCCAACAACCCAGCCTGAGGCCAGACTTCCACACTAATGACTTGGCACCCAGGAGGTGAGACATAAGCCAAGAGGCCAATACAGCTCAGTAACAGCAATATTCTAGAACACCAACCCATTAGCTAGGTATCACCACTGGCTGCTCCTCCAGCTCCAGATTAAGATTCCCTGGTCCTGGACCCAGACCTAGATCCTTACAACCAGCCCAAGGGAAGTGATTGGCTCAACTTAACCAGGACACAGAACAAATCTCAACAAGTACAAAAGAAATGAAATAATCTCATGCATTCTATCAGGCCACGATGCAATTAAGCTTACTATTAAGATCAGAATAGGACCTACTATCTACAAGAACTCATGGAGACTAAACAACGCACTACTAAATAATGAAAGGATCAAGGGAGAAAATAAAGAAATAAAAATATTATTGTAATTAAATAACAACAAAAAATAATACAACAAAACAAAACCTATGGGACATGCTAAAAACAGTTCTTAAAGGGAAATTTATAACTCTAAGTGCCTACATTAAAAAAAAAAGAAAGAACACAAATAAATGACCTAACAGTGCAAAAAAATAAACCCACTTGAGTGACATCAACAATTGAATCCCAAAACCAACAGACAAGAAGAAATAACAAAAATCAGAGCAGAGATCAATGAAATGTAAACAAAGAAAACAATACAAAGAATCAGTGAATGCAAGAGCTAGTTCTTTGAAAGAATAAGCAAGATAGATAGACCTATAGCCCAGATAACAATAAAAAGGAACTACAAATAAAAATAGAGATGAAAAGTAAAATATCACAATAATGAAAAGATCCAGGCAATTATATAAGAATACTTTTAAAATCTATATTCTGTTAAATTTGAAAACATAAGAGAAATGTATCAATATCTGAAATCATGAAAAGCACCAAAGCTTAACCAAGAACAGATCCACAGCTTAAACAGATCCACAACATATGAGGAAATTGAAGCAGTAATATAAAATCTCCCAAGGAAACAAACAAACAAACAAACCAGGGTCAGATTGATTTACGGCATCACTTAATGAGGACCTACAACCATTATTATTCAAATTAGTAGTACTGAAAGGAACATTCCTCAGCAGCCATATATGGCAAACCCACTGCCAACATCATCCTAAATGGAGAAAAAATGGAACCATTTCCCTTAAAGGCAGGATCCCAACAAGGCTACCCCTTATCGCCACTCCTCTTTAACATAGTGCTTGAAACACTTGCTAGAGCAATAAGAGAAGGGCATTAAAGTAGTAATAATCAGAAAAGAAGTTAAACTATCCCTTTTTGCAGATGATATGATAGTTTACCTAAGAGATGCTAAAAACTCCACCAGAAAAGTTCTAGAAATGATTAAGAGTTTTAGTAAAGTGTCGGGCTACAAAATTAACCTAGAAAAATCAATAGCCTTTCTCTACACCAACAATAAACAAGTGGAGAAGGAATATAAAAAGAACTTCCCACTCACAATAGCCTCAAAAACAATAAGATACCTGGGAACAAACCTAACCAAAGATACCAAAGACCTCTACAACAAATTTTAAACCCCTGAAGGAGATTGAAAATGACATCAAAGGATGGAAAGACCTCCCATGCTCATGGACTGGGAAAATTAATATAGTAAAAATGTCCATTTTACCCAAATTGTTATATAGATTCAACCAATCAAAATCCCTATGAGCTACTTCACAGACTTGGAAAAAAAATCCTTAAATTCATATGGAAAAACAAGAGACCCAGTATAGCTAAAGCAACCCTGAGTGAAAAATGCAATACAAAGGGGAATTTTCCTACCAGACTTCAAACTATATTACAGGGCCATAGTCATAAAGACAGCCTGGTACTAGCACAAAAATAGAACCATTGACCAATGGAACAAAACTGAAGATCCAAAATTGATCTCATACAGCCACCTCATATTTGACAAAGAGGCAAAAAAGAAGGATAGCATCTTCAGCAAATGGTGCTGGCAAAATTGGATCATCATTTGTAGAAGAACAAAATTAAACCCCTACCCCTCACCCTGTACAAAAATCAACTCCAAGTGGATCGAAGATCTCAGATTGAAGCCTGAAACCCTGAAAGTGATAGAAGAAAAAGTTGCCAACAACCAACAAGACATAGGCATAGGAAAAGACTTTCTAAATCAGACAGCAGCTGCACAGGAAGTAAGGTTCACAGTCGACAAATGGGACCTCATAAAACTCAAAAGCTCCTGTACAGCAAAAGAAACAATCAAGGAGGTGAAGAGAAATCCTCCCACAGAGTGGGAGGAAATCTTTCCCACTAATGCATCTCACAGAGCATTAAAGTTAAGAATATATAAACTACTCAAGAAAAAAAGATGAAGACAAATGACTTACTCAAAAGATGGAGTAAAGAGCTGAACAGAGATTTCGCCAGTGAGGAATTGAAGATGGCTGAGAAACATCTTAAAAAATGTTCAACATCATTAATAACTAAGGAAATGCAAATGAAATTCACTCTCAGATATCATCTCACTCTAATATAGCTAGCTAAAATCAAGAAAACAAAAGACAACAGATGCTAGAGAGGTTGTGGGGAAAGGGCAACACTCATCCACTGCTGGTGGGAATGTAAACTTGTACAACCACTATGGAAAGCAGTGTGGAGAACTCTTAGACTCAGAATAAGCCTACCACCTGACCCAGTCATACCACTCCTGGGTATATACCCCAAAGACTCATCCTACTGCAAAGATACATGCACATCTATGTTTATTGCAGCTATCTTCACAATAGTGAAGAGCTGGAACCAACCATAATGCCCCTCAACAGACAGTGGATCACAAAAATGTTGTACATCTACACAATGGAGTACTATTCAGGGGTAAAAAAAAAAGATGGTATTATGAACTTTGCAGGTAAATGCTGAGTGAAGTAACACAGTCCCAGAAAGACAAACGGAGAATGGTTTCCCTCATTTGTGGATGCTAACACCAAATCCCCCAGATGAAAGGGAAGCTGAATAACATTATTGTTATCTTTCTGTTTATCTGAAAGCAAATATGTTGTAATAATATGAATCTCTCAATGGGCTCTAGAATACACCCACCAATTATTTTTAGACTCTATAATTACTGTGTATGGTTGGAGAGTATGTATCCATATTTTAGAGTAATATAAAATTAATGGAGGAAAATGTGAATTCCTAAGCATAAAAAAAGAAAGATTGAGAGAAAGATGCAGGACAGTTATGGCAGAATACATGATCTGGGGTGGGGTGGCATGGGGGAAAGAGAAAGGGAAAGGGGAATAAGCCTGAACTTAATTGAAAAATGATGTCTGAAATACACAAAACATCAATAAATAAAGAAAAAGAAGATGAGGCTGGAGAGATGACTCAGTGGTTAAGAGCACTGGCTACTCTTGCAGAGAAGCCGGGTTGGATTCCATTCCCAGCACCCACATAGCAGCTAACCATCTGTAACTCCACCTCCATGGGAATCTGATGCCCTTCTCTGACCACCATGGGCATTGTATGACACAGGTGCACTTACACACATACAGGCAGTACACTCATGCACAAAAATAAAATAATAAATAAAATATTGTAAAAAACACAGTCCCTGCCTCAAGGGATTATGAAAAATAAGGATAGAAACAGAAGGAAATCTCCCAAATTTCTTCTATGAATCCAGCATCACTCTAATACCAAAACCAGGCAAAGATACAACCGAAAAAGAAAATTATAGAACCATTTCTTTAATGAACACGGATGCAAATTTCTTAACAAAATACTTGCAACCTGCATACAGGCACAGATCAAAAAGATCATCCATGATGACCAAGTTGGATTTATAAGAGAGATGCAGGGATGATTCAATATACATAAATCAAGAAATGCCATAAAACACATAAATGGACTGAAAGAAAATAGCCACACAGTCATCTCAATTGATGTGGAAAAGACCTTCAATAAAATCCAAAATGACTTCATGTTTAATGTCCTAGAGGGATTTGGACTGGAGGGAACAATCCTCAACAAAATTACATACCCACAGCCAATATCTTTCTAAATGGAAAAATAATAAATAATAATAATAAAGCAGGAGCATTCCCCTTAATGTCAGGAACCAATCGGGGCTGCTTCTATCTCCACTCCTTTTCAATATTGTGCTGGAAACACTTGATAGAGCAATAAGACAAGAAAAGGAAATTAACAGAGTACTAATTGGAAAAGAGGAGGTCAAACTATACCTTTTTGCAGATGACTTTATAGTTTACCTAAGAGATGCCAAAAATTCCACCAGAGAACTCCTAGAAATGATTAACAGTTTCCATAAAGTAACAGGATACAAAATTAATTGAGAGAAAAATCAGTAGCTTTTCTTTATTACAACAAGCATTTGGAGAAGCAATACAGTGAGATCTTCCCATTCACAACAATCTCAAAAACAGTAAAATATCTCAGAACAAAATTGTCCAAGGACACTAAATAGCTTCACAATGAAAATTTTAAATCCATGAAGGAGATAGATGAAAACGTCAGAAGATGGAAGGAACTCCGATGATTGTGGATTGGAAGAATTAATATATTAAAAATGACCATTCTACCCAAAGCAATATGTAAATTCAATGCAAGCAAAATTAACATCCCTATGACTTTCTTCACAGAATTAGGAAAACAAAAACAAACAAACCAACAAACAAAAACAACTCCCAATATTCATATGGATAAACAAAAACCCAGGATATCCAAAGCAACCATAAGCACAAAGAGCAATGCTGGGGCGGGGGGGGGGGATTACCGTGCCAGACTTCAAACTATATTACAGGGCTATAATCATAAAAACAGCCTGGCACTGGCACAAAAACAGACACATCATCAATGGAACAAAATTGAATATACAAATTTGAGCATATGCAATTTCACCCACCTCATATTTAACCAAGGGGCCAAGAAGACTCAATTGTGGAAAGACAGTATGTTCAACAAATGGTGCTAGCAATACTGGATTACCACTTGTAGAAGAACAAAACTAAATTGCTGTCTTTCACCCTGTACAAAAATCAACTCTAGATGGATCAAACACCTCAATGTGAAACCAGAATCTCTGAAAATGGTAGAAGAAAACTTTGGCGATAATCTACAAGAGGCAGGGGTAGGAAAAGTCTTTTATTTTTTTAATCAGCAGTTGTGCAGGAAATAAGGTAAACCATTGACAAGTGGGACATTATTAAACTAAAAAGTTTCTGTACAACAAAAGAAACAAGTAAAGAAGTGCAGGAAAAACCCACAGAGTGGGAGGAACCCTTCACCAGTGATACATCTGACAGAGGTCTAACATCCAGATTGTATAAATTACACAAAAAGCAAAAGAGCAAGGAAACAACAGATGGAGAAAAGAGCTGAACAGAGACTTCACAAACAAATAAGTAAAAATGGCTGAGAAACATCTTAAAAAGTGTTCAACATCACTAGTAATTAAAGAAATACAAATTAAAACCACTTTAAGTTTCCATTTTACTCCAAGAAGACTGGCTAGGATGAAGAAAGCAAGTGTTCCCAAATGCTGGAGAAGTTGTGGGGAAAAGGGAACACTCATCCACTGCTGGTGGGAATGCAAACTCATGGAACCCCTATGGAAAGCAGCATGGAGAACCCTTAAAAGGCTCAAAATGAATTTATCACTTGACCCAGTCATATCACTTTGGGTTTATACCCAGATTTATCATATTGCAGAGATACGTGTACAACCATGTTTATTGCAGCTCTTTTCACAATAGCAAAGAGTTGGAAGCAACCCAAATATCCCTCAACTGATGTTTTGATAATGAAAATGTGGTATATCTACACAATGGAGTTCTATGCAGTGCTAAACAAAGATGATATCATGAAATTTGCCGGAAAATGGATGGAAATAGAAGCCATTATGCTAAGTGAAGTAACATAGTCCCAGAAAGACAATGTATGGTGTCCCTCATTTGTGGATCCCAATAACAAATTCTTTTTATTTATTTTTTATTTTTATTTTTTTATTATTATTTATTTTTAAGGGATTCTACAATATAACACAGTTGTTTTCAGATAAGATTGATATTGCTCAGTTTGCCATACAATTAGGTAATTGGTGCATTTTGCAAGTATCTATGTCCAAATTTTGAACAACTCAAGGTTCCCATAGTCCACTTGGAGAAGCTTGTACACACAGGCATGTTGATCAATTAGGAGTCCAGACTATATTGCTGTAGTCTCATGATTCACCCCTATCTCTCCGCAGCCCTTACATTCTACCACACCTCCTCTTCCACAATTTGTTCCCTGGGCTTTGGGAAAGGGGCACAAATAGGTGAGAAGAAAACAGTCTGCTTTCTTTGGAGTTGTCATTTTGGACTCTAGTCTGTTCAGGTTGTTTCCCTTCATGGGTTGACAGCTTTTCCAGTGATACCATTTTAGTCATACTAACAAAGCACAAGCAATTGGATGTGCAGGCATTTAAGCAGTGCTAATTATTATGTCAAGTTAAGCTATGAGCATAGACACAGATGCTTGGATTGTATGCTAATCAGCAAACTGTGGTTTCTCTATAAAGGGTGAAAAGTTCTTATTGTGGCTTATAACATCTCCTAACCACTAGAGGACATAAGCTTGTGGCATCTACTGTGCGTTATTCCTCCAAGGAGAGAGCTAATAGCCAATTAGATTTGGGATAGATAGATAGATAGATAGATAGATAGATAGATAGATAGATAGATAGATAGATAGACACTTGGCTGCCACTGTTGCACATTATCTTCAGGCTGATGAGGTGTAGCTGATATTGACGGCGGAGCCTTGCTTGTCTCAGGGAGACCAATATTTTGCTATATTGCTTTAGTGGCCTTTGGTAACGCTCTCTGGCATTTCAGAGGTCAGTTGTATGCTAGCAAGTGACATCTCATAACATTTTTTCATGCTCACACAAATAACAAATTCTTATATGTATGTCAAGCCCGATGCTACTATAGAAACAACTTGAAGTTTCAGTCTATTTCTCCAAGTTCTCAGATTTATGAGAAAGAATGAATCTCCTCTTTGAAAGTACATTAAAACATACATCAACTTGCTATGTAACTTGGAAATGTATAGTTATATTTCTTTCTGCCAGCATACAAAATTACTTTTAAGGGTTGGAGAGATAGGCTAGCAGTTAAGAGCAACGACTGTTCTTGCAGAGGACCCGGGTTCGATCCCCAGCATCCACATGGTGGCTGAGAATCATCTGTAACTCCAATTCCAGGAGAACTCCAGTTCCAGGGGAATCCAAGACCCTATTCTGACCTCCACGGCATTGCACGACACGGGTGCACAAACCTACATGCAGACAGTACATTCATACACACACAAAAATAAATAAAATTATAAAAAAATTATTCTTAAAATGTGAATCCAAATGTGTTTTGGAATTAACTTAAAGCTTATTTTCAGATTCTGTCATTTTGGTATATATGTGGAATGTATATATGTGTAATTTGGAGCAATATGAAATTAAATGAAACAACAAAAACAAAGTCATAGAATTAGATCGAACTGTTATCCTCCTCAAACTAAAAATATGCAATTACGCCTTAGAACATAAATTTGAAATTTAATGTCTACTATAATTTCAGAACATTGATTCCTGGCAAAACTGTACTATCATTCTTTAACAATAATGTGAAATTTGTCAATGTTACTACAATGTGAGTTGGCAAACATGTAATCATGTTACTTTGTAAATATAGTGATTTTAATAAAATCTTTCCAAAAATAAATTAAATGATACTAAAACAGGTAAAAAAAAGAAATTGGCTTACTTACTTATCCACAAGTTCTTCACAGTCTAAACACTATTAAGCATTAAATTTTATAATATTTACTATGCAGCCTGTAGTAAGAATAATGGTACATTAGTTCATTAAGATTTTTTAAAGAATGTTATATTTTTTTCACTTTTGAAAAGCATATTGAGTTGAGGGCAAAATGAAAACAATAATGAAGTAAAATAAATTAATACCATTAGCAGGATTCCCATGAACTTTCAACTATGATAATTATCAATCTTTGAAGAATAATGATAATGGATAATAATGATAAAGGATAGGACTGAACTAAGTTAATGTACATGAGTTATGTAAAATTGAAAGGCAATTTGAGATCAAGGATTGTAATGGCTCCAGGAGTTCATTTATTGTTCACAGTCATTTTGGCTACCCTAAAAGGGCATTTCAGTATCTTGAAATTTTCATTATATAATAATTCACTTACCTGATTAGACTTGTTCCAAAACATTGTACTTTTTAATTAATTTATTTATTTTTGGTCTTTTCAAGACAGGGTCTCCCTGTAGCCCCAGCTATCCTGGAACTCACTCTGTAGACCAGGCTGGCCTTGAACCCACAAAGACCCGCCTGCCTCTGCCTCCCAAGTGCTAGGATTAAAGGCGTGCGCCACCACGCACAGCCTTGTACTTGTTTTTTATGCTATTATAAGTTGGATTCCCCACCCTGATTTCTTTTTTAGTATATTTTATTGTTTTTATGTATGAAAGTTATTTTTAATATTTATTGTGCATCTTTTTATTTTGATTAATTGTTTTTCTGGTGTAGATGTTTTCTGGTAGAGTATTTAGGGTCTTTGGAAATGCTTCATGTTTTTCTCTGTTTTGTGTGATGTTAGCTGTAAGCTTAATGCGTATCTCCTTTATTATGTTGAGATATATCCCTGTAGTTTCATGGAGATTTATTTATTTATTTATTTATTTATTTATTTATTTATTTATTTACTGGTCTTTTTTGAGACAGGATCTCCCTGTAGCTCCAGGTGGCCTGGAAATTGCTCTGTAGACCAGACTGGACTTGAACTCACAGAAATCCACCTGTCTCTGCCTCTTGAGTGCTGGGATTAAAGACATGTGCCACCATCTAGATTTTTATCATGACATAATGTGGGTTTTGTCAAAGGCCTTTTCTGCAAGTAAGGATACAATGGTGCCGTTTTCTTTTCTTTTTAATGTAATATTTTCTCCGCTGTTTTTTTTTTTTAATCTTATTTATTTTTGTATGTGTATGAATGTACTGTCTGCATGTAAGTTTGTGCACCCGTGTCGTAAAAAGTCGGAGGTCAGAAGAGGGTGTCGGATTCCCCTGGAACTGGAGTTAAAGACGGTTCTCAGCCACCATGTGGGTGCTGGGGATTGAACCCGGGTCCTCTGCAAGAGCAGTCGGCACTCTTAACCGCTAGGCCATCTCTCCAGCCCCGCAATAGTGCCATTTTCATTGGTTCTATGTGGTTTATGTGGTGGAGTTCATTTACTGATTTATTTCTTTTGAATTATCTTTACATCGCAGGTGAAGGTGACTTTATCATGTTAGATGTTCTTTCTGATATGCTCCTAAATTTAATTTACAAGTATTTTAATGAGAAATTTTTCATCTTATTTTCATCATGGAGACTGGCATAAAATTCTCTTTTTTGTTGGTCTTCATTTGATTTAGGTGTCTGGGTAATACTGGCTTCAAAGAAAATAATTTGGAAGTGTCCCTTCCTGCTACTTAGGAAGTAAAATTTGTAGATTATTGGTATTGATTTTTCCTGCAATGTCTGTTAGAGTTCAGTACAGAAACAGCCTGTCTCTAGGCTGTCTTTTGTTGGAAGAAAAAATTAAGGATTTATCATTAGTAGCATAATTTTTTGAGACAGGGTCTCTCTTTAATCCTCGATGGTCTGGTACTTACTGTATAGGCCAGGCTTACCAACATCTCTCAGAGATCCACCTGTTTACCTCCCAAATTCTGGGATTAAAAGGATGCGCCACCACACTTGAGATATTTTTATTTTTTAATTATATATGTGTATGTGTGTGCATGTTTGGGTGTGTATGCATGTGTGTGTGTGTGTGTGTGTGTGTGTGTGTGTGTGTGTGATATGTGTTTGGGTGCTTGTGTATGTGTTTGTAAATTCACATATCCATGGAGATCAGAAGCATTGGGTGCCCTGGACATTGATTTATAAGCAGAAATGTTCTTGATTGTTTCTCTGAATGTGGAAATTGAGATAATTAACTGTTTTTACTGAACTATGTGTATTTATCCTGTAACATTTTGTCTGAGTCTTCTTTTGATTATCAATTCTGGAATTCTTTATTTATTCCCTTTGACATCTTGAGCATGTATGTTTGTCTTCAGACAGAGGTAATCATTCCAGCATCTTCTGTAGAGCTGACTTCGTAGTAATAATTTCCTTTACCTTCATTTTCTCATCGAAATCTTTTATTTCTTCTTCAAATTTAAGATAGCTTTGCTGGATACAACATTATGGCTTAGCAGTTTTTGTCTTTCTGGAATAAAATTCATTTTCCAGCCTTTTCTGTCTTTAAATATTCTGGTCAATAATCAGTTGTTATTCTTATGGGCCTTTCTTTGTAAGTGCCTCGACTTTTTCTTTCTTATGGAGAAGTATTTCAATACCGTTTTCAATACTCCATATTCTGTGGTTTTTATGTTTGAATAATATCCCATTGTGTATATGTACCACAACTTCATTATCCATTTGTCAATAAATGAAGATCTAGGTTTCTGACAACTCCAGACTATTATGAAAATGCAAACAAGGAACATAGATGAGCAGGAATCCCTGTACTCAAGTAAAGAGTGTTTTAAGTTTGTTCTGATAAGCTGAATACCTTTAATTTGTTATCTCCCATGAATTTGCTTTCAAACACAGAAATGCAGCCTCATCTGAAATGCTTGGTGATATAGAGTCTAGTAAGATGCTGCTCCATTGTATGGTAAGTTGAGAACCCAAGTTGCTCACATATTCATGTCCTTTTCATATATGTGTACGCATTTCCTTTGTTCTGCTGTGTATTGGCAATTTTCTCAAAGGGGAGAAAGAGGGAGAAAGAGATAGATAGATAGATAGATAGATAGATAGATAGATAGATAGATAGAGATAGATAGAGATAGATAGATAGATAGATAGATAGATAGATAGATAGATAGATAGATAGATAGATAGATAGATAGGGCTTAAATGCACATCACCACCTTTTAAAAACTAATCTTGTACCTGATTTAAGGTGGTGGAGCATACTTGTCTCTACCTGGCTCTTGAGTTCATGTCCAGCCTGCTCTATATAGTGTGTTCCAAGCCAGCTGGGGTTATAGGGAGACAAACTCAAAAAGACCCTCCCCTAAAAAAAAAAACCCACAATCACCTAATCTTGAAACTGCGTCTACCATATTATGTGCTCTAATGATGAGAATGCAACGTCTAAGTTCAGTCCACCTCAAGGGAAAGAAGCTTTACTTAAGAACGAATATACCTGGAAACAAGTATCTTCCATAAGGCTTCTCACAGGCTATAAGCACAAATGTACTCAGTGTTTGTTCTGTACTCTTCAAAGTTTCCACAAGCTTCCCTGATTTATTTGGATTTTTATATTTTCTCCACATCTTTAGTGTTATAAATATTCTATTCACCCTGGAGAGGTGACACACACATTTAATCCCAGCACATGGGAGGCATAGGCAGGCTGGGGCCAAACTGGTCTACATAGTTTCATTCAGGCCAGCTGTGCAAAAAAAAAAATTCTATTATACTGAAATTTCTCATGTGTGTCCTAAAATTTAGGATTAATGATTTACTATTTAAGTCTCTCCAAAATAGCTGATCATAGGTCATATAGCACTGAAATATTTGAAAATTATAAAAATATTATGCCCTTGCTTTACGAAGCTTTATACTGAGTTAATTTTTTCTGCTACCCTCCATGTAGAACTGTATGTGTGGTTTTTTAATAGACTTGCTTGGATATATGCTAAAACATTTAAGTAGGACAATGATTTGGGTCAACTAGAGATTTCACATTACTCAGACTATCTACAAATTTCACAAGACAATTGTGGCTCTTTCACTGGGGCATATTAATGAAACTAATGTTGGCTGAATGATTATTAAGAGGCAGTCATTGAACTCAACAATTAACCTACATTATGCTAATTGTCTTGAAAATTCCATATGATAGACTGTACTTTATTCAAATATAATTGGTAAGAGACATCAAAAATCTCTTAGGCAAAATGTGAGGTACCCTAACTTGTTTAATATATTATTTTTCTTACAAATTTAGAAATATGTAAGAAAAATAATATAGGCTATCTAATCTATATTTTGTGACAATTGTAGAAATTTCATTACCAATACATCTAATCAAATATGGTCAATATGTATAAAGTATTAAAATATGGTTGGTGAAATATTTTGATATGCACACAAAGCAAAGTTAACAGATTTCTTTAAATGTTGTTGTGGTTGGGCTGGAGAGATGGCCTAGCGGTTGGGAGCGCCGACCGCTCTTGCAGAGGACCCAGGTTCGATCCCCAGCACCCACATGGCGGCCAAGAGCCGTCTGAAACTCCAATTCCAGGAGAACTCCAGTTCCAGGGGAATCCAACGCCGTCTTCTGACCTCAGCGGCATTGCACGACACGAGTGCACAGACTTGCATGCAGACAGTGCATTCATGCACATGCAGAAATAAATAAAAAAATTGTTTAAAAAATGTTGTAGTCATTAGATTAAAATTTGCTACAATCCAATGTTGCAGTAAACCTACAAACTCGTATACTTGTCGGGGTGTTTGTATTTGGGGACTACACATAAGGAGACATTAGCAAGTGGTTTTCTAGAAATGTGCACGCAAATCGCTGTTGTAGCTGGCCATTGATTTCTGTAGGATTTCAAGTGATGTGGTCTACCTCCAATGTCTATATTCTGTAATACTTCATCACTGCCTTGGATGATGATGGTAGACCCTTTTGGGGGTGTTTAATTTGGTTTTCCTCACACCTGGGATCAAATATTGATTGCATTGAGCATATTGCCACAATTTTGAAAGTTTTCTTTCTCATATTTATGCAAATAAATTCCATGATGTTAATTATGATGAGCCTTAAAAAGGAATTAGTTCCTATGGGTATGCTATACTTCTGGACTCTCAGCCCCCAGGAACCTGAAGCAGCAGGATTAAAAGTTTGAGCACAGTTTAGGCTATATAATGACAATCTCAAGATTTTAAATTAAGCTAAAGTAGGGCTAACTCTCTCTGACACACACACACACACACACACACACATACATCAATATTAACATACAAATGTAACAGAACATGAAATGTTATGGAAATTAGAATATTACTGGTCAAAATTATTACTTATTAAAAATTATAAAATAACATTTTGACATTTTATCAAATTTGGAATGAATAATTATTAGCATTTGAATAACCTTTCTTTTTGTCATAGATGTGATTAAAGGGAGAATCAGATTTGCATTTTGAAAAAGTATTATAAGTAAAGAGCTGAACAGAGACTTCACCAGTGAGGAAGTAAAGATGGCTGAGAAACATCTTAAAAAGTGTTCAAAATCATTAATAATTAAGGAGCTGCAAATTAAAACCACTCTAAGATATAATCTCACTGTGATAAGACTGGATAAGATCAAGAAAACAAAAGACACCAAATTCTGGAGAGGTTGTGGAAAAAGGGAAACACTCATCCATTGCTGGTGGGAATGTAAACTTGTACAACCACTATGGAAAGCAGTGTGGAGAACCCTTAAAAGACGCAAAATGAGCCTACCACCTGACCTAGTCATGCCACTCCTGGGTATATACCCACAAGACTCATCTTACTGCAAAGATACATGCACATCTATGTTTATTGCAGCTCTTTTCACAATAGTGAAGAGCTGGAACCAACCTAAGTGCCCCTCAACTGAGGAGTGGATAACAAAAATGTTGTACATCTACACAATGGAGTTCTATGCAGTGGTAAAGAAAGATAACATGAACTTTGCAGGTAAATGGATGGAACTCAAAGGCATTATGCTAAGTGGAGTAACAGAGCCCCCCCTCCCCCCCCAAAAAAAAAACCACACACACACACACACACACAAACCGGGAATCATTTCCCTCGTTTGTGGATGCACGAACCAAATTCCCCAATTGAAAAGCAAACTGACACAGTAAGACCCTGTCATATTCTACAGAAAAAAACATAATTCATGCATTAACATACCATCCATACATCTGTGTCTATACCAAAGTAACCTACCATAACAATTAGTACTGTTTAAATACCTATATATCTAATTGCTTCCACTTCGTTAGTAGGATTGAAAGGTTATTCCTGGACAAACTGTCAGCCCATGAAAGGAAACAGCCAGAATTGACCCGAGTCCAAAACAACAGCTCCAGAGAAAGTAGACTGTTTTGCTTTTTGTCCACCTGTGCCCCTTTTCTAAGCCTAGGGAACAATCTGTGGAAGAGGGGGTGTATTAGTCACTTTTCTGTTGCTGTGATAAACCACCATGAACAAGGGAACTTATAAAAGGAAGAATTTATTTGAGCTTACGATTGACAGTTCCAGGGAATCAGAGTCCATTGTGGTGGGTAGCATGGTGGTCAGGGCTGCAGCAGCAAGCCAAGGATCACATCTCGCAATGAGCACAGGAAGCATCTTGTCCTCTGGACTCCACACATGACCATGACATGCACATGTTCTCTCTCTCTCTCTCTCTCTCTCTCTCTCTCTCTCTCTCACACACACACACACATACACACACACACACATACATGCATGCACACATGTGCACAAGCAAAACCAAAGTAATAAAATGAGAAGTGCAAGTCTTCAGGTAGAAGTATCTAGAGATGTGGTGTAAATACTAATAGCAGTAAACTTAGAATCAGAAGAAGAGGTGGAAGATGTGAATGGATTGTTGCAATTTAATGAGAAAATTTTACCTGATAAGGACTTGCTGCTAATGGAAGAACAAAGTAAGTCATTTTTTATGGTGGAAGCTACTACTGGTGATGATGTTATGAAAATTGCTGAAATAACAGCAAATTTCAGAAAATTACATGAGCCTACTTTATAAGGACACATGAAGTTGGACAATTTTCAATCGTATTTTGAAAGAAACTCAGCAATGAGCAATATGCTGTCAAACAGTACTACACAGCACCCAGAAATCTGTGGTGAAATGAAGAATCAGGCGACGAAAGCAAACTTTATTCTTATATTAAATTTTAAATTGTCACAGCAATCCTATCTTTTAGCATCCATCATTCTCAGTCAACATCCTTCATCATAAAAGCCAGAACTTCACCAGCCGAAAGATCAAAAGATCACAACATCTAGAAGATTTAGGTTACAGTCAGCATGTTTTAACAAAAATTACTTTTAGTCAGTGCATGCATATTTTTAGGCACAATGCTATGGCATGCTTAATATAGTAGAATGAGCTATAAACATGAAATTTTTAAGCAATGGGAAAGGATAAAATATTTGTTTGACTTACTCTCTGTACTATTTGCCTCTTGGAAGTCTAAAATCAAATTCATGCTATGTAAGATATGCCTGGATTATGGCTTATTTACATAAACAAATGCTCATTTCCCTTCATTTCCCTGGCCAACAAAAATATTTGTTTCTCATCTGTTTCTAACACAAGGCTCATTGTGCTGTTAATTGTTGACATTGTCTCTGGTTTGGTTAATACTGTGTATTGAAACAAGGTCAAAAATCATAAATTCAGTAAGGCTTTTTAAAATAATTGAATTATTATTTTTACTACTTGACTTAATATGATTTGTACTTTCATCATCTTACTGTTTTCTTCTTTTCAGGAATGCAAGCAGTAAGCACTAAAAGAATTTTCCATTTGGAAGTAGAAGGAGGAAAATGACTTTTGCTGTGCTGAACTGGAACCCTCAATGAAGACAGCTTTGTGGCAACTCGCTTTCTTTGGCATGTCTTTAAATTATGTCAAGTAGCGTTTGTGTTTTTTTATAAATCAGTATGCATATCCTCACCATGCTGTTTCATGCCAGATGATTTATGAATTTAATCACATCTGCAAATAAGATCAGTTCATTTTATAGTCTTCTGTTAACACAGCAAAATATAAAAATGGATGTTAACATATACACAGAACAATCTAAATTACTTGTAGATCTGTTCTGAGAGTATAAGAGAACAGGAAGCTGCAAAGTTGGTAAAATGTCCCCATTTGCCTCCTAGTAGGTGTTTCTTTCATTTTCCCACCACAGGGAACATTGACATTTCCTATGAAATCCACACTAATATATTTTGTCAGAAACTCTTGAAATTCTCTCAGTTCAGAATGTTGAGTGGAGATGATGAATATAAAATGTTCTAGGTCAATCATTTGAGTTAAAAGAAGTGCTTTGTTCACTTGGAAAGTAAATATGTTTACATTGTCAGGAGGATACACTTAGAATTCGTGTGTAGAAGTTGTAATTAAGCATAGAAATGCAACCTGTACATACAGAATGATTACTCTAGAGGTGAATTCATACATTTAATTAAAGATTTATATATAGGATGTGCAAATGAGAAAATGCATTTGATATAAAACTTGTATAATGAGAATAGGTGACAGATGAGACACTTTAAACTGAAATTTTTGTATATCACAGTAATCCACAAATTAATTTTCATTACTTGTCCTACAAATAGTTCACAAATAGAGGGTCGCAAAGTCATTAACTGTGGGATCCAATTTCAGTTGATTACCACAGTTTTTCATTAATATTTAGAAAGGATTTTGCTAACTTAGACTGGTAATATATAAAACGGAACAGAATATAAAATAAACAAGTACATTGCAGTTATATCTGACCTGGTGACTTATGTTAGCCAACAAATATTAAGCTTAATTGTTTCTTTACAAGCATCAAGACATGTTTTTCTTTAACATTATAATAATCATGAGAATAAGTGGCTGCAGAGGTTAACTAGTAATGAAAGAGCCCTAACTAATGATGAAATATAAATCCATAAAACTAATTGTCCTAATCTATCAAGAGTTAATTTTTGTGCAGGGGTGCTCTGTCCCAATTGGCTGATCGTGATTTTGAACTTACTCAAAGTGGAATAAAATTTGTGACTGCCATAGAATTTAAGACACAGAAATTTTTCTCCAAAATTAAGTAAGAATAATTGACTGCTAAGGACAGCATTATCTGGTGAAGAAAGGAAATTATGAGTGTGTATGTATATGCAAGTGTCTTTAAGTCTGTGTGTATGATCTATGTAATGAGAAAACTAAGAGGAAGATAATAGTCACACAAAGACAAAGAGATACAGAGAGTGAAAGGAAGAGGGAGAGATGGGGAAAGATAAATATAGCAATCTTGAGTTTGTAGCCTGGAAGCTAGAAACATTGATTGATCCCTTAACTGCTGGCTCACATGAACTAGTTAACTTGCTTAATGAGGTAATACCATGCCCAAACTACTATGAGCTATAATAAAATTGCAAGGTATGGACATGGGAAATAAAATATTCAAATGATCATATAAAGAAAGCACTGGTTATTAGAAGGCTAGTTCTATTCATAAATGAAGACATTTAAGAAAAATGTACAAATTAGATAAACACAAATAGTCAATAAGTATATGGAAATCCATAATCATTACAAAAAATAGGACAACGTAAGATACAAATTTTCTCCATTAGATGGGAAACAAAAATTAATCATTCGAATGTAAATGAGCCTTCACTTTTGTGATTATATACAGTACAATGAATCAACACTACCTGTAGCAGTATATCAGCTTAGATTTTGTGAATAAATCCGTATTGGACTCACGAAATGTTGCTTCAAAATACCAAATGAATTAAAATTGTTCAGAACAACTTGAAGTTGGGATAATCCAGAAAAAGATTGTGAATCAGAATCTTAAAATATTATGACAGTTCTACGACACAAAGATTTTAAACCATTATTTTGAATAAAACAAAAGTTACTCAAATATTCCCTAGGTACATGAAGCAAAAGAGTAATCTAGAAATTGTTATGCTTGTTAACAACCTACCAGCAGAAATCATCATACATAACAATTGTGCCAAACAGAAATCATTATATATTTTAACAATTCTGCTAGAAGAAAGACAGTAGTAGTATATACTAGTTATATATATATTATATGTATTATATATTTATATATATGCAAATATATTTATATGATGTTATCAACAAGAGATTAAATAAAGATTAATAAAATATTAAGAATTTAATCTTTTCATTATTACATATGTATGTTCTATCCTTATAATACTCTTATTATATTATATTATGTATATTATATTTATATATATTGTTATATATATGTATACCCTTATTATTTATATATATATATATTAACACTCTATCGGAGTGTATCACATAAGGAAACAACCAATTGAATGCAATGATTCCTGAGACAGACAATTCTATCAATAAATGTATTTGAGGAAGTGGAAGTAAACCTGTTCAGAGCCAGCAAAGAAAGTTGTTGGGGGTCCCTGTAAACAATATGCAGACACTTTCTTTTATAAAAGTGTTTGGAACATCTATCGATTTGAAGTTCACAAATCTTTTGTTTTTCAATTTGATTGAACAAAATTGGTTCAAACTAAACGGGATAGGATTTTATAAATGTTCTTGCTTTGTTTTTTTTTGTTTACATTATTATGACAACCCCCACCATGAATATTATTATATTATATATGAATATAGTATAGATATATTATATAGTTAGACTCACTTCCAAAACTCTTTTCCTTATTGCCAATGAGACATAGCTGTCTACACAGATTCTCCATTAACTACATTAAAGAATAAGAATACATTGGCAGAGGAGAGCCCTGCCCCACTTTGCACATGAATAATGTGCAAATTGCTCCTTAGGGTAAGGGAGCAATGTAGAAGGGGGCATGGAAAGATTGCAAGACCCAGAAGACCACCTGTAAGTTAAGGTCTTCTTTCTAGACAGGAGTGGGATGCTACACCCATGAAATCGCCACAGTGTGTTTGCATAGTACACGGAACTTGCATAGTGACCACATAAGTTGACAAGCCAACTTGGAATGGATGGAACTTCACAATGGCCTACTCTTAGAAGAAGAGCTGCAGGCAACCGTTGGCTTCTGGGAAAGGGGAGGAATTGTGTTGTGTTTTACAAGTATGAGCACCCTGGTAAGTTATCCAATCCCTAGTGGTCAGCACTAAAAAACATTACGACCTAGGGTCCCGCATAAATCGTAGCGTTGGTTTTTATTTAGTTCTAGTTTTTTTTCTCTAGTATTGGTTATATAGACTCAAAGAATTTGAGAAACGACTATTGGATTGAAGGAGTGACAGGTTAGGACCCCTTATGAGTTATGTGGAGTGAGGGAAATGAATAGTGTTGCGGGGATGGGAATTACCAAGCCTGGGGCATGGTGAAGGGCTCAAAATAGTGTTAGAACTAACTTTATTATTTTCTTTGTGGATTGGAAGTTTTTTTCTTGTAGTACTTAAAACTTTGTTGTCTCCATAGGTCATTGACATGTGCATGTTCGCAATCAAATCAGATCAATTCGAGAATCGCTTCCCGGGGGTGCTTGGGTCAAATGGTCCCCACCCACAAGTTCCTTGCTACTTTCTGATGCCATACATGTGTTCCTTGTATGTCTTTTCTGAGTTTCTTTTTTCCAGTGGTTTTTTTTTGGTTTCCAGTTTTGTTGTTGTGTTCTTCTCTTGGCTTTCAAAACTGGTATTGCTCAGTATAGAGGCTGGGGAGGTTGAATTAGAGAGAGATGAGTTAGAGAGAGAGGTATCATTGTAACTTAAGGAGATGATGGGGAGAGATTTATTATATTATATTTTATATATTATATATCTATATATATACATAAATATGTATACATATATACATACCTAAAAGATATTATGTTTTCCTTAAAAAAGTGCTCAAAAGTTCCTCCTTGGAAATCCCAAACAACTATCAATCCTGATCTTTTGCTCCACATGGGGGTCTTTCCCTCCCATGGTCCCCCAAATGAAGTTCAGTAAGTATGCGTCCCTGCACTGGCCTCCATGATACAGCCCAGGTAGTCCCACAATGGCAATCTGTATTCTGATGAGGCTAACATCCCCTTAGCTGTTTAGTTCACAAGCTGGGTATCTTAGTAGTCCCCATCTGGCATTGAAAGTTTGGAGGATTCTTAGAGAGACATGAGACCTCCATATTGGAAGGTTATAAAGCTGTGACTCATGTCTTTGAGGAGTGCCCAAAGTGGTGGCATCCACAGAGTTGATGCACTTGCCAGTAAGAATTGAGGACAGGCCAAACAAGATGCATGGTTTTCTTGCACAAAACTGATCAGATTTGAGAGATTGTTAATGCCCTTGAAGTGGTTTTTGTGGGTGTGAAACAAATGGTGAGAATTTGAATTGTTCCCTTACTATAGTGTTGGAATTAAGTCTACTTAATCTATCAAGTCATGTTCATGCCCTGATTTTATGTACTTGTATCTATCAATAAGCATTGTGGAAAAAATGAATAAATAATTTTTAAAAGTACTCTTTTTTTCTTTTTGTCTCTGTACTAAGATCTTAAGTTCTATATCTGCAGTACAGTTTCTCTAGTCTTACTGATTATTTATATCTGGTTGTACTTTCCTTTTGGATGCTTAAGTCCACACAGTTAGCCCAGATTAACCAAGTTTTTGTTTTCTCAAGGTCAGTTGAGTATCTGATCCTCAGGGGTCTCTCGGGGTTTTATTTTTTTTTGGGGGGGGAGAGTGGGAGTACTTTGCTCCTTTCAGCTTCTCATCCACCAGTTCCATCCACTCAAGGAGAAAATCAGGTCTTACTAGACCAGGCTTCCTTTTCTGAGGCATGAGCAGACATTCCTCTTTACAGACTGGACATTGGCTGAAGTCCCATTAGTGGTTCTCCAGGACCTACCTGAACAGGAAGACTGGTGACCCACATTTGTAGGACATTTCAAGAGGTGCCCCCATGCATAATCCCCTAAGACCCAGTTGACATCTGAGGGCAAGGAACAAAGTTATCCCTTAGGTCCCCTGGCCAAATTGGTATGAGCATTAAGTATGAGCATTAAGCACCCAGAAAGGCTAAGTTGCACCAGCCTATTATACCTATATTAGACTGTATCTTTTGGGAACATACTGTGTGTTATTTCCATAGCATATTTCTTGATTTGCATCTCTCCATTTCAATCCCATAATACTCTAAGAGATGCACACATCCCCTACATCATGTACCAAAAACCCAAGGTCTGAAAATAAATGTTAGGTCAGCTCCAGAACCTGTTTAGGGATCCACATTGCAAGAGCACAGTTGTCTTCAGATCATGAGGAATATAACATTAACATTGCTCAGTTTGTCTTACAACTAGGTACTTGGTACTAGCATCCACAGATGAGGGATACCATTTGGTGTGTTTTTTTTTTTTTTCTGGGATTGTGTTACTTCACTTAGTGTAAAATCTAGTTCCATCCATTTATCTGCAAATTTCATGATGTCATCTTTCTGTTTTTACTTATTTATTTTCATGTGTATGAATGTACTATTTGCATGTAGGTTTGTGCACCATGGTGCAATGCCGCAGAGGTCAGAAGAGGGTGTCGGGTTCCCCTGGAACTGGAGTTAAAGATGGTTCTCAGCCACCATGTGGGTGCTGAGGATCGAACCTGGGTCCTCTGCAAGAGCAGTCGGAGCTCTTAATCGCTAGGCCATCTCTCCAGCCACAATGTCATCTTTCTTTACTGCTGCATAGAACTCCATTGTGTAGATGTACCACATTTTCTCTATCGACTTGTCAGTTGAGGGGCACTTGAGTTTGTTCCAGCTCTTTGCTATTGTGAAGAGAGCTGCAACAAACATGGCTGTACAGTATCTCTCTCATATGAAGAGTCTGATGGATATATTCCCAGAAGAAGTATGGCTGGGTAACAAACAAAGCAGTAAGAAAACAAATGAGTCACTCAAAAGATGGAGTAAAGAGCTGAACAGAGACTTCACAAGTGAGGAAATAGAGATGGCTGAGAAACATCTTAAAAAGTGTTCAACATCGCTAATAATTATGGAAATGCAAATTAAAACCACTTTAAGGTATCATCTCACCCTGATAAGGCTGGCAAGGATCATGAAAACAAATGATACCAAATGCCGGAGTAGGTGTGGAGAAAGGAGAACACTCATCCACTGCTGGTGGGAATGCAAACTTGTACAACCACTATGGAAAGCAGTATGAACAATCCTTAAAATACTCAAAATGAGCCTACCACCTGACCCAACTTTATATTTTTCAATCCTCTTGTTACTAAAATGATTCTTTATTAAATTTAAAGTTTTTTGAAAATTTCATACAAATATATAATATGTCATGGTTAGTACAGTGTTTTCAGTCACCATTACTGTCTTTGTCCCCCTCCTACCTCTGCTGATTCCTTTATCCCAACTACACTTCCTCCTGTTTTGGCACTGAGTTTAATTAGAGTTCCTTGTATAAGTATGATGGGGATTATTTACTGTCAGATGAGCCACTTACCAATAGCTACAGAAGTATAGAATGACATGCTTCCCTCCAATAACTTTTAACAGCCAGCCACTCCTGTGGGAGAGGTGGATCCTCATGATCTTCCCAGAATTCACGTGGAATGTTTAAGGACTTGTTTATGTTAGGTTCATTTTCAGGGGAGAGAGCCCAGAGAGGAGACAATGTCAGGACTACAATGAAAAGTAAGACAGGTTTATTTTAGCCCTGGCAGCTGGTGTGTCTGTGTGGGATGAGGATGACCAGAATAATAATGACCCCAAAATTGCAGTTTTATACCCAGGCACACAAGCAAGTGAGTTTACAAAGGAGTAGGGGTGAGGAGATGTGGGAATGGGCATAGGTGTGTTTGCTGCTTGTATCAGAAGCATCTAAAGGGAAACCGGAACCTGTGACTGGTGTCAGTAGGAGCATTTTGGGACAGACTGAGGCCTGGACCTGGGCTCTGCTGAAGTATGTTAGCAGGATGTTGCAGCAACTTTTCACAGATTGCAGGAATCACAGTCCAGGGTAATTATTTCTCAGGATTTCTGCCTTAGTTGGCCTTCTGGAATCCCTGACTTAGGTGAGCTATGACCTTACAGTTTAGGCAACAGCTGCTTTGTGTTGGCAACAGTCATGAAACATCCAGAAGACAGCATTTCACAACACTTCTCCTCATACTGTAGCTCTAAAATTCTTTCTACACCCTCTTCCACAATGTTCCATGGTGTTTGTAGAGGGTGAAATACATGTCCCATTTATAGCTCATAATGAACAGTCACTTCCTCTTAGCACTTTGAATAATTGTGAATTTGTACATTAATCATATGCCACTGGAATTACAAGTGTTTCTACCCAAAGCTGACATGGGCGCTAGTATATGGGTATAAATGTAAATACATAGACTATGTGTTGACTTAACAGAACATTAGTTATGACGTTAATGTATCTCCTACACTAGTCTGAGAGTTTGTGACTTCCCCAAGTTCTATTTCATATCAAGACCCTAGCGTTAGAGAGAGAGAGAGAGAGAGAGAGAGAGAGAGAGAGAGAGAGAGAGAATATCAGTAGGGGCCATAAAGCATATGAAGAAGCTGTGAAAGAGGAAGATTTAAGGGAAGAGGGAAGACAGTAAACACATATGGTATGAAAACAGAGGAGGGAATATTCCATGTCGAAATATTTAAATAGTGATGGGGAAAGGAATTCAGAGAGAGTTACCAAAACTAAGGATATATGAATAAAGTAGTACTTTGTAAGGTAACTAAAATTTGTTAATTCAAAAATTAGTTTTTTTAAAGTTTTATTTATTTATTTATTTACTATTTATTTTATATGTATGAAAGTACTGTCTGCACGTAGGTTTGTGCACCCATGTCGTGCAATGCCCCTGGAACTGGAGTTAAAGATGGTTCTCAGACACCATGTCGGGGCTGGGGATTGAACCTGGGTCCTCTTCAAGAACAGTCAGTGCTCTTAACTGCTAGGCCATCTCTCCAGGTGCCCCAAATTAGATTTTTTTTAATTTATTTATTTCTGTATGTGTATGAATGCGCTGTCTGCATGCAGGTCTGTGCACCTGTGCCCTGCAATGCCGCGGAGGTCAGAAGAGGGTCTCGGATTCCCCTGGAACTGGAGTTCTCCTGGAACTGGAGTTTCAGACGGGTCTCAGCCGCCATGTGGGTCCTCTGTAAGAGTGGCCGGCGCTCTTAACAGCTAGGCCATCTCTCCAGCCCCCAAAATTAAGTTTTTTTTTTTTTTTTTTTGGTACATGATGTGTGACTTTTATTTTATTTTTTTATTTATTTCTTTTATTGATGCTTTGTTTTTATAATATTTCCACAGGTTCAGATATCCCTTCCCTTCGCCCCCACCCCACCCCTACCCATCCAGATCATTCATTCTGCCGTAAGTTTTCTGATTTCTCTTGCTTTTTGGTTTTGTTTTGTTTTTCAGTGTTAACAATAGTGAGGATTTGTGAGTACAGATCTTCATGTAAAATCTGTGTCTATACCAAAGTAACCTACCATAACAATTAGTACTGTTTAAATACCTATATATCTAATTGTGTGTGCTTCATTAGTAGGATCGAAAGGCTATATATTATACTGTTTAAATACCTAAATATCTAATTGCATGTGCTTCATTAGTAGGATCGAAAGGTTATGCCTGGACAAGCTGGCAGCCCATGAAAGAAAACAGCCAGAACTGACTAGAGACCAAGACATCAGCTCCAGAGAAAGTAGAGTGTTTTGCTTCTCATCCACCTGTGCCCCTTTTCTAAGCCTAGGGAACAATCTGCGGAAGAGGGGGCATGGTAGAATGTAAGGGCTTTGATTGGGGTTAATGGTGAAACTACAACAATATAGACTGGACACTCATTTGATCAACTTGATTGAACATACAAGCCCCCCCGCTGGATGGTGGGACCCATGAGCTGTGTGGGTTTGGGCACAACTGCTTGCAAATTGGTTTTACATGAAGGATGCTTGTACTCACAAATTATCACTTATTGTTAAAAAAAATGAAAACCAAAATTAGTTTTTAACAGAGCTATTTTGTATAAGTTGATACTGTTTCTTGAGAAAGTCACAGTCTTTTAAACAACAATCTCAGTTCCTGGTGCAAGAAGTCTCCCTATAAGTTGTTAACCAGGGGTTCGCTCTCTCTTCTGTAAGTAGCCCCCTCCCCCGTAAGCGTAAATGAACTCCTTAGGATTTTCCAAACTGTCATTGGGGGAATTTGTACTTTATTCTGGTGTAAGGCTGAGGGAGGAAAAGGCCAGACTTTGTTCCAGCTTCCCAGGGGGGATTTTGGCAGAAAATTAGAAGCTCTTTCCTTCATAACTTGCAATCATGTATTTTTAAACAACTGAATGTTTGTGTTTTCCAAATGATTATTCTCTACCCAGATAAATAATCGTAAGTTGTTCGTTCTTCATTTTTATGTGTGTCACTCTGTTTGTGTACATGGGCACAGGTGTGTATATACAGATAGGCAAGCACAGGACCGTGGAGACCAAAGGTGTATCCTTTGTGTGTCCTCCGTCCTCACACTCCAACTTAGGTTTGGAGACCGGGGGTTCCTTACCTATTTTGTTAGACTGACTGCCCAGCAAGCCACAGTGGTTGCCCTGTCTCTGGGTCACTTGCAGTGGAATTCCAGGTATGTACCTAAGTGCCTGGCTTCAATGCATGCTGACTATTCCCAATAAATATCCTCATGCTGAAGGATAGAAAAGAAGCACCTTTCAGTCTGAACCATCTAACCCTACCATCATTCTATTTTTTTTTTTTACTCTTAACAATGATTTGCAAATATTAAGTTCCATTTGCACTCCTCGAACAAACTCAACCCTATTATTAGGTATCATGTCATAAACATAATCTTAATATCCTTAGTGTTCTTGCATTGGATTAAAAAATCATAAAATTACATACGGCCTCCTGCATTTAGCTTTATGATTTAAACTTGAGATTATTTGAAACTTTATTTCATAAATACTAATTAGTTTAAGCTTTAAGCTTTCTATTCTTCCTGAAATCTATGAACATATAATGCTTATCTTCTGCTTATTCTGTCAGTTATTGGAATAATTGCACCAAGAAAGATTCAACTACATTTAGAACAATTCTGTCTAGTCTTTGTAGATACTAACTTTTGCTTTAAATATTTTGCTCCGTTCTGTTAATTATGTATAAAATACAATTAATGAATCTTGATTTTTTTTTTTGTTATTTAGTTTTTGAGCTCTAGAAAAATCCCAATTCTTGGACATTATTTTTACTTTGAAGAACACATTATTTTTTTATAATGTTTTAACATCTTAATTTTTCTTAATGTTCATAAAATAATGCCTGTTTTATCACATACCTTTAAATCACTAATTTTATATTTAAAACAGCCAGATATATATATATATATAAAATCTTTTTTTGGTATTTTTCTCCCTTTAGTCCCAGCTGGCCTGGAGCTCTCTATGCAGAGCAGGCTGGCCTTGAACACACAGAGATCTGCCTACCTCTGCCTCCTGAGGGCTGGGATTAAATGTGTGTGCCATCACACTGTATAATGTAATAGCACATGTATGAAGTTTTATTTCATAGAAAATTTTGCAGCATCTGCTTTTATTTAGTTTGAAATTTATTTGTGATTTATGAAATTAAGATATTTTTATTTGAATATAACAAGTTTTACCATCTTATTTGTTCGTGCTATTATTACTCTTAAAAATAAAATTTGAATAAAATGTTATAGGACATTTTGATTTAAATTAAGAAGGCTTTTCATATTTAGAAATTTATTTAGTTCTTTTAGACATTATACTTTAGTGAAATAGAATTTTTTAAAGTATGCCTTATGGTTTTCTGAATTTCTTCAGAGTTGATTTCAATGTTTCCCTTTTCATCTCTGAGTTTGTTAATTTGAGTCTTCTCTCTTTTTGGTTAATTTGGCTATATGTTTGCCAATCTTTTTAATATTTTCAAATAACAAACTCTTCATTTCACTGGAAGATTTACCTTTTTCATCATTATGTAGATAAGTGTTACACACTTTCATATGTGGCACCTGGGGAAAAATATAGTCAACATATAGGACATAGTAATGAAATAGCACCTTTTAGATAAGGGAAGAGGATTAGTGCAGAGGGGAATGGGGATTCAGGAGAGAATATGGGGGGGGTGGGAAGATAGTCAAAATAACTTATATATTTAGGCGAAAATGTCTTTATGTAAACTACCAATAATTACAGTGAGTATGTTAATCGGAAGGGATGAAGGGATGAAGGGATGAAGGGAGGAAGGGAGGGAGGGAGTAAAGAACAGAGGGGAGGAGAGAACTTCAATCTTGTTAACTTTGAAATGAATTTGATTTATGTTTCCATCATCTACCTAAGACAGAATCTTTCACTTTGACTAACAAAAGTCTTGTATTTTCTGCAAAAGCATCTTTCACTGAGTGGTCCCTGAACATTGAATTTGTTTTTCTTGAACTCTGCAAATTCGGAATCTGCTTTGCTTTATATTTCCTAAGTAGCTGTTTCCATGTTGTCTTTACTTGAAGCACCACCTGTCGTTAGACAATGTAAAAGTTGAATAAATGCCATACAGAGCTACTGTGCTCAAATGTGTGGGTTACTTCTCTATGGTTTTCTTTTCACCCCAGATACTGCCCAGTATTCTAGGCTGCTTGGCAGCAGTGTCAGTGATAAGTCTTCTCAGCCAAGGGAGCTCTGCATGTACCAGCTGCTTGCTCTGTTTGCCCCTGTGCCCTGCACCTGGAACTGACTAACAGCTCAGAGGGAAGAAGCAGCAGTCAGTGCATTACTCTGCCCTGTAAGACTTTGCACCCCAGTTCTGGCAGCCTTTGTTGTTTTATGAATGCCTTCAGTGATTTTTTAAATATCTTATTCATTCTGTAGTTCTCGTCAGCTGTACGTTGGTGGTATGCCAGCCATAACCTGCAGAAAAAGGATTTTGTGATCAACATGAGCTTTTGAACTTTGTTTTAGGACAAGATTTTTATGTGTGTGAAAAAATATATACTGTTATATATTTAATGCATATAACGCATACACTGTATATTCTTCTTTTTTTTTTTTTTTTTTTTTTTTTTTT